>OX336338.1:18705185-19140974 GCA_946902875.1 Nematopogon swammerdamellus
CTGGGGTGAAAAGGCTTCTGTCAAGCCGGCATGGCATTCGAAATCCTCGTGCATCACAGAATGTCCATGGGCATCATTAGACACATACTCGTAGGTGTAACAAGGCCACATGTCACGCTTTCCTTCAAAAATAAAATATTTCAACAAAGCCCACAACTGAACAATAATTGAAAAAAGCTTCCACATCACATCATTTGTCCGCCCTCTACTGGAATATGGGTTTCAGATCTGGCAGCCGTACTTCTCGAAGGATATTCAACAGCTAGAACGAGTCCAAAGAAAATTCACAAAAATACCACGGGAGCTACGACATCTTAGTTACGAAGAGAGACTCAAAGCGCTAAAGCTGCCCTCCCTCGAAGCTCGACGCCAGAGAGGGGATCTAATAGAGGTGTACAAAATTCTGACGTGTAAATATGATTGCCCTGAGCTGATCCAAATGTTCACATTGAACCAAAACGTTCATCTTCGAGGCCACAGCATGAAACTAAGTCGAACAATCTTTAACAGCAATACTCGCAAACATTTTATAACAAACAGAGTTGTGGACGACTGGAACCAACTTCCAGAGGAAGTAATAAGCGCACTTACTACCAACCAATCCAAAAATAGACTAGATAAATATCTAACAAATAAAACATAATCTCAAAAAGAGTGCTCAAGAACGAAAAAAAAAAAAATTCAACAAAAAAAATCTAAGATAATGACGAAAAACAACAAATTTTAACTGGATTTAGACGTATCAGCCTAGGCTGCCTGTCTAAAATAAATCAACAATTTATGGCAAGTGTAAATTTTAGGATAAGGATTAGATACGCGTTTAGCATAGCCTACTGCATTCAGATATTATTATGCTTTCTGTCAAGTGACAGATATTATTTTGTTAATTTGTATTTTTCTGCGGTATTGTTTTGTGAGCAATATTTTTGATGTGTCCTTTCCAGGGAAGGGAGATCAATGATGTATCATAAATTTCACAACCAAAAAAAAAAAATGTAAAGCAAACGAGAGCAATAATTGTAATGAACATTTATCTCTCTTCCCAGGGGGTGAGTGGACGATGTTGGAGCATGGGTACCCGCGTTACACGAGCGCGGGGTGCGTGGTGGGGGGCGGGGTGGACTCTGCGGCGGTGGCTTTCAACGTGCACAGCATGATGCACCCCAATATGAACGTGGAGCTGTGCGAGTACCAGCCGCAGGCGGGCGCCGCCGCCGCCTCGCCCGGCCCCGCCTGCCAGCCAGCGGCGCCCTCCGCCGAGCCGCTCTCCGCCTCCGGCTCCCTCGCGCCTCCGAAGCGCCGCCGCACCACCAACCCCCAGTCCGAGGAGAACTTCCAGCGTGCCCTCGAGGCGGTCCGCTTCGGTGGCATCGGCTTCTGCAAGGCGGCGCGCATGTTCGGAGTGAACAACCGCACGCTGTGGCTCGAGTACAAGAAGAAGGGCTACCCCAACAACCGGCCGAGCATCAAGAACCGCATCAAGCAGGAGCACACGTCGCCGCCGCCGGAGGCCAAGGAGGCGGAGGCGGAGAGTGCGCCGGCGCACGAGCAGCAGCTGCTGCTGTGCCCGCCACACTCGGTTGGCATGATGGGCTTCATAGACTCGCGGCCCGTTGACTTCGGCATGCAGCCCGTCGGCCGGCCCCGCTTCGACGACGCCATCGCTATCCACAACTCACCCATCAACCTTCAAGGGATCAACTTTAATTCGATGCAATAGAATTCGGACTTTTTGGACTTTCCAGGATCACAGTCGTACTCGTTGTGACTGGAGGCCTACACGACTAGAGATAGTCTGATTGGTGGACTGGACTTGAGGTGCTCTCCACCCTCTCTGTTGGCCAATATTCATTAGTGCGCCGCCCGCGCCGTAGTGACTTATGCAACACATAGTTATGCAACACACAGTGTATGCCTCTCTACAGAACTATACATTTTTGGTGAAAATAATAACTGTAGTGTTAACAGTAGACATGCAATGTACTTACATTAACAATCAACATTAATTGCATAGGATAATAAAATGCTAGAGCAATATCGTAAAAGGGTATCTATAATGTTCATTTATTCATTTATACATTTATGCACGGATTCTTTATGATTACAATATGTCCGTCTGTGTGTCCGTCCAGTTGGGTCACCAGTAATTCTAAATAACGACTGCCAAACACAAATAAGTGCATAATATGTAATAGTTTGTCTGCAGCATAATTTATTTTAATCTTTCTTTCTGATTTCATTCATCTCTCACACAAACAGTGTGCTGCCGTCCGATGGCAAACTCATGCAACTCGAGTTACACGAGTTTGCCGTAACATGGCTCAAACGATTTCTCTAGTCATAACCTATCTATATGTGAAGGCAGATTTCTAATAAAGTGTTTCTAGACGAATTTAGAGGATTTAAAATTTGCTGCAAGTCGGTAAAATTTTCATTCCAGATGGCAAAATAAAGCAAGTACAGTTGTATGAGTTTGCCGCAAAATTGCCACTTCATATTTCCACAAGGCAATACGCAATAACTCAAGTTACAGTAGTCTGCCATGTGAGTGACGGTGGTGACGCGCCTTGTCGACGGATATGACAACGAATGCTTTACCACAAACACCGGATATGATCACCCCTCCTGAGGAAAAAAATGCAGAATACGCGATCCCTTAAAAACTATTTCAAAAAATATAAAAAGCACCGTCAAAAATGTATGAAATAAAAAAAAATCGAAACCTAGAGTTGAAGGCGTTCGGTTATTTTTGCTTGCTTTAGCACCGCCTTCAACTCTGGGGTTCGATTTTTTTTATTTCATACATTATTGAAGGCGGTTTTTATATTTTTTTAAATAGTTTTTTAATTCACTTTTTTTTTTGTAATTTTTTGCTATTAATGTACTCGGCGGAATCGCCCGGCCTTCGGCCTCGCGATTCCGCCTAGCTTTTCAATCCGATCTTGACCAAATTGAAATGGGACCACACGGGAAGCACCAGTTTTCAAATAAAAAAAGAATCATCAAAATCGGTTCACCCAGTCGAAAGTTCTGAGGTAACAAAAATAAAATACAGTCGAATTGAGAACCTCCTCCTTTTTTTGAAGTCGGTTAAAAAGACTAGAGTTTGACAAACTCTAGATTCTTGCTAGAGTCTTGAAGGACCCGAGACTATACTTGGGGGGAAATATGTGGGCAGGTAGAGCGGAGTTTGACAAACTCTAGATTCTTGCTAGAGTCTTGAAGGACCCGAGACTATACTTGGGGGGAAATATGTGGGCAGGTAGAGCGTTCCCGAGTTTACCAGTTCTGTGGAGGAAGGATCTGCAGAACCGATTGGTACATATCCGTGGTAAGTCAAGCGTATAGGGATGCAATCCCTGCCCAGTGCGTGTTGTGCGGAGGTGGAAAGGGGACGGCGGGATCGCGTTAAACAGCTCCTCCCAGCATTCCCCATGGAATCAGCGATAGAACACACTTGGGGCGCTACGGAGTTGCAGTGGTTCTAGATCGCGGGACACATCGGGGTCGCGCACTAGTCGCACGGCTCGACGCTTGATCGAATCCAAAGGCGCAAGCTGGTATATAGCTGAGCTATCCCACAAGTGCGAGCAGTACTCCAAGCAGAACCTAATCTGTGATTTATACAAAAGCAGCCTTTGGCCCGGCGTGAAGTACCGTCGCAACTTATTGAGTACGCCTAGCTCTTTAGAAGCCAGCTTGGCCTTGCCCTCGATATGGGGTCGAAAGTTTAGGTCGTGCGACAGTTCGACTCCGAGGACCCCGAGATGGTCGCTTAATTTTAGCGACGTGCCCTGGAAGGAAGGAGCTGGTGTGAACGCCGTTATTTTTGCACTGAACGCGCAGACTTGTTTTGGAAGCGTTGAACTCGACCATATTACTACGGCCCCATTCGGAAATAGACCCAAGCGTTTGTTCGAGTTCAGACACAAGTCTTCGCCTCTTCTCATCCACAACATCCCGTCTGACTGAAGGGTGACTGGTGTAGGATCCGTGTGCCGTACTGTCATCCGCATAACAATGTATGTTGCCCAGTGGCAGCATATCATTGATATGAAGAAGAAACATTGTGGGTGACAACACAGATGCCTGTGGGACACCGGCATTCACTGACATGGAGTCCGACGAGCAACTATCTACCAGGACCTGAATGCTACGCCCATGTAGGAAGTCGGCGACCCAGTCGCATAGGCCAGAAGGGAGTCCATACGCCGAAAGCTTTCCCAAGAGCGACTTGTGCCAAACCCTGTAAAATGCCTTGGCAATACCGAGGGCAATTTCCAAGGATTCACCATATCCTTCAAGCGATTCCCCCCAAATGTGAGTGACGTACGCTAGGAGATCACCTGCAGATCGGTTTGGCCGGAAGCCATATTGCCGATCGCTTATGAGGTGATTTGTCTCCCAGTACGTCATGAGCTGTGCATTGATAATGCGCTCTATCACCTTACAGAATAGGGAGGTCGGTAATTCGACGGGTCGGTAGTTGGACGGGTTTGACCGGTCGCCCATTTTGGGAACTGCTTGGGCAAACGCAGATTTCCAGGCTGCCGGCACACGGCAAGTGCAGTAAGAGAAGCGGAAAAGGCGCGTCAGCACTGGAGCCAGCTCGGTAGCACACCGTTTTAACACCAATGCAGGAATCCTGTCCGGCCCACTCGCCTTCCTGGTATCTAGGGAGGGAAGCTCCGCCCGGACAGTTCATTGTCGCAACTGTACTTCCGGCGAGTATCAGTTCTCACAACTACTTAGGATGGAGGAATGGCACCCTCATCGTCCAGGTTAGAGTTCCCCGCAAAGAGAGACACCAGTAAGTCGGCTTTCTCCTTTGCGGAGTGAGCAAGTGAGCCCCCAGAACATTGCAGAAGCGGAAGTGAGGAGCGGCAGAAATTCGACTCGACAGATATGGCGAGAGACCAAAACTCACGGCTCCCAGTTGGGTGCTGGTTCAGCCTTTCGCCAACTCTGCCGATATGCTCGAATTTTTCCTTGACAACAGTCCTCTTGCAGGAACTGGAGAGGCGGTTGTATTCTTTCTTCAGTTCGGAGATGTTAGGATCACCTCTGGCACGAGCGCAGCGTACGACCATGTACGGTAAGCTGCACCATTAGCTGCGACAGCTTCAGCATCGACTGGCTTTTACCACCGGGGTGGACGAGGGCGCTGGGAATGAACATCTCCATTCCCCCCAGAACCACCACGATTTTCAAATTAAGCAATACTCAATATATTCTGTATATATATAAATAGTAAATGTTTTAAAGCACCAATTATTATTTATCTCTTGCCCTTTAAGCTCTTTCTCAAATCAAATCTCTTTCTCAAGGCAAATCATTACAACTAGAGTTATGGGCATTTTCAATACAAGCTAGAAGCTAAAAGATTTCGGTAAACAACTGCAACTCAAGACTTGCCGTAGTTTGGCATATGGATTTTCAATACTTATCTAGTGAATGTTCCGCCAGAGTAGGTTTTTTAACATTGTTATTAAAATAAAGTAAATAGTGACTTTTTTTTACATCTCCCATGAAAAGGGTACAAAAATGCTTCTTTCTGTATATTTTTCATAACTAGAAAATACATAAATCAAACTTTATGAAACAAAGAAGGCAAAAAACTTTAAACGGAATTATCTCAAAACCAATGTTTTCGACTTGCACGATTTTGCCATCGGACGGCAGTGTGTGATATATAACATGTCACGATGAATTGCTATTCTTTAAGACGAGAGTGCGCTTTTTGAATTTATATTTCTTTACGTGCATTATGAAAATTCAATATACATGCATGCAAAATTCAAGATGAAACGTGCATTATGAAAATTCAATATACATGCATGCAAAATTCAAGATGAAACGTGCACTATGAAAATGGGGAGTACACTCAGAAAAAACGCAATATCGTCGTTACTGCATATAGGCGGGAGGGGGGGATGGAGAGCCAAGAGGGTGACGCCAAAGAAGTATAACTTCTAACATAACTACATGCATGCACCTATTTTTCCTCCTTTCTTGTCAATTTGAAGTGTTCGATGAAACACTTCGTCCAAGCACAAAGAGAGTAGCCGGAATTATGCTTGTTGAATCGTATTCACTTCAAACATATTAAATACTGAGACTGTTACATTGACTTATGGTACATAATTTTTATTGTTGTTAGATATTATTTCCTGGGGTTTTATCATTCAATTAATTTATTTGTTTTATTTTGTCTACACAAATTACAATACAATACAATATTTGGTTTTTTATTTTTGTTTCAATGGCCTTATTATTTCAAGCAAAATAAGGTAATGCAAGCATGGGAAGCGTAGATAAGCAATAATAATATTATTTAAATATTAGGTAATGTACATTACCTATGAGTGTGTGTGTGTGTGTGTATAGTTCAAGTTCCGAAGAATAAAATTTCCCATGCCATAAAATAATAGAACATTGAAATAATATATACCGACCTGCAATAAAATGAGTCATATATAGCAAATATAATTTGGACACTAATTTTATAACAATATTAGAAAATTACAGTTTAGGTATTTTTTTAAACAAATATGATACTTTCCTTCTTCCTTAGAAAAATACCACTATCAGTGAATGTAAGTACACACAAAAATTACTAGGAAAATAAACAACAAAGCACTTAATGTAATAATATCATAATAATACTGAGCATTGCACAAAACCTAAACTGCCGAGTTACAGCTAGGTTACAGCTACATATCAATAAAGAAAAAAAAAGGATAATCAGCAGCAACATGGTGTTAGGTTGTTTGTGTATCTATATAATATATTTGAATCTTTCTTAGTAGTAGGTATACTTAGGTATTTTAGTATTTGTGGAAACTAATTTAGTACAGGTACACATATTTGTATAAATGAACTGAATAAATGATGGTATAGTTAAGATAGCTAATTACACTTAGTGTGTACTAGGTACATATTAGAATTAAAGGTTTAAGTGTTTATAATAAAAACGGTATCACAATAACATAATAGATACATTTCTTAAGCCTTTAAACATTTCAATAGTTGTTTTAGCGGTGAACTGACTTCGTCAATACTGTGGATCTGATTAAAATTATGTGTGTAAAATTTTATGCCAGCATTTAAGTGGTTACGCCAGGAATGTAAATTAAATGGAAGAATGCATATTTTTGGCCTACGTTCAATTAAATCTACACAAAAAAATTTTGGATGCATTAATTTTCCATACTATTAAGGATCTTTTTTCGCCCATGTTTGTAAGAGATGCAAGCATTTTTTTAACAATTCATTTCCATAAATCATGATTCTGATACTGACTAGATCGTCTAACTTTTCGAAGAGAATGTTCATCAAACAAAGCTATGCCACTAGACTGCAATCTCAGAGTGATTATTCAATACTACTTTTTTTTATAATTATTATACTCTGTTACTTATGCTCTTCCATAATTAAGACGAGCTGGCCAGTGTGCCAAATATCACGGCTGGATATTTCTACCCTGACAAATAAACACAAGTTTAAATTTTTTGTTAAACATATTCGTGGAACCCTCACATCTAGTATAATATTACCTAAATAACATTGATTCATTTCAGTGAAACTTAATTAAGGCAGAAGATCTCGATATGTTAAAGTTATCAGTAGTAATAAGGTGCATTTAGAAATTAATTAATTTTATAAGAACTGGCATAATATTGATTTATTAAAATTTTTGTTGTTCCTATTTTTTTTTTAAATAGGTATATATTTTTTTCATGAAAGGTACGGAGCCTAAACTATGTTACAATGCGACACAAAACAGTGGTAACATCGACGTATTCGAAAGCATGACCAATAAGTATCGACTTTCTTCCCGGCTTCAATGCGTATTGGCTGCTGCCGCCCGCGAGACGTCTGTCAACCTTGTGTGAAACCGAATAACACGCATTCGCTCTAGCTAGAATCTAGGGCTGCCAAGATCGACGCTAAGCTCATATATGGAGAGAGCTTCGAAAACGTCACTGGAAGCATCCAACAGAATATGGATAGGTAGAGAGAGGGAGGTCGAGAGCGGAACTGGTGGTTTCCCCGCGTCCTAGTCAACGCAGACTAGCTGACGAGGGCTTGATGCGAGCCGAAACGTGAAGCATGCGCGGGAAATTCAGAGTGGCCACTCGCTAGTCCCGGCCTCGATTAACACCCTCCTCTACTGCCGATGGGCCCGGATATGTTCGGTGAAGCCATCGCAAGCTTAGTTCCACACTTTCCTTGGCGGAAAGGGACGTAGCAATAGACTTGTGTCGTACTGTACCTATGTGTATTAAGAAAGCAGCTCTACGCGTTAGGTAGAGTGTGCGGTGTAGTGGTAGGAAGACCTCTGGAGGCATTGCGCGCCTGGGACACCTGATGTACGTATGCGTTTATATAACATCCGTGTCCGGCTATAATATCTTAGCTCCTTTGTTCTGCAGACTACAGTGTTATTGGATGATTGACAGACATAATGAACGACTTGAGTGGAGCAGCGGCGTGAGGAGAAAAGTACTTATCTATACAAAATGTATAATTCAAAGCATGTCAGATTGTTTGTCCGATATCAAGATGTTATGATTTATGATTTGAAGTGTGAGAGTTAGGGCTTCTGAGCCCTGCTATCACTGCGACCTAGGAAGATCTATTGCGATCTCACAAAAGTTTATTACGCACCCCCAAGTAGGATTTCCGCTATGAACCGAGTTTTGTCCTTGGGGTTGAGTGCCTGTATTTGGCATGGGTTAAAAACATAACCCCAATCATGATGTTATCTACAGATCTCCAGTGGTATCTATATATATATATCTATATATCTCCAGGTACATGAGAGGAGAATAATGTCAATTGGATTTTGCTCCTTGAATTGTTTGTGTGGGAAATCACGTAGTGATTAAAATTCTGGTGATTATGTTTCCTGTCAAGACTTTTCTATGGTCTTCATAATTATTGAACATTGTATTATAATAGAATATTGTGTTGTAAAACATGTAACACGTCTAATAGTAATGGGAAAGGCTGCAGAAAAGGTGTTTGTAAATTTGATAAATATTATTGTAGGTGGCTACAATGTATATGTACCTACCAGTGTGTCAAAATAGAATGCCATTTAATCAAATTTATATCTAATCTTAAAGCATGTATACACAACAATTATTCCACTGTTTGTGTACAAACAAATACATTGTATGAGGTTTATATTTTTTTTTATTGTTGATCCTGAACATCATAAAAAAATTTATTTATTATTTATCTCATTACGGTATCTGATTTTTACAAGTTATATATTTGTAATATTATACAAGTACATATAATGAGTTGTTTTAATTTTTTTCTACTAGGTATTTAGTTTGGATCAAGTTGATGGCACAATTTTCTAAAAGATTATTCTGAAATTAGTATTTGTATGTAAAATTAAAATAAACATAATTAATTGCCATTTTGTCTTTCCAAATTTCCATTAGTGTTGATTTTTTTTTATTATATTTATATATATTTTTTTATTTTATTTACCTCCAAGTCTAAATGAAATTGTAATTTTACAAATAATATGTATCTAATGTAATCTATTATAATTCACTATCAAGAAGATGTACAAATACATAAAATGAGCCAAATAGAAATTAATTGCCTTGGATCCATTATTTTAACCTCTTAGTATATTTTCAATAATAAGTTTTACTGTATAGGTACTAGAATTTATCCAGTTTGTCTTTTTAGGTATTTGTAAATAAAGCATCTAGATGAACACGATCTTTTCACTCCTAAAAATGTAATCCAATCCTAAACAGTCTCTGTAATGTTTATCAATCAATAGTGCCCCTGAACCGAATGTGTTCAAGTTGTCAAGCTGATGCTGAACTTATAAGCTCTACATAATTATGTATCACACTCTGTTACCGAGCGTTTTTAAAACCACTTTCCATCCACTATAAAGCCTCTGCTAAAACCAATTTTCTTATAAATCCGAAAACTTTTGTCAATACAGTTTATTGCCTCCAAAACTAATGTCAGCAGTTGATGTCAACTGTTCAAATGTCAAAATACTTAGGTACATATCACAAACAGAGATCCTCCATTAAAGTTATCTAAACAGAAGGAAACACACAATAAATAAATTTCTGCTGAGTTCGTCGCCTGCTACTAATAGGTTAGTCTATTTAGTAAATATAACTAAAAAGGTTATCTACATTGATCAAAACTTGACCTAACCAAAATGTTTCAGGCGCTAAATCGAAGAGTTCAAGCAGTCGACGTGCCAAGCTACTCATCCGACAGCCCCGAATAAAGAAGGACTCGGAATCGCTCGCAACTCCGACGGAAGAGGAAGCGAGTACGTCTCACAAGGCGTCGCCGTCCTTCGGCCGACAGATATCGGAGCCGCTGCCCGTACGCATCACGCACATTCCACCCGAACTGCTCATGATTAGGAAACAAACTTCATACCCTGCGCACAGTCACACCATCAAGGTTTTTACATTTCTATTAATAGACACTAATCTTCTGATCTCTTATGATCTCAGCTGCAGTACTTGGGACCACAGGCGAGCCAGATTTAAGCGATCGATTATTATCATGTTCTCGAAATCAATGTCGAAAAGTTATAATAAACAATTTCAATCATGTGATTGATTTGCCAGTGAAACCAATAGTGTACATTTTGACAAATTCATTTTGGTGTTAGCCTCTGCGGTCTGCGGTGCTAGGCCACATTTACTATAATTGCTCCCAACATCCCACCCTCGGCACTCATGTTGTCGTCCCATTATCACATTTCTGCAATGTAACGCAATGTAACATTCAACACGTGTTCCACCAGTGTGGACGCATCGCGAATTTACTACGAACCTCCTGCGCGCTCGTTGCCTCTGTGCTCATCCGAAAAACCGAAAAATTAATGGATTGCTCTGCGCACTAGTTGTAATGCTCGTAGCGAGCGCGGCAAAGGCACGATTCATCGTGCAAGACGTACATATCAGACTTTGGAATTTGTTGCGTGTGTTACTGTGAATGTTACATTGCAGCAATGTGTATGGAAAATTCGTTCATTCCATGCTACATTGCACCAGTCTGTATGCTGCATTAGGTGAGCAGGAACTAAGTTGTATGTATGGAAAAATGGTGATAGTTATAGTAGGTTTAAGGCGGAAATAAGACTCAAACCGTGCTACCCAAGCACTGATGATTGAAACACGAACAATATGCAGATGTAAATAGGTGCGAGATTCATTCTACTCGTGCGGTGGCTGATACGTCGCGCCGACGATGAACGTTTGCGCGAAAATCACACTACCTATATATTAAATTTCACGTGTTGGAAAGATGGAAAAAAATTTTTTTTTCGCTACGATTGTAGGGAAACATATTATCTATATTTCTATGAGGGTCTTTTATGTTTCTAACTTGATAATTTAACTTGAAAGTACAATTTTCGTACTTTTCGTTATTTTTTGGAGATTTATTTAACACCTTTACAAAGTTTTGTTTGTTAACTAAAGATCAATACATAACATATATTTTTTACAGATTTTTTATCTCTACGAATAGCTCAATAATTTCGTTTAAAGTTGACCTTTTGAGTCTTATTTGCGCCTTAACTGAATGAATGTTTGACTAGGTAACAGGCACAGTGACACCGGTGATGCTGAGCAACGTGATGCTCTCGGCTAGTGAGATCAAGTCGGAGACGACAGTGCAGCCGTCGCGGCTGGAGCGCGAGACTATTACTTGCGAGTCCGACCTCCCGCCCACCTCCACCGGCGATCCTCAGCTCGACTTCAGGGAGGTGAGCAATCATCAATTCAATAAATAAATTGGTTAGCGTTTACGCGTCCACTGCTGGGCATCTCCAATCTTAATTTGTCTACATATATGTATGTATATATTCTTTATTGAACACCAATTTATCAAAATTTGGTACAACAGGCGAGCTTAATCCCGCGAGGCATTCTATTCTAACTAACCTTTGGGATGTGGGGGAAGTACATGCAGGCGAACAAGAATAGTTTGTGGCAATGTGTTAGATTAAAGAAATATGTATGATAAACTACGTACGAATACTACATAAATACTTTTAAGCATATATATGTATAATAAACTTGCATATTATGTACATTAATCGGTGGTACTGTTGTGCAACACAATCAACTGAATGACAGGAGAGTACATACTACGTACTACATAACCTACACAAGTCATGATTTCATCTCATAGCACCTTGGTGAGCTAGGCACCATGTCAGTGTTTCCTTATGGTAACCACCAAAGGAAACCATACCCACCCTAATGCAGATTTATTCCAACTTCGATCATCACTTTAGTGCTCAGCCATAATTACGATAATGTGGTAACATTTTATTGGAATAACTAGTTCTATTCACAATAGGCTTCATATGCATATTTCGATTCAGTACCTAGGTACACCTCAGCTGACTCGGACGCAATAGCCGGCTCCCATACTAATGTTATCTTGAATTCTTTGTGTGTGTGTGTATGTCTGTGGAAAGGACTTTTAATCATGTATGAGCATCTAAAGTGCTCTCTCGTTTTAATAAGAACCATTAATTGAAATAGCAAAAGACGTAAACTTCCGCTGATATGGAGCGGACCAGATAGATTGACTGCGCGGCCGAGTTATTATTTGAAGGATGTAAGAAATGGCTCGTCCGCGCGGTCGAGTAGGAATGCCAAGGGTTAATTGTATATTAGAAAAAAAAATTGTACGTAATTTTAATTTATTTTATTTTGCTTACTCTTAATTACAATTTTGTTGTTGTCAGAATACATCAGAGATATACGACAGCCTGCGCTCGAGCCACTGCCCTGCGATCAGGAGCGGCCCAGCGCTCAGCTGCAACTTCTGCTGGAACACGGTGGACGAGCAGGGCCGCATCTTGCGGCGCAAGACCAAGTACCACTGCCCCGAGTGTCAGGCGAACCTCTGCATCGTGCCCTGCTTCCACGAGTACCACGAGCGCAACCCCCTCGCCTAAACACATCCCTCATTACCTACACACCCTATTCTCCTTCGTTATCCGCTGACGGGATACTTTTTTATACCACAATTTTGAACCGTCAAATAAATGTGTAAAATAATATGAAAAGCCACAAAATAGCCTACATTGTGTACAACACGATTAAAATAAGAATAGGATTCTACGAACTGTCAAACTGACGGGACAAATGTCAAACTGCCTTCACTTCAGTAAGACTTCCGTATGGCGTGCAAAAAAAGAAATATACGATTCGAAAAAAATAAGAAAAATAGTAAGAGAATAATTAATTAATGTAGATATTTCCATCTGATTCTGATACAATTTCCGGGTTCTTCAATTGTTGCAGGATCGAAGAGGCGTGTTCTTTTTCGCCCACGAAGAACTTATCAACATTGCTGATAATTTCTCGAGATCTTCGATGTAAAACAGAACCTCTTTTACTCATTGTCATGTACACACGAAAAGGTCCCAGAGCAAGAAAGTCAATAACAAACTTAACAAAAATACAAAATCAAATAACAAAATTAACAATTGAAACAAAGAAACGTAAACTTGTAAACCCGTGCGGGCGTGCAGACCGTACAAACAACAGTTTGTTCTGTCAGTTTGACAGTTCGTAGAATCCTATTCTTATTTGAATCGCGTTGTACCTTTTTCTTAAAATATTTAAATAAATTCTTTCAGGAATACAAGGTGCATTTGTCCTGAAAATATCAGGTTTTAGGATGAAGTGTTATTCATGAAAATCAAAAAGCATGTCCGGTAACATTGTATATGTACATAGCGACACTTGTCCAAAAATTATACATATATCTATAGAATATACCTATATTTATAGAATATGGGGAGAGAATGAACGCCTGCACAGATCCTCCAAGAAAAGTACACATATTTTGCTATTATGACGTTACTAATACAATCTAATATTTGCTACTCTGATGCTTTCAAACGAATTCACAAAGGTATCAATTATGGCGCAGAGTTTACACTATCCTAATAATAAAAAACCTGTTAAGTGAGAATTTTCTTTGAGAGGGTTCCGTAGCCATATGTTCCTTCTTGCACGTATAGCGAGTGTCGCACTCGCACATATTATCTCGCGTATAACGGCATCTATCAGTCATCGTTCATACTTAAAATGTTTGATACTTCTGGAGGTGACGCTCTTCTGCGTATTATGTACGATATCTTCAAAATTTCAACGGGCTACCTATTACTGTTCAAAAGATACAGACCTCGGACGGACAATTAGACAGACAGATGGTGTAGGCTTAGTAATAGGGTTCTTTCTGAATACGGAACCCTAAAAATAAAGCAAAAAAACTAACGGGGCACCGACCGACTTGACACCCGTGCCGCCGTCAATTTATGTTCGCTTACAAATTCGGAACTAATCAATTCACATAGGTATATGGTTTTCTCTTATATTTTTGACATATCATATAAGGGTCCTTTGTGAAGCGCTCATTCACAGTGGAAGTAGTATTCTTGGGGGTTATATTTTTAACCTATGCCAAACACAGGCACTCAACCCCAAGAATATAACTCGGTTCATAGCGAAAGTCGGACTTGGGGGTGAGCTTTAAACTTTTGAGAGATCACAATAGATCTTCCTAGTTAGCCGTGACAACAGGGCTCAGGGGCCCTAACTCTCACACTTTAAATCATAATGATAAGGGTTGTAATAGTATATTTATTATTCCATGGGGAGTGCTCGATCCAATCATTATAAATATTTCGTACAAATGTTATATCTACTATGTATAGATTCATTCTCGCGTAGCGCAGTTTGAAGTTGGTTTCAATTCACTAGTAAAACTAAATGCGTATGTATTATTCTTTGTTTGACAAAGAAACAAATTAAACAAGATTACAACTCTTTACTTACATAAGACATAACTAAGTCTTATATATAATGCTTATCTAAGTCGGACGTAAACACATTCATTAATCAATATTGTAGTTGGTAGTTAGCCGAAGATTATAGTGATCATAAACATACTGCGAGAGCACCTAGAGGTCGAAAGCATAATCATTGCTATCTGCTATACTTGCTATCTGTTCCCGCCGCTTAACTTTGTGGCAAAATTTCCTTAGATGTGCCAGGAAATCTGAGCGATGTGAATTGATTGACTACATTTTTTTTAAGAAAGTGACACGGTTGGCAACATCGCCTACACATTTTTTATTTTTTTTTATGGAAATTGACTCGGTTGGCTTCATCACCTACAACATCCGTGATGTCAGCCCATAACACCAGATGAACTTGGTGCCACATCAGTGCTTCCCTTCGGTCGTGCCGGCTACACTGAACTGGACGGAACACACAAACTATTTACATAGGCGTTTCGACCGACCTTTCATTCACATCCGTGATTTCAGCCCATAACGCCTTGGTAAGCTAGGTGCCATGTCAGTGCTTTCCTTCGGTCGTGCTGGCAATGGTGCGTGCGGTCAACCGTAGAACGGTCACCCATTCAAGTTCTGGTCTCGCCCAGGTGTGTTTAAGATTACAAACGGTGGTCGCTCGGTCACATCGCTACCGAGGCAGACTTATAATCTAAATCTCGTCTTATAAGGGAACGTACAACCGACAAGCCCATTACATATTTTCCCCTTTAGTTCTGTTTGACTCTCTGAACAATGTCAGGGGGGCCGGGTTGATATGTGCCTCACAACATATTTATTTATCGGCACCTATATGTTATCTCGTCTTGTTTTGTACTGGCATGACACCTAGTTCCTACAGAAACCAGGTGCAATTGACTGATATCACGGGTGTATCACATGGTGTAGCAATGGGTACAGGTAAAAAAAAGTTGTGTTAAGACTTAGTACTACCAAAAATTGGTTTCTTCCAATTGAATGTTTCTTGTAAATAACTGAGTTTGATGTCAGAAAAAAATATAATATACAAGGCAAACTGCCTACCAACCAATAGACTAAAACGCATCTGGATTTGTTTGGATAAAAAAAAATTCAAAGTATGATCCCGAAAATTCGGAAAAAGCTTGTTTCTGTGCCGTTCATTATGTTATGGTCATGTAATTTTATATAATAGATAAAAACTTATAATACCCCTCCGTTTGCGTCGGGGGTTTAATGATTATTGAGATCTTTATAGTGGAGAGTCTCTGTTTTAAAAAAAATTGTGTCAAATTTGTGTAAAAAAATAAAATAAATTTGAAATTTGAAATGCCAATCTGGAGAAACTGAGGCTCGTAGAACGAACGTTTTGACGTTTGTACCGTGTGGGGTCGGTATTGTACCGTGTGGGGTCGGTACTTAAAAAGAATAGCCCCACTGCATCTCTCCCCGTCGCATGTCGTAAAAGTCGACTAAGGGATCGTCAGCCTCGGCAGCTCAGTGGTGCGGTCAGTTATTGGATGGGTGACCGCCCGACCGTTGGAGGCTGACCGTGGTTCGGATTCCACGTTAAACTGTAGGTCCCTTCCCTTCTTACCTCACTGGGTGGTAGGGTTTATCCCGGCCGGGTTGGTACCACCGCACTGAGCGAAACGTCGGTCGAAACGGCTATGTAAATAGTTCGTGTTTTCCGTCCAGTTCAGTGTAGCCGGCGCGAAATGAAGGGAAGCACTGACATAGCACCTAGTTCACCCGGTGTTATGGGCTGACATCACGGATGTTGAAGGTGATGTAGCCAACCGTGTCAGATTCAATAAAAAAAAAAAAAAAAAAAAAAAAAAACACGCAACCATGCACAGAGCGCGCGCGGCCACCACTCAGGCAGTTGACTGACTGACTAGTTTCAATTCGGTTTGAGTCGCCGCCAGTGCCGCTCTATACCGAGCTGTTCGCTCCCGCATGCTCGGTCCAGTAGCAACTCAGCTTGATTGAATCTGTTCTAAAACTTATTCAAAAATATTTTTTCCAACCTAGTTGATTGAATTGTGGGTAAGAGTTGGCCATCCCTGAGATGTAAATAAACTAAATAAAAAAAAAATTATTCAAAGTATGATCCCGAAAATTCAGAAAAAGCTTGTATCTGTGCCGCTCATTATGTTATAGTCATGTAATTTTTTATAATACATAGATAAAAACTTATAATACCCCTCCGTTTGCGTCGTCGGGGGTTTAATGATTATTGAGATCTTTACAGTGAAGAGCCTCTGTTTAAAAAAAATATGTGTCATATTTAAATAAAATAAATTTGAAATTTGAAATGCCAATCTGGAGATACCGATTTTTGGTACTGCTGAGTCTTAAGAACATATTACAATGAAAATACAAGTTAAGACTCTAGTCATCATTTGAGTTAGCAGTGGGTTAATTTGAATAAGTATTTATGTAGTAATGCCACCTAGACATGCAGGGTTCACTTGGGACCTTGGCACATTTTTTTAGACTATTACTTCCTTTTGGTACTATTTATTTGTATGTATGTTTATTGTTGTAGGTAACATTGTCTTAATTTCTCGTATATTTAAATTTGCACCTTATAATAATTTTGTTACTTTTCTTGATGGAGCTGTAAGTGATCTAAGGTGAGTAAGTGGTCCAGCCATCTTTCTTCATATTTTAAAATTTATAGTTATCTAAATATTATTATACACATAACTTAGACATAGGCAAATGTGGACAGACATATGAATTTCTGAGTTTCGATGCATAATATAAAATCAATTTTATGTAAATGTTGAAATTGAAAATTAATTAAATTGTTAATTAAGTTTTTATACTATTTAATGTTGAAAGCAGACTTGAATGAAATTCTGTTATTAACATACCTATAAACTAAGAATAGATTTGGGAAATTGTTGTAAGTAATATGTTTTGGTTTTACTTACATTTTTCCAGCTAAGATTTTTTCAAATTTTTCGTTTTTTGTTGTAACAGTTGTCTTCCAATTTTTTATGAGTGATGATGATTTTTAATGAAATCTGTAAATTAAGCCGTAGATTGTATTCAAATCTTCTTTTTTATTGTTTTGAATGCCTTTTCCTTTTGCCATATAATTAATTAGACCTTTAATTATATGGTTATATTGTATGAGATAAAAACAAGCAATTGCATTTTATTTGACACAGACAAGACAATTTATTCTATTAAATGTATGATGTGATGACACATTATGAAACTTTCTATTAGCTAGCTCTATGAGAATTTCTATCTCGGTGAATGGGAAGGTATTGACTCTTTGATAACCTTTTGTTAAATATGAACAAAATTTTATTGAAAGTAACACTGTACAAGAGTACAGTTGTTTTATCTCACGAAGGCGGATTGATTGTGAGTGTAGATGCACATGCACATTGTTGTTGTGTGCGTGAGCTCGCGAGCGCTCAGTGTGGTCGGTCGCACCACGCGAGCGCGCGTCTCACATCACAACACGCACGGCCCGCCCGCCTTTCTGAGTTAAAACATCTGTAACCATGCGCGTTGTATTCCGACAATCGGAATAAGTTAAGTTCAGCAAAATTTTACGAAAAGATAAATATCATGCAGCGAGTAAGGCACGAAGACGACTGCATGACTCAGTGAATGAACCGTGCCAAGGTAGAGGTGGCCTGCCGGTCGCCCTTTAGCACGGCATCTCGTCCTTATCCGTCAGTTGCATTTGACAACATGCACAGGCAGAGATGCAGTGGGACAATTATTTTTAGGGTTCCATCGCAAAATTAAGAAAAAGAATAACCTTATGGGATCACTCTGGTGTCTGTCCGTCTGTTGAAGAAGGTACGAGACCCAGTTATTTGCCTATCTAGCAAATTATCAATTGAACAGTATGACATTATGCAAATTTTATTACTTTATCATAATATTTAATATTATGCGTATTTTTGCAATGAACAGTGACAATAGTGATATGGGAAACTATAAGGTGACTCAGCTAACTCAATTACATAAACAGTAGGTAGTACCTAACATAATTGCACTGCTGAAAAAACCAATCAACCCTCGAGTTATAAAATAATATTTGTACATACAGACGGAAGATGTTGCATTTTATAATATGTAGGGAACTGAATGGAGTGTGCCTACGTTACCTTGGGATGCCCAATCTAAATTGGTTCGTTCTCATGTGTAAATTCTATAAAAATGTTGTTTCTTTAAGGTGTACCAGAAAGCTAGGAATGTTGGTTAATATTTAATATTGCTGGATGAAATAAAAAAGTGATCTTGTAATGTTTCATGCTAATCAATGCCATGATGCTTGAAATGAATGATGTTTTTTTAGATATATAGGTACATACATATATATATATATATATATATACCATAAGGAGTTATCAGATCAAAGCCATCAAAACAACCCTGAAATCTGATTTCAGGCCTGATTGTATGTAGATTCTGAATTGAAAAAAAAAAGAAATGCGGAAAAAAATTATATAGTTTATACTATAAAATGTATTAGCGATGATATGACCTGAGTTTTTTAAATTCTTAATTAAGTTTGGGGCTTTAGCCGTATTCGGTTATGTCCGCCCCGTGGATTACATAGTGCATAATGAATAACAAATAACATTTTCATCCTGTTCATCTGTAAGCTGCTGTATATGAGCCGAGTTGGCATGGCGAAGTCGGTTTGACTCGCTCGAGGCTCGTAGAACGAACACGCAACTATGCACAGAGCGCGCGCGGCCACCACTCAGGCAGTTGACTGACTGACTAGTTTCAATTCGGTTTGAGTCGCCGCCAGCGCCGCTCCATACCGAGCTGTTCGCTCCCGCATCCTCGGTCCAGTAGCAACTCGGCTTGATTAAATCTGTTCCAAAACTCATTCAAAAATATTTTTTCCAACCTAATTGATTGAATTGTGGGTAAGAGTTGGCCATCCTTGAGATGTATGTACAGTCGCAATCATAAATGTTTTACCACTTTGCAAAGCGAGTCGTTCGAGCAGCGCCCTGTTGAGTGGGTGAAGCGTGGGCGCCTTACGCTCGCGTGGGGAACATCTGTCGGCGGGGACGAGACATTCCCCGCATTGCCCAATTGGTATGCGACTTTAGGGTGGTATGCACACTAGTGGTGGGCGTTGAATAGACGAACTAGTTTAATCTACAGTTTATTGGCAGTGAATGATTTAACCGGTTTTGCGTCGAAGAATAAACCAGTCGAAAAATTCAATTCGTAGAATGCCTCGGCCCCGGCGGCCGTCGGTCGACTGTCGACGACATCGACGGTGTCGAGCGAGACTCGAGACTTAAGAACTATGCTTATGATTTGGTAGAATACGAGTTCTCAGAAGAGTGAGCCAGCCACGTGTTTTTGTTCGATGATAACCTCCCTCGACTCGACTGTGCCATGTTAAAACAATGTAAGCTAATTTACCTGGCAGGTCAAAAATAACCTTATTGCTATATACATAAGAATCATTTTGAATTACTGACGAATTTGCTTACTTAGTTTAGCTACTACTTTTAGCTTATAGGACACTTGAACTGAAATGTAATACCTAGTTTGGTTTGAACTTTGCACCTATCGACTATCAACCACATTCAAATGAGTTTATGTATAATCAACTATGTAGACAATTCAACTGGCTTAATAATTCAACCGGTTTATGAACTAGTTTATTTACGTTCAAAGATAAACTAGTTCGTTTTGTTGACGAAAAAATTGTCGACGACCCACCACTAATGCACACTAATAATCTCGACTGTACATTCTTACTTATTACATTTATTTGTAAGTCTGCATTGTCTGAGTTGTCTAGTTTTATTTAATTGCTATAACTACTTATCATAATATCAAGTTAAATGCAACCTTTAACAGTAATGCAATTGAAATAAAGCACTCGAAATCTTGATTTTAATTAAGGATTTGTGAAACAAAATCAATTGTATATTTTGTACTTATATTGTATTATTCTACTTAGACTCTTATTGACTAATGAAATGCCTTTCGTATCTTGTCCCACGAAGTGAATGTGTAAGGACTTAAGTTTTTTTAAATAAATAAACATGATATAATTTGTGTAAGTGAATTGTTTTATGATGTAATGTCACTTACCTACCTATGCATATATCCCACCCAATCTAATTATCATCATCACTAACATGCTGTTTTCCATTGTTGGGTATAGGTCTCCCCATTCCCCGAGATAATCAGTGTGTTTGTCTTAAACCCGCTGGAATCACTCACGATTGCCAAACAAAGCAAACAATTGAACAATTTGTGCGATTGTAACCAGAATAAAAATGTTTGAAATTAAAAATTTTAACAATGTAAAGAACAATGGTGTTTTTTTATGGGATTGAAACCACTTCTAACTTCAATGAACATCAATGTAGTTTTACAGGGTTTCATGACTTGTATTTCAAGAAATAATACTTTGATAAGTTTTGGTTTGTTTTACTCATTTAGCTAGCAGCGGGACAAGGGGGAAGGGGGGGGGAGGCAAGGAGATTTGAAAATGTTTATTTTGAGATTTTTCTATATTCTTCTATATTTCTATATTCTTGCTATTGTGGCAAGCAGAATTGTCCCGAATTATTATACTCTTTCCTCCGCCTCGTGTGGCTGTGCTGTTCGAAACATGACGAATTGATGCCGAATGCCGAAGGTAGAATCATATCAATAATAATGCACAAATATTAACTTACATTCACATTTGAATTGTAATTTATACGTCTTGCAGTCAATATAAGGGTAAGACTGAGCGAAAGAAATGACAAGCTGCAGCCCGGGTTGATTATACCTACCGAACTACCTAATACCCAATACACTTAAAACACTTTTACTATACAATCCAAAAGAAAGAATAAAGTTGCACTCCACAACGCATAGTTGATACAATCCGAAATACGAAAATAAAAAAACGGCTGGCGAGTTACAAATAGGTACTTGGGTTTAGTTTATGGGTGTAGTATGTCAGATTTCACGTGCTTGTTGGTATGTAACCTTCGATATGTAACAATTTAGAAAGGGACGTTCAACTACGGTCAATCTAAGTACAGACAATCCAACTACGGTCAACAATAAAAAGTCGAACGAAAACCGTCGTATATCTTTGGTCGGCAATGCCGACTAGCTAATTTCAGTATTAATGAATAACGAACTGAAACTAAATGAGCCTTATTTATTTACTCTCACATCAAAAAAAGCTCAATTAAAAACAAAAACTATTAGATCGCAAAGTCAGAGTTTTATTTATCTGTGGTCAGAGTACTAAAAATTACTGTCAGCTAGATTCTAGGGTAGGGAGACAACGTCATCGTTTTCGGGTTGTCTGTCAGATTCGTTTGTCATTGCGATTTGGTTGGATTGGTTGGTTCATTCACAGTTCATTCATGGTTGGTGGCATTTAGCTTTGCTGCCAGCCAGTCAGTGTTCGTGCGTGCGGTGTCCTAAGTCCTTTTCGCCATTCGGCCTTTCTTTGCTTTCGAGATTTCTCTTCGACCCTATTTACTTTCCCAGCTTTGAGAAATGGCATCACCTCGGACCAGGCGCAAGCTCCAACAGCTGCGCGGCGAGCAAGATAACAACGTAAGTTGAACCCGTTCATGGTTCTGATCATTTAGTAAAGCCTGAATTACGCCAGAGCAACATTATGCCACATTGCGGCGTGCCACATTTCGTCACCCACCTTGGGCAGCTTGTGGTATAACTACCACAGTGGGCGACGCCCTGTGGCTTTTGTTAACATTTTGTATGAAACTAAATATGTCGGCTCAACTAATTGGAGACTTGGAGGATGCAGTGTCCTTGTTTTACGGTTCATAGTTTAAATCAGACTTGGTGGTGAGCCATTAACTTTTGAGAGATCACAGTAAATAGATTTTCTTAGATCGCAGTGATAACAGGGCTCAGGGGCCCTAACTCGAACGAGTTTTTCCATGAAGTGGAGCACCCTTCTTTCACTCTTCAAGGAAGGTAGAAAAGACAAATGATAAGAAACCAAAAACGAAACAAGTTCACTTTCAAAATTTTATAGAGAATGATTGTCTTACAGCAATGCTTCGAGTGCAAAACCCTGAACCCTCAGTGGGTTTCGGTATCATACGGCATATTTATCTGCTTGGAGTGCTCGGGTGTGCACCGCAGTCTGGGGGTTCATCTCTCGTTCGTACGCTCCGCTACTATGGACAAGTGGAAAGACATTGAGCTGGAGAAAATGACGGTAAGTATTACTTGTTGCTTCTTTCCTGTTTTTTTATGGAAATTAACACAGTTGGCTACATCACCTACAACACCCGTAATGTCAGCCCATAACACCTTGGTGAAATAGGTGCCATTTCAGTGCTTCCCTTCGGTCGTTTATTTGTATAGGCTATTTCAATAGTCTCATCGACTGATCTTTCATTCCGTGCGGTGGTAACAGCCCGGGCGGGTCAAACCCTATTACCCTACGACCTAGTAAGGTAAGAAGGGAAGGGACCTAACCGTTTTTACGTGGAATCCGAACCACGGTCAACCTACTGTCGAACGATCACCCATCCAAGTTCTGACCACGCCCAGGTGTTAAAAGGTTCGATCATGTTGGAAGAATGAATGATAGGAGACTAACAAAAGAAATTTATGGAGTGAATGTGAGTGGAAGAGTCGGGAAGGGTCGCCCTAGACGCACGTACCTGGACCAGATCTGGCATGACTCAAAAAGAGTTAAGTGTGTAGTACCCGTAACCGACGAGCATGCATGTAGAACATTATGAGACTGGAAGATGCGGCAGAGGTGTGTCAGTGTCGTGGCACAAGGAGATCCGTTGTCTCTGCCTACCCCACTGGGAAACGGGCATGATGCTATGTATACTTATGTATGTTTTCAGTAGGTAACTTTTTTGTGACTGTATTTTTTTATTTTTAGTATTAATTCCGTTTCTAATACATAGGTATTTATTTAATTGAATAGGTTGGCGGGAATGCGAAAGCTCAGGCATTCTTTGAATCTCAACCTGACTACCAACCTGGGATGTCCATTCCAGAGAAGTACAATACTAAAGCTGCTGCTATGTACCGCCAGAAGGTAAGTGTTACTTATATTCCCTTGCTCATTCTGCTTCAAATTCATTTATAATTAAGTAGTAGGTATGTAAACCAGTAACGTAACGTGGTGGATTGCCATCTTGTTGTCCGGTCAAATCAATATAATGTTTCCATGTATCAAGTTTATTAATTTATTACTTTTTTGACTGATATGTTCAAATCTGGTTAAAAGTTGTTGGTTTTGTCTTTATCTTGAATTATTCTTGTGCACAGTTTTTTTTAGAATTATTTTTTATTTGTTAGGTTTTTATACACATTTTTTATATTTGTTATATTTTTAAATTGGTTGGTACTAAATGCGCTTGTGAATTCCTCTGGAAGGTGGTTTCAGTCGTCCACCACTCTGTTACAAAATGTTTGCGAGTATTGTTGTTAAAAGACTGTACAACTTAGTTTCATATTTTAACCTGGAAAATGAATGTTTTGGTTCTATGTGAACATTTGGTTTTTAACCTCTTGGCTTCCCAAATATTTAATATGCAAACATTTGTTGATTCAGTTAGAACAAATCGCAGTTGGCCGTCTTGACTATTTAATGCTCTAGTGGCCATATTTGTTCGCAGATAACAGCCTTGGCGGAGGGATTGTCCTGGAGTCCTTCCGACTACGTGCCCGAGGGAGTGAACTTGCAGCATTCACAAAGCAAACAGGACTTCTACTCATCTAAAAACGACTCTTACAAGATCGGAGGCTCTGAACAGAATCTTAGCTACCAGTGAGAACTTTCTCTACTTGCTGCCAGTTGTTTATGTCGCCATTTTTTGTCTGAGTCAAAGGGGCCAGAAGACATGCTCCGACCATCCAAAATCACTTTCGAGAAGGTGCCATATCGGAGATTTCTAGAGATCTACCTACAATCGTTGCCGCCGGCTGATTGTTGGTGCGACTCATGTCGGTACAGTTCCATAGAACACCACAGGCAAGTTGCGGGCTAGCCGATTCCCGATGTCGGGCGGTCCGGTGTGTGCGGCCTGCTACAGGCCGACAGTGTTCGAGCGGTCGGCACGACACCGGGCGCATTCTGCCGGCATGTCTGAAACAGCCCGTACCAGTTTTGGCAACTGAGTGATTGACCGAACCAACATAGTCGCATCAATTCAGTGATTAAGTGATTCGAATCTTTTACTCTCAGCTAGACGGATCAGTTACTGATCTGCTTCGCGGCGCGCATCGGTTGGTCAGCTCCGTCCGCTTGCTCGCTCGCTCGCTGTTAGACAACTCAGTCGATCAGTTCGTTCGATTCGAGTCTCGCTCTCGCTCGCTACTCTAGTGAGTGATTGATGGCACGCGCTCACGGTATGTTACGTGTCAAAATGAGTCACTGATCCGAGTGATTGATCCGGATCATTTCGCTGATCGATCCGAATTTATCTGAATCAGCTGAGTGACCGAGCAAGCACAAGACTAGTCCGTACTAGCCTATACAACACTACGTCCACTACTCGGTGTCGGCTCGATGCCTGGCAAATCCACCCACGTGTGTGACTGTACCTACTAATAGTGTGCGTAATGTCCCTACAGCAACGAGCAGGGGTACGGCGGGGGCGGCGGCGGCGGCGGGCGCTACACCGGCTTCGGCAACACCAACCAGTCCCACTCCAACCCGCTCTCGCCAAGCCACTCCAACAACGAGTTCGTGGACAACACCCTCGCCTCACTCGCTACTGTTAGTCATTTTGAATGTTTTTATAGACGGCTGGACATAAATACTGCACCGTTTCTCACATTCATAGCTGATAACCGGTGCGCGTGGACATTCAGTGGTTACAGTGGGTGACGTCATGCCGACTTGACCATTTTACACTACTCTTTAAGGCGGAAACAAGACTCAAACCGTGCTACCCGAGCACTGATGTTGTTGTTGTTTTGGTTTGGGGTTGGCTCTAGGCCTGCAAACTAATCCCGCTTGGTTGGGGACTTTCGTGCAAAACCCCACAGTCTCCAGCTGTGTAAATAGGTGTGAGATTCGTTCTACTCGTGCGGTGGCTGATACGTCGCGCCAACGATGAATGTTTGCGGGAAATCACACTTCATATTAAATTTCAAGTGTTGGAAAGATGAAATTTTTTTTTACCATCTTTCCAATCAACCCTATCAGGCAAATATACAAATAAATTAAAATTGCTGTAAAATTTGTTAAAAGGGATGGTCGTTGTTCACGACGTCGGTGTCGAAGGTGGCGCAGAAGGCCGGAGAGAATGCTGTCAAGTACGGAGGAATAGCTACGCAGAAGGTTTCCGAGATGGCCACTACAGTCACTGAGAAGGTTTGTTCAGTAATATATTTATCTAATATTCAATTAAATTTAATATTCATTATAAAATTAAATTACACATTTACTACTTACCGAACGATCTAATCTACCGACTAAAAATAATGAAGTTCAAGATCCAGTCGATAATGCATGCACTTGCACAAGTCAGATATAATTTTTTGTATTTTACTATTCTATCAGACCGCGAGAAAGAACAGGTAAGAAAACTCGCCTGCAATCAATTAATTTTTCTCTGTCTGCAGTAGATTTTAAAAATTGCATTATTTGCATTTTTTTTCATTAATCGATTATTTTTGTTCTGGTAGTACAGAATGGATTTTTTTTTTCAGTATTTCGATCAGTCGAACTACTGGTAGTTCAGAGTGAAACCGTTCCCGCTAGCCCTAAACTGCACGTGCCCTCCCTTTCGCTCCCAGACCCGCAACCCACCTACTTTCTCTCTTACCATTCCTTTGAATAATTATTTGTAGCGCATTCTCTAGTAGTATCCTCCTCATCCTTGCAGGTGAACAACCGCGCCGGTTGGAATACACTGACGGGAGGTGTAACTGAGCGTCGCGCGAGCAACTCGACCACGCCCGCCTCGTACCAGGGCGGCAGCGGCTACGGTGCAATGAAGTCTTCCGTCTCGGAGCCCTACTCGCAGTGGTAAGTTGGCTACACTGCTTCCTTCTATATTTCTTTAGGTCGCCACCCGGCCATCTGGACAATGTTATGCGGCATCTCACAACGCAGATTCAACTCCCTCCCCCCTCACCACCGATGACGTCACCAACATCTCCCCAAGTGTGCTCTCGCGCTCATTGGCTCAGTGCAACTTGCCATAGCATCATAAAGTACTCGTCCGATTTTCACCAAATAAACTCTTACGGACAGATTCAGGCTTCACATACATTTTGGCACAAAAATATAATAATTTTTAACACAAAAGTACACGGCGAACCTTCATCGAACTTACGAAACCAAACCAACTCGGCGGTAGTAGCTCGCCTAATACCTAGAGATATTTTTTCAATATTGTATTTTCGCACTTCATCAACTCTTTCCTTCATTACTACACTACTCAATACTCACACACAGTGTTTTTGTATTCCGCACGGGGCGCGGGCTTACTCGCAAAAACGTGCCTTGTGATCTATAAAATAAAGTTGAATTCACATTCGTATTTATTTGGAGTACGATCTTTATGGTTTTAATGTAGGTATGTTGTATTGTAAGATATTATTTATTTTTAGTGAGGTGAAGACTTAGCGTGGTATGGTAGTGCGGCGCACGGGCGCACTTTAGGACCGGCCGCCAGTGCTCACACATATACAGTTACTCATCCTCATTGCTCACCCATTCACAGCTGCGCGAGAAAATATGTGTATGGAAAGAAAAAAACATGACAATAAAGAAATTACAATAACAACAGGAACGAGCAGCCACTGAGCTGGAGCGACTCAGTTGCGGCTCGCAACCACCTGGACTCGAGTGACCTCTCCAAGGTGGGGACCAACAACGGCGCCGGCGACCAGGGCGCCGCTGCCAAGAGGCAGCCAGAACACGACTCGTGGGAGTGGCTCAACCACTAAGCCCCGCTACCCAGCCGCATTACTCTGCGATCCTAGATGAATTGGTGAGTGAGAATATATATTCATTCATCAACTAGTTGCTCTCTCTACTCTCTCTCTGTCTTTTATTCATTTCTTCCGTTTCCACTATCCTCCGCTTTTCTTCCTCTTTGCTCACTGTTTAGGGTTCCGTACCTGAAAACGGAACCCTTTTAGGATCACTTTGTTGTTGGTCAGTCTGTCAAGACCCTTTTTGTCAGGAACGGGTAGAGGTATCAAGTTGAAAATAATATATAATAATAAGATCTAGGGTCCCTTGGATATGTAAAAAGTGCAAGCTTCTAAGTGAACGCAATCAAAAGATAAGGCCATTTATGTCACATATTTTGATACTCGCAAACTCACTGAGTAAAATCTATAGGGTACTTCACGTTGGCCTAAACAATGAAATTTGGCAAGAAGCAAGGTCTCACAGCACAAGTAAAGGAAAACATCGTTAATTTGTAGTATACCTATATGTCACATAAAAAAATATTCTTTTGCGATTATTTTCTCTTTGGTCTGCCGCAAAAATGCTAAATACAAGCAGCAATTATGTGGTGGTAGATGGTTGGGGAATCTTCAATGCGCGAGTCCGTCTCGCATTTGACCGGTTTTTTCTTCCTTCACTATCTCCCCAACCCCAGGAAAAGCCCCTAGCTCTTCAACAAAATTATTTTTCTCCCAACGGTGCTTCCTGAAGCGCTTGTTTGCTTTATCGTTGTGTTGCTACAAATTAGCAATTATTTAATTATTGATTGATTAATTATTGTGTTTAATGATGTTTACATTACTCAACTTGTTTCAGATTACAGCGAAGATCTATCTGTACAAACATAATCTGATCATTGTTCAATTGTACACATTAAGCTTCATCTGTAAACGAATGTAGGACGAATGTCCACATTTAATTTAATCACAATATAGTACGCACTTTAAAGAGACGAAGCTAGGCACTGTAGCTATTTTATAGGTACATTAGGTATAATCTTAGATTAGAAATAGTATGTAGATTCACAATCAACGCTCGAAAAGCGGAGTTGTTAAATGAAGGCATACATCAGCAGTATGCCTTCATTCGCGCTTAGTGAGCACGCCAGTCGACGTGATATGATGCCCAAGTGTGCAGCTGAAATGAAATGAAATGAAAAGTGAAAAATATTTATTATCACATGAAATCGTACAGTACAATAACCGAGTCTTCTGCACTAGAAAAATTCTGTCTCGCAGAAAGACTTTTTTGTAAACACAATTAATTGTATTTCATTCTGCGCTCACTAGTAATAATTTTATGTTATTTTTAGTTTGCTATTGATTGATCGATTTAATCTTGTTCGAATACTTTGCGAAACGTGGTGGTCGGTGTTGTGCTGTAATTTACTAGAGTACTTGCAGCACAACACCGATTACTCTGCTTACCCCGATTGTCGGGATTCAGCGTGTGTGATATGTATGTATGTATGTAGTTTGCTATTAGCTATGTAACAACTGTACCATAGAAGTGCAAAAGCCATATACATTTTAGGAATACTTGCTTTATATCTGAAGAGATATCTATGTAGAGATCGTCTAATCTTAAAATGAACGCCCCTCCACTTTGTTTACGCTCACATGAACAGTAGGTTTACAGATGCAACATGTTGCAATACACACAAGTTTGTTCTTTATCATTGGTCATTCAGTCTGATTCATTCACCGGCTAGATTTAGCCGGATCTGTTGGCCAACTAGTGCATTAATGACACGTCCGCACGACAGAGTGGACGTGTCGTTCCATACAAAGAGCGAGCTCTCTGCCTTACCAAGGCAATACATGCACTGATCGCACAATTAGTTGACCTACTAGTTGCGAGGGCGAATCGTAAAATCGCCACACGCACACAAGTAAGTGTTACAATTGGTATTTCCTCTCCCACATTGAAACAATAAAGATTTGTGGAGGGGTGTTAATTTTTAGAATAGACGATCTCTACCTATTTTCCTAAGTTAGCATTAACGCGACTTTTTCCCCATGGTTTTGTGTGAGAATGTGTATCTACATACTATTACTTATCTAAGGGTTTATATAATATATTCTTCTTCCAGCCATATTGATACTGATCTGAATACCAATCGTCCAAACTAAAGAATTCAACATCAGTTTAAAATTGCTAGGAAGAATTTATAGTTTAATGAATTAAGTATTAATTCATCAATACAGGGTGTTGATGGATACATTTGATTTATTATCATTGCTGCAGAACAACTAAATTGTTTTATTTATTTTCTCTCAATATTCTCAATACACCGTTGCGTTTTTCCAAAAAAGATGTGTTCACAATTCTGGCGTGACTTACATAATGGACATTTAAGAGACTGTAGCAATTCAGAAATTGTATTTACATTTCTCTTGTCAAACCAAACTACCAACAGTTTATAGTTGTTTGTCTATGTACAAGTAATAATACTGAAGTGGGAAATTTGCAGAAAATAGTGATAGATAATGAACTGTAAGTATGTGAAACATAATTTAGAATTTGCCTCATCTGTAGCCTTGCCAGCCTATGCCTATACCTAAGTTGTGCAATGTCGGCCATGGACATTAACTCATATGTGGGTGTTGCAAATGCCGTGCAGGCCTGACCGCTGATTGTTGTAGATTATTATTTTTTTATTAATTATTGGCTTGGATACCGGGTTCTTCTCCCATTTCGGGCTTGTCGCCAGCCTCCAACTACCTCCGCCTCTTAACATTATTTTCATTTTTAGGTTACCGGGTCAAATTAGTTTTCCTGCTATTAAAGCTTTTCAAACGATGTAAAAAGTGGTTTTAGTGTAAAAGTTTCATTATTATACATGGTGTTACATTAATGGGTGGTAGAACTCAAAATTAAGTGAACCTGAAACGGTTCTGCGAATTTTTATTTTGAGAATATTCTTGTCCACTTTCTTCATACAAAAATGCTAAAAAAATTTCAAATGTTGATATTTAACAAAAAAAAAATTTTTTTGTTCGGCTCTTTTTACATACAGAATCAATTTTCAGAAGAAGAAAAAAATACCTCGCAAAATGTAACACCTTATTACATGAGGAATGTAATGTTAGGCTCGTTCTGTTCACTAAGAATATAACATAGAAGAAACGATTCGAGTTAAGGGGGCTCCTTCCTAAATCTACCCTCTCTTTCTAACATTGGCCGTTTTTCATACATTTTATTTTATTATGAAGAAATTATACAACTTTAAAAAAAACCTCTAGGAGAAACATGCACGATAAAATTATTAATGTTTTTCAATAAAAAAAATTGGTACTCCACATATAATAATTGAAAAAAAAAAACTAAAAGTTTATTAAGTTTTTGTTTTTTTTTAATTATTATATCTGGAGTACAAAATATTTTTATTGAAAAACATTAATAATTTTATCATGCATGTTTCTCCCAGAGGATTTTTTTATAAGTTGTATAATTTCTTCATAATAAACTAAAACGCGCATTGTTAAGAGTGTGAGGCACAATTTAGGGAGGTGGCCTCTTAACTTTACTCGATTCGAGTTGACTGAAGTGCCTGGGCGTGCACTGGGGTGCAGCTAACCTGTCACGTGAACAGCACGTGTTCCGGCGGTCCTCCGAGCTGCCGAACCGGTTTATCTGTGCTGAAGTGAGCGGCATAGAGGCTGTGTTGCGTTAGCTGTGTGAAATGAAGGGAAGCACTGACATGGCACCTAGTTCACCCGGTGTTATGGGCTAGCATCACGGATGTTGTAGGTGACGTAGCCAACAGTGTCAGATTCCATAAAAAAAAGCTGCTCTGGGGTACAGATGAGACAATTACAGTAAAATTGTTTTGACCCCTTTGGAGATTGTTTTAATATGTTTGAGAATGTATGCTATCAAAATAACATCTGCCATGAAAATAAAATGGCTAAATGTATTATGTCTGACAAACTAAATGATACTTGAGAAGTTGTCCTCCTGCTTTATATAGGCCGCTAGGTTTTCTATGATGTGAAGAGATTGAAATGTTGTCGCCGGGAGCACGCGAGTGCGACGGTCCTGGCTCAAGGATGTAGCCGCGAGGAGACTGATTAGAGAAATTGTTTCATGTCAGGTTGGGGTAAGGTTCATTGCCAATAATATAGTTTGAGACATATAAAAAAAAAAGTTTTTGCATATATATCTATGGATCTAAAGGCATTTGGCAATTATATATACATAAATGATTATAAAATGCATAATAAATTATGCTAGGTGTAAGATAATTTAATAGGCAATCAAATAGGTACTACTGTTTTAATATTATAATTATATGAATTTTGTATTTATCTCTGCGTTATTTTATTACATGTAATTACTTACAATGATTTACAGTTGTTTGTTAAATTTTAATAATTTTTCAAGGGTGAAAGTATTATTATAATGTAAACAACAAAATAAGGATTACATGAGAATAATTAACACTCACAATTGATGAACAGAGTGTCTCCAAATAGATGTCCTTATCATCGCAATTATAAACATTCTAAAGTGAGTGCAATTTCTATACAGGTTGGAACATAAAAACGTTAGTTTAACAAACAGCGAATGGATATTAGGTTAATTATTATGCGTGCGCAATTCTTGCAAATACAATTTTGACTTTCCAGCTGAGGAGAAAGTGATGTTCCAATCTGTATGGCTGTTTTAAATTAATTTATAATAAGAATTTAAAATAAAGAAATGCAGTTTATTTATTTAAATAAATAATTAAACTGCTTTTGTGTTTAGTGTGGCAAGCGTTTGATTGCCATATCTTCGTTCCAAAAGTATATGTTCATTCATTAGTTAAAAATCTGTTGTCGGCAACACTGAATACATAATATGGGGTTGAGCTGCCATCGACCGAGTTGTAAGCTGTAGGTGCGGTGAGGTCTCACTCTCACTCTCGCGTGGACACTTAAAATAAATGATTTTTAACATTACTAGAGTGATATCACGGGCATGTCGCTAATGTCCAGACAAACAATAATCTTGCTGCAACTCCATTAATGTGTGTTATAAAAATAATGCTCAACTGAAGCCTGCAGTATCCACGAGGACACATTCACACGAACAAATGCGTCCTGTGTTGATGATGCGTGACACAAATTTTGTAGTACTGGACTTGATAATAATTTTTGCAGTAATTGTGTTCGTCTGTTTGAAGGAGCCATTTGATAGTTTATTTCATACGTAGTGGATGTAGGAGGGGCAAATGAATGAACACTAGTCCTGTCGATGTGGAACGCTTGTATATATACTTACAGTATAGTACACTCGGGCTAAGGCTCTGTAGGTGAGTACCTACCTAGTAGTTAATGTAGGTAGCTCAAAAATGTATTTCACATTTATTTGATGGAGGTACCTAGAAGGGAAATGAATGTAGAACATGATTGAAATGAAATATGATATTTATAATTTCAGAAAATTTTTTATTAATACATTTATTTTTATTGAATAAACTGTTTTTTATTTGCCATTTGCGAATGAAGAAGCGTGGAGCTTGGGGACTGAAATAAACATTTTATAAATAACTTTTTGGTCATGTCAGTTAAGGCTCATACAGTGGAATCCGCATCCGCATTGCCAGTTCTTCACATTGAATTAGACGTGGCTGAATTTTCGACGTAGGCATCCAAGGATAAGTTATGTATGAATAATACCTATTATAATAAAATATGGAATTATTAAACTATAACTAAATAAAGGAATAAACAAACACCTACACAGAATGGGCCTTAGCGACACATTGGTGTGCAGGTTCTGTATAAAAAGTTAAAATTATAAATTTAAAAAACCCCCCACCCTTAAAAAGTTAAAAATAATTTCTGTTTACTTATTAACCTTTTGGCTTCCCAAATATTAAATATGCTTACACCCCTTGGCTTCCCGGCCATTTTTGCCGTGCGGACACGCGAAATTTGCCCGCACGAAAACTCAAATATTTCTTAAAATAATGAAGTGAGATCAATAACCTTTTGGCACTTGAAAACATTGAAATTATCCACCAAACGGTATACAACAAGTGAGGATTCACTTATTTAGAAGCACAGACGCATTTTTTGAACTCCAAGAAAAACAAAACAGACCAGATATTTTCTTCCAAATTTTTCTAACCTAAAATTGCCGAATTACACTATTCCAATAATTTTCGAATAGATCACGAATTTGACTATTAAAATAACCCATTCTAAATAACGTCAGACCTTCAAAGTAGTATTTATTCTTTGATCCTGCTGGCAGAGCAACATACATAAAAAAAGAAGGAAAAACTGACAGCTGTCAAAATATTCTTTTCGTAAGGGTTTGACACCTGACAGTTCTAGTGGCTCCTGCGCCTCCTAGATCCTTGACTCATCAATCTGCGAGTGCGGACTGGACGAAGGAACCCTAGACCATATCCTGTTTGGTTGTCCAATTACCCTCGCGGTTAATTCCCCTCCGTTATATGCCACTTTACATTTGTTTAAAGTCCCACTTCCTACTAACATACAAACGATACTGTATACTAACAATTCCCATGTTATAAAATATATATTAAAATTTATAAAATGTAATGACGTAAGACTGTAATTAATTATATATAAATATATGTATAATGTTTTAGTTATTTATTTTCATCTTCTTATTTACAACTAAGTATGTGTCTTCCAGAATTTGTGCATGCAAACTAGTAACTTCAAATGCTTCGTTCCTTTCAACATTATTTTGTTTTATTATATTATAAAAAATAATCACAAATTTATACCGTGCAACTCCGTCACTGGATACTGGCAGTAATAAACGAATTTCCTATTCGTTTGGTTGCCACTATTTAAAAAAAGAAGAAGAAGAAGAAGCCTCCTAGATTCTACGGCTCGGGTTGACTCGGCTCGAAAGCGAACCAACTGAATCCAATATTCGTTTGGTCGTTTATGTAATCTGGTGGCTCAGTGGTAAGAGTGTAGACAGGGTCTTTATTTTTTCGATCTCGACCATGGGTTCGTGTCCCTTTTGTCAAATTTTTTTTTGTTTTGTTTTTATTTAAGCAATGTTAGGGTGATAATTATGGTGAATTTTTTTTATAACCACCTAAGAAAGCTTTATTTTCGGAAATACAAACGTAACAAAAACGACATGCGCCGCCTCAACATTAGGTTTAGCAATCACAATTTGGGATTTAATGTTTTTTTGCCGACAAGCCCTTCCGGTAGTCGACGGGTGTACCTAAGCAGTTTGGGGATCGGCAATATTACAGTTGCGACAATATTCCGTTACATACTTATTATTATTTTTAGACTGAAATCTGTTATTTATCTATTATTTTTAAAATTAGACTCAGGTAGGTACCTACAATGAGAAAAAGTTTTATTTTGAATGGAAAATGTGCTTCTTAATTTTTTTTTCTCCGTAGGTAAAATTCGTCCTTTAACTCGGCCTACTCAATAAGCTTACAGTCTGTCTAAAATGATAATGTAGAGCTTGACCAGGAATATATGAGGGGCCACCGTATTGCGGAATTTCGTTGGAACTAATTTCTTACACTGGCCACAATTATGTTTGATTCTTGATAATCTGTTGTCAATGTCAAAATTTCATAGTCTCTAAAATAACACTATAAAATGCCAAAAACTAGTCTTATTAGGGAGCGGAATACTGTGTACAATGTTTTCAAGTGTTTGCAAGACAAAAAACGTGCAGGATGTGAAAGCATTCCTCTAAAGGTAAAACGTTACATCATTGTAGTGAGATTGTCATGAATTGGCCGCCGTAATGTACAATTTGGTAATAATTTTTAAATATAAAAAAACAAAAAGACCTTTTTTCGAAGCACCATATCTAGGTAACGAATTGACATACAAAGATGTTAGAATAGTCAAAATTGTAGGAAATTTAACGTTCTATAAAAAAAAAAGCTATCTAAATACTTTTGCCGTAGAACGTAAGAAAAAAAAGTTACTGAGGAAAAACCGGAGGAAGGTCGAAAAATTTTCAGTTTTCCTATCCTATCCTATCCTATACTGTCGACCGGAGTATAATTTAAAGAAGATGCGTCGCTACGCTACGCGACGTATCTTTTTTTAAACCACCAAAACATCACTCCTACAATACCATAGCACACTTTCCTTTGAGCCGAAGTCTGCCGAAAGGAGCCAAAGGAGCCAGGAAAGTCTTTCAGGAGGCGTACCGCGAAACGAGTTGATTCTATTTGGCAATTTTGGCATCAAGTTGGCGTCATTGTTCGCTCGCTGTCTGTTACAATACAATACAATAATACTCTTTGGCCGTCTGTCTCGGGCCGCTCACGAAGAAGTGACGGTGACCATATTGGTAATCTGTGACGGTGACGGACGAATGAAGTGAAGCCTATCCTCTTTGGCCTAAGCCGAGGCGGGCGGCGGGAGTGAAGGCTGTTTATTCGTTTTCGCTTGCCTTGCGTCTTCTTGTTAGGTGAGTGAAACATTAGATTGAATGTTGTTTGTGTTGTGAAGTGAACTGTAAGCAAGCAGCGGCGCGTAGCTAGCCGTCGCCCGCGAAGACGCCGTGTGGGCGGGCGGGTGCCAGTCGCTCCACTTTCGGTAAGCGTAAAGTAAGCGGCGCTATCGCCGCTCGGCACCGCTAGGTCGGCGCGCGTTAACTGCGACGACCCCGAGGTGAATCCAATCCTGCCGCCTGTGCTGCTCTACGAAGCCAGGCCGACACGGCCGCCGGCCAACATGTCGACGGCGCAGCTGGGGCAGTTCATCACGTTAATGTCGAGGTGCTCGTGGGGATATTACGCGGTGCGCGAGAGCCAGCAGCCGGAGTGGACGCCCGGCGATTTGCAGTTCTCGTAACCATTCGTGAGCCCGCGTCCCACACTCTCCGACTTTCCGTATCTATACCGAAGCCCGCTGTCCGTCTGTCCGTTTGTCCTACCTTTAGCCCTTTCACTTCCCAATTACCTTGGCTTCCAGGTCACTGACGCGGCGCAGACACACGCGAAATTTGGCACGCCCGCGCACCTAAACTCAAATATTTCGTAAAGTAATGAAGTTACATCACTGTCCTTTAATGGCACTCGAAACTATCGAAACTAATTAAATTCTTCACATAATCGTGTACAACAAGGTGAGGATTCACTTATTTAGAAGCACAGGTGAATTTTTTGAACTTCAGGAAAATCAAAAGACGATCGACTTTTTTTTCGGAATGTTTATACTTACTGTAATCTACAAATTATATTTACATGTGTAGCTAAAAGAACGCGCTCTTTAATGCTCCGAATAAAAGTGGGACTAGAATCCAAACTACCCATAAAAGAAGAAAAACATGGAACCGTCAAAAAATTATGAAATTGAACATTGAATATGCAATCCAGTTTTCCAAGGCTTGTAGAAATCAATGGCAAGGTTTTTTATCATCTATCGACCGTTCTCTCTTGCTCTAATGAGAAAAATTCACTGAGATAGCATTATCGCAAAATGTGCCACCAACATTTGGTGTGACCATTTCTGGTATCCAAGCGGAAACCAGGGATGGTTACAGGTTAAATGGCTGTACTTATATTTTAAACTGTAATAGGTAGGCGGTTTGATATTTTCACAGAATATGTGTTGTTGTGCATCACAGAATTTCCATGGGCATCGTTAGACACCTACTCGTAGGTGAAACAAAGCCAAATGCCAGACATTTCATAAAAAAAAAAATTATGGTGTAGGTGATAAAAAAACTCAAATTAAACAAGATGGAGGGTCCCCATACAAGAAACATATTTTTTTCAATGTTTGTTTGTTTTTGCTCTATTGTTAAAACCATAGATAATACATACAAGCATCAAACTCGGTCTGATTATAGTGCAAACAACAGGGAAGGAGGGTGTGGATCTAAGCTTGCGATGGCTTCACCGAACATATCCGGGCCCATCAGCAGTAGAGGAGGGTATTAATCGAGGTCGTGACTAGCGAGTGGCCACTCTAAATTTCCCGCGCATGCTTCACGTTTCGGCTCGAATCAAGCCCTCGTCAGCTAGTCTGCGTTGACTAGGACGCAGGGAAACACCAGTCCCGCTCTCGACCTCCCTCTAAATCCCTCCCTCTCTCTACCTTTTTTTTTTTTTTTTTTTAAAGGAAACTGACCCGGTTGGCTACATCACCTACAACGTCCGTGATGTCAGCCCATAACACCGGGTGAACTAGGTGCCATGTCAGTGCTTCCCCCTTTGATCGTGCCGGCTACACTGAACTGGTCGGAAAACACAAACTATTTACATAGCCGTTTTGACCGACGTTTCATTCAGTGCGGTGGTACCAACCCGGGCGGGTTAAACCCTACCACCAAGTAAGATTAGGAGGGAAGGGACCTACAGTTTTACGAGGAATCCGAACCTCGGTCAGCCTCCAACGGTCAGCGGTCACCCATCCAAGTACTGACCGCACCCAGCGTTGCTTATCATTCAATAGCGACAGTTGACTATCTGCACCACTGAGCTATCGAGGCTGACAATACATATTCTGTATGATGCTTCCAGTGACGTTTTCGAAGCTTTCTCCATGTATGAGCCTAACCGAATAAAAACCGGCCAATTACGTGGTTGTACAGAATCCTCGGTGTGCAAGTCCTACTCGCACTTGGCCGCGGGGTTTTTTTAAATTTAGTATTTAGCATGCAATTTTTTCTATTAGATGCAAATTCAAAAATAAAAAAATAAATATTTCTCACTGACCAGGATTTAAACCTGGGAGACCCTAGCATTAGTACCAGTGCAATCCCAACTTTGCAAAGTTTCTTCCCAAATTGTGTTCAATAAAGAGTTCTATTCTATTTCTAGTGTTTATCCTGCTTTTATGCATTCAGAGGTCATTATGCATACATGCATCTAAAGAAATTGAACAAAGTGAACCAATAATAATATAATTATACAAATTCCCAAAGATTTAAATCGATAGATCGGGCACAGCGCTCAAGAGTTCGTCACCGATAGACATAACGGTGTGTGTGACTTCATGTACAGTAGGTAGTCATCACGCACACTTTCAAAGAATCACATGAAAAGCTGCCTCATGTTAATGCTAACGCTTTGCACTCATGCATCGGCGGACATGAGATGTTGGGTAAGTCATAGGGTTAAGCGGGGTGTGGGCAGAGACTTTGATAATGATTATGACAGTCGGCGCCGGGTGACTCTCCTGCCGCGCCTCACTCACTCCGCCAATCAGACCCAAAAGTGATTTCTACTCATTCCCGCACCATTTTCGCCGAGCGCTATTAACTCGCTGTAGGTACAACGAACGAACGACACAGGCGAAATTTCAAATCGGTGTCTATCTCTGTCACATGTATGAACTTTCATATCTTTGTCGTTGCCCTGCGTGTAGCATGTTAAGCGCTAAATCGTAGATCTAAAATATGAACAATTTAGGGGATAAACTGATACTTACCTATGAAATGTCACACCTTTCTCTTTAGTAGTGTTACGGTCAGTGTTTTTGCACTTGTGAAACATGCACAAAGTCATAGCAGAAGTTAGGTAAATTTTTTTAAATTACAAATTGTTCTGTTCCTTGAAACGATCTCTCAACATGCACGGGGCATTGCGTCTGATGCGAAGTAGCTGCATGCAGCCCTTTTATTGTTGACATCGTCTGTTGTGCGCCATGTTAGACTATGCCCGATCTATCGATTTAAATCTTTGCAGATTCCTATATTGTGTAATTAGGTAGGTAAAATTAGTGTGAATATTTTTTTTAAACATTAACCCCTCCCGTGTTGAGGCATGTCGAGGGCACATTTTATTTTTTAGGTAGGCACAACCGTATGTGCCTGCGAAAAATGTTTTTGACACATTTTTTCAGAGTATAGGACCACTTATTCGCCAGACCTTATGTAGCAACTCTACAGGCACATTCAAAGAGGAATGTTATTTCAACAGTTACATTCAATGAGGAGCATCGATAATCCGTACTCAGGCTAATACAAACGCCTCTATAGTCCGAACAGCGCCAAGTGACCCCCTCTCGCCCGCCGCTGGGAGGCTGCGGTGAGCTTAGGTTTTTTTGTTAGTTACGAATGAGCTATTGCGACGTGTACTCTGCGCTTCACTCGCGCGCCACGTGTTCGCTACACTCGCGCCCCGTTTTTTTGGTTATTTCGACGTGTCCACGGTCCGCGTTACTCTGTGCTGTACTCGCGCGCCCGTGTTGTTATTGTTGATTATAAATATGGTTCCTACACCCCGCCCGACTAATATAGATCAGTTTATAACTAAGTAACTGTTTTTTGTGTATTTTATGATTCAGAAGGTTACTCAATATATTTTTTCAAAGTAGGTAGCTGTTTTTTTTTAATTTGTCTATCTAACATAATCGGAACGCTTCGTGAGTCCGAACAGGGGTCGTTTTTTGGTTTATCAAGGCTCTACTGTTTTCTAATAGGTACATATTTTACATAGTCACTGCATGTTTTCAGGAGGTGAATCTCAAACATGCAGCGGGTAAACGACAAGTTTCATTAGTGTCGGGAAGAATTGGATGGCTATGTATTACTACGCCAGTAAACTGAACGAAGCGTCATGTAGTGGGTGCCACAGCAAAGCGGCGTCCGCTCCCGAGGAGGCGCCGCCCGCACCCTCTGCCACCTACCACCATCCAACTCTTCCCACCGACACCACCTTGCTGCATGGATCTGCCTTGTCTTATTACGATGTAAGTACTAATACGTCATTCAATTTATACAAATTAGGCACAATAAGCGAGTTTAATTCCGTGAGGAATTCTGTTCAAACTGACCTCTGGGATGTGGGAGAATAGAAAAATTTAAATTGTTCATTGTTTATTTTATTTCTTTATTTATTGAAAGTGCCACATATGGCGCGGAGCCATCCATAAGGTGTCTAATGACACCCATTGACATTCGGTCGTATGCGGGGTTGCGAATCCCATGCCGCCTGACAGGTGCCCATTCACGTCCCTCTTGAAGGACTCGATATTCATCATCTCTTGGCAGTACACTGCGTTCAGATTTGTCATAGTTTAGGGGTAAGTCAAAATACCACACATGGTCAAGGGGGGGGGGGGTCCAAGAGTAGCCTAAAATCGGTCACGTGGTATGGGAATGTAAAATGAGCAATAATCAATTGGGTGTTATGATCCCTTAAGGTACGTTGACACGATGCGAGGTTTCAAGCACGAGGGGCATGCCGCCTTCTCGAATCGCCATAACTCACTATCTCGAAGCGTTCGTCGAACAGTTTGCGAGCTTGCGAGAACTGTCTACACGGTGCGTAAATGCGTTCGAGAGGCATTTCTCGTGCGTGAACTCGCATCGTGTCAACCAGGCATTACTGTATATCGGTGTAATAAAAACAGGTCGTGGCGCAGTGCGTTCGCCATACATCTTATTTCACTGTTGCTTAGGAGTTGTTCTTAGAACAAAAAACGGGTTAGTGGGATGGGAAGTACGAAGCGGCCACCGGTTGTCATCATGTTGACTTTCAACGTGTTAGCCGGAGGTGATGAGAATGGCCATTAGATGGTACAACATTCATTATAGTCAAAGTGGTTGTACCTACTTGTATTTCATGGTCATGTATGATATTACAGAATGAAGACTACTACTCAATGGTGCGGGGTTCGAAGTTTGTGTCGGAGAGCAGCTGCAAGCACGTAGTTATGAATGGCGGGATCAACTGTGTCACTACTCAGAGCAAGCCGGATGATCGTAAGGTGCGTATCTTGCGGTAGGGGACGTTTTAATACCCTACTGCAGGGATCACCAATTAGTTTCATTAGGGGTCCGTTTAAAAAAATATGTATCTGTCGCGATCCGTTTGGTAGATGATGACTAGCTACTAAGATTTAAAATTTCAATTAATAAGTATATAAAACGAAAAGAAATACGAAAATATTTTTTATTAGGGATACTTCTAATAAAAAAATAACAAAGTACATACCTAATATTAATGAGAAAAATTGAATTTTTTATTTTGAACAATTCAGACATTTTTTATTAAGGATACATCTAATAAAAAAATAACAAAGTAAGTACCTAATATGCGAAAAATGCCATTTTTTACTCTGAACAATCTGTAGTCTGGAGTTAAGTTAGTGCAAGCTATTGCCATTAAATCCTAGAGTTTAGAGCATTTGTAAGACGAGATCGGAATTTATTTTTAATGAAGTTCATCTTGGAAAACGCGGTTTCACAAATATGTATGTATATGTCGATCCAAACATTTCCAGAAATGTTAAATTGATATTATTAAATTCTTCTGAGTCCGCAAAAAATGGGTCGGCGGTCCGGATCCGGACCGCGGTCCGCCATTTGGTGACCCCTGCCCTACTGTATGTATTACTACCGACCTGCAGACACGATGAAAACAATAAGTTTAGTTTGTTTCTCTCTGTATTCTTATTCTGACGTGTAAATATGATTGCCCTGAGCTGATCCAAATGTTCACATTGAACCAAAACGTTCATCTTCGAGGCCACAGCATGAAACTAAGTCAAACAATCTGTAACAACAATACTTACAAACATTTCATAACAGAGTGCTGGACGACTGGAACCAACTTCCAGAGGAAGTAATAAGCGCACTTAGTACCAACCAATTCAAAAATAGAGTGAATAAATATCTAAAAAATAAAACATAATCTCAAAAAGAGTGCTCAAGAACGATAATTATGTAAATAAAGAAAAATATATATATAAAAAAAACAAGATAATGACAAAAACAACAAAGTTTAACTGGATTTAGACGTATCAGCGGCTGCCTGTCTAAAATAAATAAATACTTCTATTATTGGTGAGCAATAAAGTATTTTTGATATTTAGATAGCCGCACCGCAGCCGGCATGCGGTGTGAAGGCGGCGGCGGTGGCGGCGCCGGCGTGCGACGGTGCGGAGAGGTGCGAGGTGGAGTACAAGGAGGGCCAGCTGGTGAGCGCCAGCCTGGACGCGCTGGTGGAGATGCTGCGGCCCGGCGCCAGCAAGAGCTTCACCTTCACCTTCCTACTCTGCTCGCGGCTCTACATCAAGCCGAACGAGCTGCTCGCCAAACTCTGCAAGCGCTACTTCAAGAACTACGACAAAGTCGTCAGTACTCCATATATTCTACCTATTCAATTTTTTTGCTGCCTGTATTATGCATTCAGTTACCTAAGTAATTACTTTTTGTTGTCTATAATTTTTTTCAGTTCAATATAAATTGTTTCATGCAATCGGATAAGTTAACTAAATTACCTTTTAATCTGTGTTATCAGCCCATTGCACCTAGTTTCTGTTTGTGTCATGCCAGTGCTTACCTTTGATTGTGTTAGTGTGTGTGCGTGCGTGCGTGCGCGCGTGCTTGAGCGCTGTGTGAGTGAGAAGTGTCACTATGTGGAAATGAATAAAAAAAATGGTGCATCGAATCCATTGCCTTTCGCATATTACGCAAGGTCTTTATTACAGGGCTGTCATGAGCCGCTAAAACTAAATTTAAATGTTTTGATTGAAGGGCAAGCAAGAAACGAGAGATCTGGTGGAGCGAGAGCTAGCGGACATGGCGGCCTTGGTGCGGATACTCCGACAGTGGACAAGCTCGTTCCCCTACGACTTCCGCGATGATAGAGTCATGGCTCTAGTCAGGACCATCACACAAAGGTCAGTCAGGGCTTTAGTGTCCCATGCTGAACAATCACTTCCCAAACTGTTCTTCAATCGTCCGGCATTCAGCAGCACGGAACCACTATTTGCCTCGTCCCAGACAAAGGCCCACACTGCGTTTCCCTGTCACGGCCTGCGCTGGCGCCGCCACCACCGGATCTGAATTTGCCCCGTGATATATGTTACGAGTTACGTTATGTTACCTATGCCACCACTATGTCTTTCATAAAGGCCACCAGACAGCCTGGGGGACTGTAGACCTGCTTGGTACACACGCGTCTAGTTTGAATGCGCCACCTGCCAGATCCCAGAAAATCCCACATGCTAGAAAAAATACCCTGCGAAGTTCCTACAGGTTCTTCTCGTGGGTGTAATCGAACCGGATAATTGTGTCAAGTTCGAGGGCAGTTTTACTGCCATAAGTATGCTCAATAAACAAAAAATTGGTACTAAAAGAAAATGAAACTTGCAGATGTGCAGCTGAACACATGGCGTCCATGAGGGAGGAGGTCTCCGTACTTCTGCAGAAGCTCCTGGAGAAGTTGACAGCACTCGAGAAGTACGAGGAGACACTTGTGGACACACCACAGGTTTCCAGCATTGATCAACTGGAACAAGTATGTTCAAACATTTTTTATAGTCGAAACATATTGCTCGCTGTAAGAGAGCAAGATTGGCCAATGCTCGTGATATCATCACGGGGGAGTTTTTCAAATAAGAATGACAGTTGATATTTCCTGTATTGCAGAAAAGTGTATATATCTTATTCTTTGCAGCCATTATCTGCAAAAAGATTGTAAGAAGATTATTGACATAAAAAAAAATTGTATGGCGTTAGCCACATAATAAGGAGCAGGCTTAGTACAGTAGTACAGTAGTACAGCTGTACTATTGAACTTTACTGAAAGCACAACGGAAAATATACATCTTATTACATTTTAGTCCATAGTACGATAAAAATATTCAACTTAGAAATTTCTACTAATATAAATAGTTTCTACTAGAGCTAATCGTCTGCACTGAGGCATGTCATCATGATTTGCCGGCGCGTCCTTACTAGGACAATAAGTGCAGGCTCCCATATTTCATACTCGAAGTAAGGGATCCTGCACTTATTTGCCAGCGTGCCGACCACACCTTTTCACGTCTAACCTACTCATTAAGTAAGAAAATCACGTTTGCCAACAGGGGGATGTGCTGACACTGGGACTAACTCCCGCGGAGCTGGCCAGCCAGCTGACGTCTGTGGAGCTGCATCGGCTGTCGTTCATCGGGCCGGAGGAGTTTGTGCAGACGTTCGCTCCCTCGCAGGCGGGCCAGCCGGCCGCGAGCTTCAGCACCACCATCGGCCTCCATCACGTCGAGGCCAAGAGCACGAGGAACCTCGAGGCCTACGCGGACTGGTTCAACACTCTCAGTTACTTGGTCGCTACTGATATTGTTAAGGTCAGTATTTTTTTTTTCAGCTCCATAAACAGCCCAGGTACTAAGATATGTTTAAGGTAGTAATAGCAACCAAAACTCACAGAACCTGCTAGAGCTCCACTCATGATCATTTTCATTGTGAAATATACAGTAAAATCCACCTTTTCATTGTGCAATATACAGCAAAATGCACCTTTTCATTGTGAAATATACAGTCAAATCCATCTTTTCATTGTGCAACTTACAGCAAAATGTTTAGCTCCACATCAAATATTCACTGTCCGTCAACCTATTAAACATTTGTTATTACATCTACAGGCCCAGAAGACCAAGTACCGTGCTCGCCTGATAGAGCAGTGGGTGATGACGGCTCGAGAATGCTTCAACCTCGGAAACTTCAACTCTCTCATGGCCATCATCAGTGCTCTCAACATGGCACCCATTACAAGATTAAAGAAAACGGTCAGTTCACTTTGCGCTAGCAGAAAGAAATATTACCTAATGATCAAATTGAATTACATTTTAAATTTACTTTCTGAGAAAATGCCAGTTTTGGTGGGAGGACCACCGCCACCTCCTTCACAGGCCTTCGTCCTTCCCTTCACGGACTGTGGCGTTCTCTTGCAAGGGACTCGGTTGTCTATATGCTTGAATGCTAGTGACGAACACAGCACTCTACGGCTTCATCGAACACAAAATCAAATCATTTATTTATAATAATTTTTCATATTACAAGTCATGGAAAGAAAAACATGTATACAATTCAGTTTAATTATTATTATTACACCTCTATATTTACACAGCCGGGTCCATTGCAAGTAGGAGAAGATTTCAATTGAGCACGAGATGAGCTAGTGGCCACTCTTGTTCTCTTACAGCGAGCTAAACGTTTCCGCTCGCGTCAAGCCCTCGTCAGCCAGTCTGCTTTGACACCGATGGCCGATTGTATATAATTTTTTAAAATCTTGTTCCTCTAAAATTCTAAAATTTTGCATCTCGGTTGCTCAGTTAAACGCGACCTCGGTTAATCCGAGCTCTACTGTATTTCTAACTGGTCACTGGACAGTGGGGCCGAACGTCAGCTGTATGCGGCCAACAGCTGCGCCAGCTGGAATTATGCATCGAGCCGAGTGGAAACCATGCAAGGTTAGCCGCACTCATACATTATTGTGTTTAGTAGCTTCCTTCAGCCTTCCACGTTTTTATCCATAATAAAAGGTAGGGTTTGACCCAGTGGCGGCTTTCCAGGGCAGTTAAGGTAAGCAGGGTCTGACCAAAAGATTTCAGAAGAAAAATAAAATAAAAAATCTAGAAGAAAACACATATTTATTATTTATTTAATTATTCATATGTATTATACCGGTACCGTGTGGGGCAGGTACTTTAAAAGAATAGCCCCACTGCATCTCTCCCCGTGTATGTCGTAAAAGGCGACTAAGGGATATGACTCCCTCCTTATATTACTAGGTGGTAGGGTTTAACCCGCCCGGGTTGGTACCACCGCACTGAATGAAAGTCGAAACGGCTATGTAAATAGTTTGTGTTTTCCGTCCAGTTCAGTGTAGCCGGCACGACCGAAGGGAAGCACTGACGTGGCACCAAGTTCATCCGGTGTTATGGGCTGACATCACGGATGTTGTAGGTGGTGATGTAGCCAACAGTGTCAGTTACCATAAAAAAAACAAAAAAAAAAATATTGTGTTTAAACACTATGTTATCCATATGGTGTTTGTATGCAGGTTTTATGTTCTGCATTTGTGCACATTTGTATAAATTGTATGTACCTTCGATATGAAGCGAGGCCATATGTCGCATTATGCATAAAAAAAATCTATTACGAGTCTAGTTCTGTATTTTTTCTGTAATGTTTGAATTTGAATATTTTGAATATTTTCTTGAATTAAAAAGATTCAAGAAAATTCTCAAAAATAGCACTAAAAACATGACAGCAACATGTTAAAGAATTTTATTAGTCTATAATTTAATTAGTTTAAAGGAAGTTGTGCTTTCGCTCGCTAAAAATCCCACTGCCGGCCGCTGGTGTTGATATGTAAGGTCATACATTTCTGAGGGTGATACCTAACATATTATTTTCGGTATTTTCCGCCCAGTTCAGTGTAGCCGGCACGACCAAAGAAAATCACTGACATGGCGACACGGCATGGCACCTAGTTCAACAAGATGTGATGGTCTGGCATCACGGCTGTTGTAGGTGCGACTGCATCATGTTCCACAAATAAAATAAAAAATCCAACAGCAGCGCCAACCCTGGTCAGAGCACGGAATTTTTTGTAAACTTCTTGAACATAAGAAATTTAAAAGAACATTTTAATTTGATAGACAAGGTCGATTGTTTTTTTATCATAATGTTTTCATTGGCTTACACGCAGTCTTAAATGACATTTTAATGTTTGAAAATTCACATAATCACTGCAGATGAGATGAGGTCACATAGAGACCGCACTATGCGGCAGCGGAGCGCTGCGGCGCGGTGCAGCACAAAATTGTCTATATGTACGAATTGCTTGCCACGTGTTACCGTGTAGTGCGGTTCATACATTTTCACACAAAAAATATGTTGATGCGCCATGACGCGCCGCGCCGCCCCGTTGCTATGCAATATAAAGTCAACAAACAGTTTGCATAATTTAATAATGTGCATTGTGTTAAATGTTTAGGTACAGAGCTGCATTAGCGGCCGCCCCCACTGAGACGGCTGTGCCGTTACTTTCCGTTACTTGCCGAGATCTGCATTTTGCCAACCAGGGAGCGCCCAGCAAGTAAGTATTGTACACTGTGTTGTCCTTAGCCTCCGTAGCCCGCGGCTCCGCTCGCGGTAAAGTCGGTGAAAATTCTATGTAAATCGTTTGAGTAGTACATGAAAGCTAACCAAATTGCCAACCCCATAGGGACTATTAAGTATTAACCTTTCGTACATCCATTGCGCATTAAGTTATGGAAATATCGAGTTATCTAAAATGTATTTTATTTATTTATTATATTAAAGACTGACAGCTAACAGCTGGTGTGTGTATTCTGTTTTTTAATTTATGAGTGCACTTGTATTGTTTTTAAGTTTTTTTTTTAATTGCATAAATTCTAAACAGTACCCCTAAAGCAAGGGCACTAGTCACAGTTAGCCGATAGGTGAGCTTCACTTTTGGGATGGTTAATTTTATGCCTGAGTTATGTCTCAGGTAGGGACACGACATACCTAATATCTTCAAATAGGTTCTGACTTAACGACACCAGCAAAAAGCAGTAAGGAAAGCGATGCGTAAGAGGTTGCGTTGTTGAGACGTTGTGACTTAACGAGCGCATTGTGCGTGGGGAACAGGGTGTCGGGGAACCGGTTGAACTTTGAGAAGTGCTGGCTGCTGGCGCGGCACGTGAGCGCGGCGCTCGCTCGCCGCCGCCTCGCGGAGGAGGAGCCCCCCGCGCCCGCGCCGCCGCCCCCGCACCCGCCCGTCTGGCGTCACCTCAACCACAAACCCATACTCACCGAATTAGGTATTTATGTCTTTATTTTTTTTTCTCGAAATAAAGAAATTCATTTGTATTTTCTCTCAACAACTCCACGAAAGCGCTGTTTATCCACTCGCGCACAACCCGGTACATTTTTGTGATTGCTATGAGATTTTACAGAAATATTGTTACTTGTAATTATTGTGTTAATCAATATTAAAATAACTACTCTTTTGTCAATACGATGAAAAAAGCTATGTATTGTAATGAACAACTACAATCTAAGTGACATCATATTTTATTAATGGGTCATTGAGCTTTTAAATGGATATATTTAAAATCGAAATGGATAACCCACACTTTTTTATACCAAAATGTTGGTAATATTAGGTAATATTCTTTCAAATTACCAAAGAAACTAAATAGAATACGCCAGTATTTTAGCCTAAAAAAAAAACAAAGCTTTCACTCCAAAGTTCTTAGCTATGAGGTTGAAAACACCACACGGCATGACATCGCAACTGAAGTTTTGGTTGCGTTTACAAAAATGAGATGCAATTCGACATAGTACTATATTTTCAGACCAGTTGGTAGATAGATTCGTTCTCTTTAGAACGGTGTCAAAAGTATTGTAGTAGCATTTACCAAAATGTATATTGTATTAGACCACCTGAATGGGCATTTTTCGGACCACCACAAGCGCTTAACCAACAGTGGTCCGGGGTGATGAAGTAGTTCAAACATGTCTAATTGCAAACAAGTGGAATGAACTGCTAGAAAATCTAATTAAAAATGATGCTAGAGTTACACATTCAAAAGCATACACAATAGGTATTAATTAAATAAACGATCAGTGACGAGCGGCGACTATTAAATATAATTAACCTATCGTTTTTTTAAAGGAATGGAGCTGGCGTCTTTCGAACGAGAACCACCAGCAGACCACACAGAAAAGGATCGGTACAAACGGCTTCGGCTCTCTAATTAGATTAGTAATACTTGAAACCTTCATTGCCTCTTGGAAGGCAAACGTTCCCATCCTTAGATAACAAACCTGATCCTCTTCGAAATATGTTTTCCATCTTATTCGTGAAACCAGTTCGGTGCTACGTTCCTCCGTTTAGCTGTGGGTGGGTGTTCAGTAAAAAAACATAGAATCTCGAAATTTGGAGGAACTTCTGATCCAGAACTGGTCGCGAGACTTTCTTGAAATGTCTTCTTTTATTTTTTCTCATGTTTCAGGATTTACAAGATCATTTAACAGAACCGGTTCTGAGACTCCTCCCCCGTACCACATCATCCCCTCTTCCTTTGTGAAAAGTCAAATTGCTTGTTGTGTTAAATTTAAGATGTATGTGTTTTTAAATTGTCTCTGTGTGTTGTTGTATGCTTTATGATCTCATAAAAAAGTCTTATGTAAAAGAAAATATTTTAACAGAGGTTTAAGTACTTACATACCTACCTACATACTTAAAAGCATATTTAATAGATGGAGACTCAACGGGTTAATATTAATAAAATTCTGTTAAGTCCGAACCATTGTTCACATGCAGAGGGTTCCCTAGCCATTCCCTTCTGCAACGCATAGCGAGTGCTTGCGTCGCTGTTGTCCACTAGAATATTTCTTTACAACCTTTTAAGATAATAATGTACTTCATGTCCTTATAGTGTACCAAATTGAACTACTTTATAATATGTTTTTGGATTTATTGACTTTGCATTCCCCAATAATCGCCACGGCAAGCGTGTGACAAGCAGACGGACGGATAGACAAACGGACAGACAGACAGGCGCATGGCCAATTTTGTAAGAGTCCTTGCCAGTGTGGCTGTGGAACTATAAAAAAGATTAAATTTAAGTTACACATTCAAGTCTCTTGTGGGAAATGAATATTAATTTTAATTATTTTGTTGATTCTACCTACCTACATGTATTAAAGATAAATTAGTACTCATAATTCATCTATCTTATGTACAATAGAAAACTGCCATCTTAGTTTTGTTAAGGTTAAGGTTTTAATTTACGCAAAATTAATTTTTTGGATAATGTAAAATTAGGGTTATACTCGTATGTTTTGTTAAAACTAATTTCGTTTAGCATCCCAGAAATAGGAATGAAAGACTGAGTTACAATGCACACATTATGTTTTCAAATGAATATGACGTGACCACCTAATATTTAAGTGTTCGTACCTACTACTTAAATCACCATCCTACAATAATTTATAGAGGGAATATATTATAAAATATTCATTTAATTTCAATGTGAGACCACAGTAAATGCAAACATTTTTAAGTACCTTTGATTGAACGCTTACATTACTATGCTTGGTTGCGTGCATGCCTGCACCCGTCCGCCCCACCACCTTCACGCGCACATTGAAACGATACATCGCAGCGCAGGACTGTGCGCAACATGTACTAACCGAATACCTATAAATAAATAAAAACTTATTTAGATAAAGATTATTAATCTCAATACAATTTCATTTTGATTTTACTTTGATCCTAGTAGAATGTTGGTGATGTTTAGATTAGTCAAATAATATTAAAATATCTAAATACAAATATATATAATCCAATTACATATTTTGGAAAGTCAGTACTTACTTTGGTAACATACTAATTAAATCTAGGTCCAGTGATTCATCGTGGACACTAAGTAGATGTAATTGTAATATAACTATCAGAACTTTAGAGTGGGTAAACCTATCGGTGGTCGTAAATCGAAGTCATAGTCCGATTATACCAATAGTACATTGCAACAGATGTAACTACCTAAAATGTACATAAATGATTGGTTTTGTCATTGAGCTGAGGAATGTATTCTAATTCAAATTTCTTTATTAATATATAAATTTCACAATTATTCAAACACAATTCTTACTGTTTAAACTCAGCAGTTTTGTATTATTTTAATTAAAAAATTGTTGTCTGTTGACACAGATCGCTAACAGGCTTAGGTTGGTACTTATTCCAGTCATATTAAAATGCAACCAGTTGTTTTAGTTTGATTATTCTACAACTATTATTGTGTGTAGGTACGTCGTAAGGTCCGCCATATACTTAGGTCTGTTTTACATTTTTAAAGTAGGTATTTATTTAACTACACTTTAGAAAGAACTACGTCTTTCTCATATTTTAAGGTTTTAAATTTAGTTTTGCTACTTTCGACTTGAGATACGGATTTTTTGGTTTAAGTGCGCAGTAATTCTGTGATATTTGAAACATTTGAGCGGTGTGGTCGGCACGGTCTTGGCTCGGACTTGATCTCAAGGTCCGAAGTTCGAATCTGGCCGACGTGCACCAATGAGTTTTTTCTGATGCTAATGCTAAAGGGAAGTCTCCGGCATGGCATCTTCTCAGTGGTGATATTGGCTGGTCGGAGCATGAGCTCTGGCCCCCAAAAAATTTAATTATGCATTAAAATGCCATCAACAATTATTTTAGCCGATTTTTTATATTTTTTTTTGTCTGATAATTTGATCTGTTTTCTTGTTGCAATTTTGATCCATTTATTTTCAATTTGCAGGAACATTTTATAGTTTCTTGCATTTGGTACTTACAAATACTTAGTAGTTTTATTAATAAATGTGTGAAACGAAAGTAATTGAGGTTTCTGTATTATTAACTGCTCAAATACACCCAGAGAGAAATGCTTTGTAAATCAGTAAAATACCTTTAAAGTGCGTATTTAGTTCCGGCCCGCAGTTTAAGCGAATAATGTGCTTCACAATCTCACAGTGGTGTGGGTTGCGCGGGATTGTGTGATGGAACGCATTGCACCGGCAACAAAACCAATGGTATTTGTTCCGACACCTTTACCAGACAAAGCTGGTTTACGTCAAAGTGTTGTTGCAATATAACTGTAATTGAGCAGTTTTATATTTTTTTTTTTATGAAAAAAACTTGCAACTCTTGTGTAATGCTTCGAAACAAGCTGAAGTCCGGCACTTTATTCACTAAAATGTTCTGTACTTAGGTCAATAGCGCGAGTAGTAGAGATATATCAACAATATTTTGTCTAGCCCAGTAAGTGAATCTTATTAATTATTATACATATAGTTAGTATAAGGTGAACCAGTGAGGCGATTCAGTTGGCCGTGGCTTGGGGTGGAGCTCTACGTTTAAACTAATCATAGTGTTGTTCTATGTTTGCTGAACATTCATACAAATTCTACCTACATATTTTTTTTTATGAAAATTTGTGTGGGTGCACTAAGCCCTTGCTGCCTTTACACACACTGCCACAGTAGCGCAATGCGGGTGGCATTGCGCTACTGTGTTTGCACATTTTGCACATTGTTCAGCGCAATAACGCAATGCGGCGCTGTGTTGCACATGCCCTACATCACTCGTGTTGCACGAAAGATATAGCTGAAGTCAAAATAAATTAATTATTTCAGCAAAGTTGTAGCTAGAATCTAAATGTTTAAGTACAGAATCAGCTCAACTCAGCTTGTATGTCATTAATTGAATGAATCACCTTTTATGTACTATAGAATCTCAGTATTAAATAGTGAGTAGGCAAATGTATCGCTATGTTCTTATTTATTCCTTAAAATTGTTCCTTTTCAATAAAACAAAATGAAGTACATACCTACTATTTCAGTTGGTTTAATTAAATTATACATAGGTATTAATAATTTAAGAGGTCATATGTAAAGGCTGTTCCATTCCTTATGTTAAGTTGTATATTTAAGGAATGGGACATTCTGTAGGTATATTTTTACGTAAGTATAATTTTACAACATAGGTTTTATGTGTAGTAGGGCTAGGTTTAATTTTTTAATATTGTCGTTCCATCAGGACATATAATGTGGTACAGTTGTGTAGACAGACGTACCTACAAGTGTCATCCGCCGCAGAGACAGATGCGAGTTTTTATGCCATTGTATGTAAGATTGTCTACTGTCAAACTGAAATTGTCACAATAATCTTTATGTCTATAATCGATGTCGTGATTACTGCTGAACACAGCCTAGAATCTCCTACCACATTATTCGCCCGTTCACCAAATTAGCAGTTGTCTTTTTTCTTAAACAATAACTTTTCAACTGTATGGGAAAATGATGCAGTGCGTCTCAATCTGTTACATGTACCTACTGCACAAAGCGCTGAAACTGTGTCTCCAACCCAAGTTCTCACTTTTGTAAAGCGAAATTTGGTTTGTTACAATGCGTCCGTAACTCACGTCGACCGGCTTAATGAGCTTTAAGTAATCGTAGACGATTTCATTCATGAGCAGCTATTTTTTAATAGATTTTTTTTTATTGCATAGGTACTTGATTTAATAATGACCAAATTACATAATAAATTTGAAACGAAAACTACCTATCAATTAAAAATTACCTGAAACTACAATTAAAATGAGCAGCTATTTTGATTTCGGAATTTGGAAATACTGTGAATTCACATAAGGGACCTTACTTAGTTTATGTATTCTTTCTGTTCGAATTTACTTTCTCTGTTCAAATTATTTAGTTTTTATGATGTAGAGTATAAAAATAAGGCTACTTACTGTATTGTAATCATTGTGACCTGAAATTTCATGTGTGAAATGTATCACTCTGTACATGCAATTGAACAAATCTTCCTTTACAATGTTGTCGGAGTTACAGATAATTATTCAGTTTCAGTTAAGAACAAGTCCGACGAAAAAAACAAACTTGAATGAACCACCGTGTACCTATACTGATGATTCTCCTGCTGGCACTGTACCACCGTCGAGTTGATGATTTAAAAACAGTAACAGTATTGTAGTGTATAAGAATAAGAAAATGTGTAACCATTTTATGATTACCTGTGATTTCATCGTACTTAATTTTACTTAATTATACATAATTTTGCATGTGGAAACATATAACTCATTTGTTTCTTAATTTATTAAAATTTAAAAACTACTATGAAACATGTTTCACTTCGCTCATATCCCTGATCCCGCATTAAACCGATGTATCCGATACACCACACAGATCTGTCTGGGGCACAATAAAACGCAGTAATGTGATTCAGTCAGCGTATATGTGTGCACTGCTGGGCATATGCCTCCAATTTTTCTCCAGTCCTCCCGGCCTTCAGTGGTACGGAAATGTGATTACTTGATTGATTATGTTTGATACGTCCGCTGCACTAGCACGGCGGCGGCGGCCTGGGTTGGTATCATTTAGCAGAGATCACACCGGAGCGCGGCCCGGCCCGGCTGAGAACTACACAGAGTGGCCGCTCGCTAGTCCCGACCTCGATCGACACCCTCCTCTACTGCCAATGAGCCCGGATATGTTCGCTGAAGCCATCGCTCAACACCTTCCATTTTGTTTTAGTAGATTTCAGGAGCTCATTAGCTTATGAATGAGTTTTATCATAAAGTGAGTAAATTTTTCACCCATATTATGTTTAGTTAGCGCAATAGCAAACTAAAATTAGGAAATTATTAAACATTTTCACAAGTAATTAGAATTTTCCTGAATGATAATATATTTTTTTATCAGTACCTTACAGGGTTGCCAGATTAGACCGGAAAGCTTTTGTGGACAGAGGATAAATTTAGGAAGTACCTACTTCTGAAATTTCAATGTCAAAGTTGATAGACGTTGAACGATTTCTTGGCTATTTTCGCTGGGGTGCGCCGGTATCTGTGCAGGAGCCATATTCACCGTCACTGAGAACGACTCGTTGTTAACCCTTATTCCTATGATCCACAGACACCAAAACTTGTCAAAGAGAATATGACCAACTTGTGACCGGTCGATCGATGATCGATCTATTTGTTTCCAGATGGAAGAGCTGTTGTCTCTGACATCTTGTACCTACAATAAACAAGCCCAGTGGATCGAAGCTTTGAGCTTTCATAAATTCATAATAATATTTTCTTTTTCTCGTTCGCCAGTGTATCCTTATATGAATTAGATTTTCAAAGATCTTACAGAAATGTTCAGTACATTTTTTTTCAGTTTTTTAAGTAGGTACCTACTCTTCAACGAAATATTAAAGAAATATATTTAATTCAAAATGTTGCTAATATTTGTATATATGCTGTAAAAAAAAATTATTTCCGATAAGAAAAACACGACTTTTTGACTTAAGTCAGTAATCAATAACGCACCATGCGTTGTATTGTAGTAGGTATATGAAAAAGTTATGTTTTTTTCAATCGGATATACGGATACAGCCTAGATACAAATATCGTCAACATTTTGAAACAAAAATCTTCCTCTAATTTTCTTCCGTTGAGGAGTACTTAAAAAAAAGATTTTTAAAAAACGCACTGAAAATTTCTGTAAGATTTCTGAAAATCTAATTCATATAAGGATACACTAAGGAACGAGAAAATAAACACTTTATTATGAATTAATGCAAGCTTGACCCCCTTTTTTTTTTAAGCTTCAACCGCCGCCGCCGGGCTATATAGGTACTGCCAAGTGTGCGAAGGCCTAATAAAACCTAAGCGAAACGTGTTTTGTTTCGCCGCAGTTGCGGCTGAGCGAACGGATTCATTTGGATAGTCTGGCCATCGTTACTTAAAATTCAATAAAATAATTTTTAATACATGTTACATACTTGTATATTTATACCATGAAGAACGAAAACTATCTTAACTAGAAAGTAACGTGCTTGCTAGTGATATTACTTGATAGAACATTAACGGGAAAATTATCGTACCTATCATTTAAAAATTAGGGCTCTCGTCACTGCCGATGTTTTTTTATTATTTGGTATTTTTTTTATATTCCTTTCTTTTCAACGCTGATTTTAATTCGGAGCTCTTTGATATAGATACATTCAGATTCACATATAATCACTGTACGTAGAGATAATAAACCTAACGATTTAAACATTTCGATTTAATTAATTATGTTACTTACCTTTATTACACATATGTATGTTAATTTAATCCTTCCTGTATATATCAACAACTAATCAATCAACTAACAATATCAACTTATTTATTGGCTGCGGCCACATGCTTTTCCTAGTATTAAAAAAATCCCTACCTACTTTGCTTGCCCGCCACAAGGGAGGGCCAGTTCTCGCACGGCCAGTTCTCAAGCGGCGGGTGGCCGAGTGGTTTGGGCTTCGGCTTCTCATGCGGGAGGTCCGAGGTTCGAATCGTACCAATCGCCGTGTACCAATGAGTTTTTTCTGACGAAAAAATTTACGTGCATACCTACACCTGCTGCTTCACCGTTCGGAACCGGTGTAAAACTGTAGGTCCCTTCCCTTGCCCCTTACTAGGTGGTAGGCTCAAATTATAGCCGACTGGGTGGTTACCACCGTACTGGATGTAAGATGGCCGCATAGCAGCCTCGGTTGTGTTCTACTCTAGTCCAGTATAGCCAGCAATCCAGGGAAGTCTCTGGTATGGCACCTATCTTCTCGGAGGTGATATTGGCTAGTCAGAGCATGTGCTTTGGCCCCTCTGACTCAGCCACCCATACCGGACTACATAAAAAAAACCGGCATTTTTGTATTGAGTTCCGCCTCTATATTGTACCTATTTAGTCCAAATTTTGCGGTTTGCACATTGGCGAGCCTTTAACCCTAAATCTGTGCAGATACTGGGACACGCACACGCCTCCTTGGCCCGTCCAAATCTGGTTCGCCAGTAGTCGGTGGTAGTTTTGCACAAAATTTGGTAGGCGCCAGAGTGACATTTGGGAATAATTTTTATTTCCGGTGTTCAATTAAATATATTTTTAATCACACAATTAATCATCAAATGTAATCATACGCAGTGATACAAAGAGTAAAGTAATATCAGTGATATGATAATGTAATTTCAACGTCTCTGAAGATTATACGTTGTCATAATTGGACTTCAACCACAGACCTCGAATTTTACGATGACTTCAACCTTGAAGCTTGAAGGAAACAAAATGACGCGCCCTTGCTACTCAGCTGTGACTTTTTTTTATGAAAACTGACACGATTGGCAACATCACCTACACCATCCGTGATGTCAGCCCATAACACCGGGTGAACTAATGACTGACTTCAACAAATAATTCTAGATGTTCTTCTTCTTCTGCTAGGTACATACATTTATTTCTTCACTATCCACTTTCTATATCTATACAGGCTAATTCAACAATGACTACCAATATTTTAAGGTGTGAAATTCGAAAAATGTAGGTCAATGTATTTTTTTTAGATTTTTCAAAAATTTTAATGAAATTAAAGGAAGCACTGACATGGCACCTAGTTCACCCGGTGTTATGGGCTGACATCACGGATGTTGTAGGTGATGTAGCCAACCATGTCAGTTTCCATAAAAAAAAATCGAAATGATTTGAAATGAAATTACGTTTATAATTTTTCATAAAAACTTATGAAATATAAATAAACACAATAAACGATTTCTAGAACAACGGTTACACAATACTTATTAGGTACGTGACAAGACAATATCTAAACTATAAAAACACGTTACCCTCCTGTTGGTTTCGCCGTGGTCGGGTAAAAATAGGGTCTGGGCGCAGCATGATACTGAGCCGAGAACGACCCAGGATCGCTGATTTTAAGCGCAGCCTCCAGAGTATAAACAAAAACTAAAATTAAAAAGAAAAACATGAACTATAATAACAATATGACAATATTAAAATGAGCAGTATTAACACAACTAACAAATAAAACGAGACAATTACAATTAACAAGAGAAACATGAACAATGATGAATCAACGAGTGACCCAGACAATCATTCAGACGCAAGGAAGTGCAGTCAATATAGACGAAGACTTAAACATAGTCGTTATTGGTAATTTGTCAATACATGATTTAGGTATCTACATTCTAATCGAAATTGCTTCTGCAACTTCAGCAAGTGAGCAGTAAGGTGCCTTTTGAAGGCAGGGCAAATCATTGAAGGAGAAGATGGGAGGCGGGATATTGTTCCAGCACCGAGATGCCGCATACTTGATCTTGTCACTTCGATGGGGCCTGAAGCAACGCCCTTGCGTGCAAGAAGGTAATGGCTACGGAACTCCCTATCTGCGTGTGAACAACATTCACACTTAAAAGAGGCTTTTGGAAGTAAATTAATAATGTTTTAATACAGCCAGTAATTTTGTTCATAAATATTCGTAAACAGTTGGGCTGAAGAGAACACTACTTAATTCTAGTCAGTTGGCGAATATCAGGCAAAACAATTGTATTGGGCTGAAGAAAATATGGGCTTGATATCTGGATCTTATTCTATTTGTTTAGCACTCTTTAAATTTAAAGCTCCCAAACGATATGTTATCACATGAGAATTTCTGAAATACCGTATCGCATTTTGGAAACAAGTTCTTCTCTGTTTTTGTTGGAAAATTTTCCAATATCAATCCAATTGGAATTAGCGTAAACGTGAAGCGCTAATTGGAAGTGCGACTCCATTGTATATCTGGTATCGGTGAGGGAAGTAATGTCTACTTTTGATTTACAACATACAAACAGACAAGCATTCCAAAAAATGATTAGGAATCGTTTTTTTGTAATATTTTCAGTGTATGTAGGTAGTGTACCTAAGTAGGTAGGTAGGCAAAATTTACAGTTTCATCATGATATACACTGATGACTTTCATCAGATTTTTATACTGATGATTGATGATAGATAACTGATGATCAATAGCATTCTTCATCCCGACTTGATGCTATTTATCATGTAAGTTTGTGCCAGAGTCATTGTTAGCCAGTCAGTACCAGCGTGGTGCCATATCAGTTATAGGTCGTGCCGGCTATATTGAACTGGACGGAAAACAAGAACTATTTCCATAACTGTTGCGACAGATCTTTATTCAGTGAGGTTAAGCTAAGTTACATTTATGTACATAGTAAATTTTCACGTCGAATCCGAACCACGGTCAACCTCAACGGTCAATTCATCCAAAGTCTGACCGCGCCCTTGTAGAAAATATAATTAGATTAGAGAAACGCGGCGACGACGGGACCCTGGGCATCGGGAACGTGGTTCACCATGGCATGTTTTTAAATATTGAAGCAGTCTACAAACATTGAAATGAAATTAAATGATTTATATAAAAACATGCAAAGTGATTCAAGTATAAATTGGCTCCTGCACTAGATTTGCATTTCTGTGTGTAAGCCTTTTGCGCTCATTAGACTCAAATGCTTATAATTTAAATACACAATAATAATACAAAATAAGAGAAGTAAATAAGATATTAAAAATGTTAGAGCTAAATTATTAAATAAATTATGGATTTCATTGATGTCATATATAGTTGTAACAAAATTAGGTAGGTACCTATAATTAAAGATAAAAAATAACTTATAGTTCATAAGATAAAATTTCATTAAAATAATATTCCACGCAATTGTGAATAATGATAAATCTTATTATTAAATATAAATTATTCTTTACCTATAGGTACCCTTCATGGATATGATTTTAATAAGTTTTTATAAATCTGATTTGATAAAACACGAAGCCATAACTCTACAAATCTATCTATAAAATAAATCTACAATCAATGTCTGCTCTACATTTCTAATATCATATCATTGTACTATGTAGATCTTTACAGTGAGTCGGCCAACAGTTTAACATTTTTATAAACTGTTGCTACCCTATTTAAACTTTCATCTTCAACAGTGGCCATCAATTCCATCATTTTACATATTTTTACATTTTTAGGGTTGACATAAGTCACGATGGCTAAACTTCTATTAGATTTTATTTAGGGCCCTTTGAGAGGCAAGACATACACACCGGCAAACAGCCTCTTTATATATTTTACTATATTGATATGGAGCCCTAATAAAATAACGACATAAACTACTAATAGTGACTGAAAACTTATGTGACTCACAGCATCAATAGTGACTGAAAACTTATATGTGACTCACAGCATCAATTTAATTGCCAGTGTTAACACAGTTGGTTTATAGGATCGTATTTATTCAGAATTTAACATTGAAACTTTAAAAATTCTTAAGAAAATATACTCAATAATTTGCACTTTATTGCTATTTAGTCGCTTCAAGGATTTATAAAATTAAAATTAAGAAATAAACACGAAAGTGTATTTTTTTTCTTCACGTAAATTCTACGTGCGAACGCTTCTTAACCTACAATTAATTCGAAAACCACGACTGACATCTCTGGCTGTGCCACAAGGCGCCATTTTATGTGGTGTCATCATTTCCGTTAACGCCATCTTATCGTCACGTTGGAAGGTGTGAGTCGGCTGTTGGTGTGAAAATCGTTAGAGAAACATTAATGGCTGATGATGGAGAGCAGCGACGACGAGGTCGACCTTTCGTGCCTTCAGCACTACGCACCGCTCCCTGCAGAAGCCACCAGAACTCCGGTTGGTATTGATGATCACCATATTGCCTTTTCTTGGCTTCAGCAACTTCACCATAGCTGGGTATTAAAAACGCCGAGTTTAAGTAATTACTTGTCAGTAATAAGCAGTGAAACTTGATATTTCGGAAAAGTTCTAATTTGAATAATTTATTTTGATATTTTAAATGTTTGGCTTGTAATTATGCTAGCTTAGGACCCACGTGGTCTTTATTTTCACGTTATGATATTCTTTTTAATATCACTTCACTTTACTTATTATGAAATGTCCTTCGGATTATTGAATTAGGGGTAAAATCTATCCATTTTTTCTTATTTCATTATTGAAATTCATAAACACGTGGTTTTGGTTCGTCCTAGACCAGCCAAAAACACGTGAAAAACATTCCGATATTTCGCTTGAAAGTCGGTTTAATAGTAATCAGATTTACTATTGAAGCGCAAATGTGAAAATACCAAGGGCGAGGCTGAAGACCGAGCTGCATTCACGTATATGATACTTAAAGAAACTAACCCCAATCACAAGACATATAATTATTGGTGGATAAATGTAAATCACATGAAAACCAACCGAAACCCTTCATATTGATTAATTTCAACTATACCTACTATTCGATCCCTTTACAGAAGTTACAGAAGTTTCAATAATACCCAAATGTCCTGTGGACCAGTGAACAGCTAAGTAAATTCCCGCGCAGCTCTGAGTTTTTATATTTTATTTACTTAGTGGTCCGCCGACTAAAATCCCCCGGGGGTTTTTTTAAATTTGTAATTAAAATTTTATTAAAAGCTTTAAAAAAAAACCGCATGCAAATCGGTCAACTTTTTAAGATAATTAATTTTTTGATTACTTAATTACTTGATTACTTGATTACAAACATAGCTAAGGACCATCCCGATTAAACAAGGTTCCTAATAAAAAACCGCATCTAAATCGGTCCATTCGTTTGGGAGCTACGATGCCACAGACAGACACACCCTTACACACCCTCACACACACTCACCCACCCTCACACACAGACCCTCACACGTCAAACTTATAACACCCTTCCATTTTTTGCGTCGGGGGTTAAAAAGGAATAAGTGGAAAACAAAATAGAATTAATTCATATGCATACAGGTTGTTGCAGTTACAGCAGTCTCTACAAAAGTGTACCTGCGACCATTTTTCTGAATTCATCGAACGAGTTCAACAATTTGATATAAATAAAACAATCTATACTCCAATGACTAATGCGATCTTCAAGCGAAACGTCAAGTGCAGGTGCGCTCGCGCCGCCGCGGTGGCGTGGAGGTGCGGAGACGGCGGCGCCACGGAGGCGTGGGACGCAGTGGCTTTAAAGTAGGTCAGAGCTGACGAACAGGGATCACCGCGCCGCCCCGCGCCGCCGCCACCCCGGGCGCACATGCTTACACCTGTTTTTTCTTTAGATAACAGCGTCAATGAAACAATTGATATCACGGAAACTAGGCACTACTTATTTTGTTTACTTAGCGGTCCCCCGAAGCCTGTAAGTAACTAAACGGAAGTTATTTTTATTTTTTAAGGGTTCTTTGGTTAACGTGTCGGGCCTTATTAAAGTAATATAATAACACTTTTATTTCAAGCTTTTTAATAGACGTAATAGGAAAAGTGCCGATTATCTTCGAATCGGCTGACCTTATCTTCAACAAACATAGCTAAGAACACTTTCAAATAAAAAACCGCATACTAATCGGCCCATCCGTTTGAGAGCTACGATACGATGCCACAGACAAAGGCGTCAAATTTATAACAGCCCTATTTTTGCTTCGGGGGTTAAAAAAGTCAAATTACAAATTTTAAAAACCCCCGACACATCAACAACCTTTAAAAAGTAAAAAAAAAATCAATTTTTTTATGGAATCTGACACGGTTGGCCTACTACATCCGGGATGTCAGCCTTGACACCTTGGTGAAATAGGTGCCATTTCAGTGCTTCCCTTTGGTCGTTTATTTATATAGGCTATTTACATAGCCTCATCGACTGATCTTTCATTCCGTGCGGTGGTATCAACCCGGCCGGGTTAAACCCTACAACCTAGTTAGGTAAGAAGGGAAGAGACCTACAGTTTTACGTGAAATACGAACCACGGTTAGCCTCTAACGGTCGAACGGTCACCCATACAAGTACTAACCGCGCCCAGGTGTGCTTATGATCACGACCGACAGTCGACCGACCACACCACTGAGCTACCGAGGCTGACTATTAGTTACTTAAAGGCGTCGGGGGACCGCTGAGTAAATAAAATATATAACTCAAAACAGAATTCGTTCGAGTCGCTCGAACCGCGCAGCTCTGAAAAAACGTACCCAAATTGGTTCATCCGTTTGAGAGTTACAATGCCACATACAGACACACAGGCAGACAGGCGTAGGCGTAAAACTTATAACCCCCTACTTTTGCGTAGGGGGTTAATAAAAATAAAATGACGCAACCCGTCGCGTCGTCGTCGCGTCGCGTCGTCGCCCGCCGCCGCACCGCATCTCTTCACTGTTCGTAAGCACGAAATGCTTTAAATTTGTTTTTATTTATTAAGCTTTTTTTGAACAAATTGATTAGAACACTACAAAATGCTTATACTCAAATTTATTTCACGATAGCTGTTTCCACGGCCTCGCCTTGCGGCAAAATATCCTATCACCATCCTTAGATGTGCCATACGTCTGTGACAACCCCATGTGAATTGATTGATTAGCTCTCAACTTATAAGTAAACAAGAATCGATGACGCCACGGCAAACACTTACGTCGTTACAGATTTCTCGCATGATTAGTAACGTGTGGGGCCGGTACTTTAAAAGAATAGCCCCACTGCATCTCTCCCCGTGTATGTCGTAAAAGGCGACTAAGGGATATGACTCCCTTCTTATATTACTAGGTGGTAGGGTTTAACCCGCCCGGGTTGGTACCACCGCACTGAATGAAAGGTCGGTCGAAACGGCTATGTATAAATAGTTTGTGTTTTCCGCCCAGTTCAGTGTAGCCGGCACGACCGAATGGAAGCACTGACGTGGCACCAAGTTCACCCGGTGTTATGGGCTGATATCACGGAAGTTGCAGATGTAGCAAACCGTGTCAGTTTCCATAAAAAAAAAGTTATTTCAAATTGTTCACCAATATTTTTAATTTATTGAATTAAATAATAATATGGTAATATGGTACGTAGGTAACTAACGATTTTATTTTTATTAAACTAGCTGAGCCCGCGGCTCCGCTCGCGTGAAATTCGTATTCCAAAGAAGAATGTAAGTAACTGAGGGCGAGGCCGAAGGCCGAGCTGCGTTCAGGTAATCGATAAACCTTCTTAAAGAAAGTAACTAACTAAGGGCGAGGCCGAAGGCCGAGCTGCTTTCAGGTAAACGATAAACCTTTCTCAAATAAAGGAAGTAAGTAAGGGCGAGGCCGAAGGCCGAGCGGCGTTCAGGAAGAAGATAAACCTTCTGGAAGAAAGGAAGGAACTAAGTGCGAGGCCGAAGGCCGAGCTGCGTTCAGGTAAACCAAAAACCCTCTTCCACCTTCGGGCCTCACCCTTAAAGACTTCCTTTCTTCGAGAGAATATAATATCGTTTACTCAATCTATTTATTTCATAAAAATACGATAAACCTTTCTCAAATAAAGGAAGTAAGTAAGGGCGAGGCCGAAGGCCGAGCGGCGTTCAGGAAGAAGATAAACCTTCTGGAAGAAAGGAAGGAACTAAGTGCGAGGCCGAAGGCCGAGCTGCGTTCAGGTAAACCAAAAACCCTCTTCCGCCTTCGGGCCTCGCCCTTAAAGACTTCCTTTCTTCGAGAGAATATAATATCGTTTACTCAATCTATTTATTTCATAAAAATAAAAAAGTTATATTAATAACTAAAGAATTAAACCTATCTAACAAACATTAAAATAACTATCAAAACGGGCATTTTCAAATGTTCTTAGAGCACTTGCGGCATTACCCCGCTGGATGGCAAGGCTTACCCTTTGAATGAAGTACATAAGCCCTTGATGGCGGGACACCAGTTGCGTCAACCAGCTCAAGCCTCTTTTGGCTTCACTGCTCCACGGACCGAGGGTTTCAACCGCAAAAGCAACAAATTCGAAATCTTGAATTATATTTCTATATTTGGTGCGTTTGAGGCTCTCCGCCCCAGCCTCGGCCGCGCCAGCCGCTCTTGAAGATGTCCTAACGTGACTTGAAGCCAATGTGAGAACAAAAGTGGCGTCCCACATCAAAGAACTACCCTTAGTCCATGGCACTAAGGTGATAGCATCGGGCCTCTTGCCATCCAGCCGGGAATAACCGCGAGGTTCTAGGATGCACGGTATATTTGCCGTTAGAAGCGTGGACTTTATAATAAAATTTAAATTAAATTAACTCAATCTTAATATTAATTAACTTTATTCGAGATGGTTTAGCTTCTTCCTGAACGCAGCTCGGCCTTCGGCCTCGCCCTTAGTTACTTGCTTTCTTCGAGATGGTTTTTCAATTATCCGAACGTAGCTCGGCCTTCGGCCTCGCCTTAGTTACTTACTTTCTTCAAGATGGTTTAGCTTCTTCCTGAACGCAGCTCGGCCTGCGGCCTCGCCCTTAGTTACTTACTTTCTTCAAGAATGTTTTTCTTCTTCCTGAACTCAGCTCCGCCTTCCGCCTCGCCCTTAGTTACTTTCATCGAGGAAGAATATCGTTTACGTGAGCGCAGATCCGCCTTCGGGCCCGCCTTTAGTTACTTACTTTCTTTTTTTAAAATACGAATTTCACGCGAGCGAAGCCGCGGGCAACAGATGTATAAATTTTATTGCACCAATGACAGCGACATAACTTCGACTTTAAATTATTATTTTTATTTATCAAACAATTTGTCACCGGCCAGCTCACGTCGAGATGACAGTTCTCCGTTGTCAACATGACATTTAAAATTGTTTTTTACCTTTACTTTGGATTACGTGATTTTTATTATATTTTTTAATTATTATGTTCATCCGGGATATACACTGTCACTATAAAAAGTTTCGTCAAATTCCGTTCAGTGGTTTTTGCGAGATGCGCGTACAAATAGACATTTTTGCATTTACAATTTGATTATATGTATAGAAAGAATAGATATGTATAGACTATTGTGTTCAAGTTATAAAAAAGAAGAACTGTCATTTTCGTTGTATCTACTTATTTTTAAATTTCGAATCAATATTTTATTCAAATTGTATTTGCTGCCAGTTCTCAAGATATAATTATGTACTTTATATATTTAGTAATTTATGTGTATTAAACATGTATGGCTTATATTTTACTAGCATGTAATTATATGTACGTATTAATAAGTATTCTTATTATTATTTTTATCTCCAATTGTCACGCAACTCTTTTGCTACTACCTACTTACATTCCACTATATTATCGAATCTCAAACATCCAAAGGTTGACTGTAAGAAATCTCTGTAAGGGATAAGTCCGCCTTTGCACCTTATGTAAATTTTCCAATGTATTTGTTACTGTTTAATGTTTACTGGAGCAATAAAGAATTTTCTATCTATCTATCTATCTACTTTGGACTACGTGATTTTAAACGCGCAATAATGTTTATAATTGTAAATGTTTTTTTTTTTGTTTTTTTTTTTACGTATTATGTTAACCCGGCATATAAACTGTCACTATACAAAGTTTCGTCTAATTCCGTTCAGTGGTTTTTGCGTGATGCGCGTACAGACAAACAAACAAACAAAAATTTTAAAAACTGTTCTAACATGTTCAGTATCTCATTTTAAGCCACCCTGGTTAGTTTTTTTCCGAATACATTCAATGTACAGACTTTCTTACCTCTACGATTTTATTATATGTATAGATTACCTATATAAAATGCTTGTGTTTTTATTGTTTTCATAATTCAGCCTTCTGGTGATCAGCAAAATGCGATTGTTCACCCGCTTTGTAGAGAGGCCCAAAAAGCGAACGAAGTGGATATGTTTAAATTACCGCCAATACCATCATATCCAGCACAGTAAGTAAAAAAAACCTACCTATTACACCTGACGAAGGACAAGGAAAGTGGGGTGTTTGTGTTGGTTGGTGCGCCACTCGCCAGTCTGACGAACGGGCGAGACGCGGCAGCCGTGTGACCGTGTCACCTTACTCGTCCGCAAAGATCTTCAATATAGCAATAGATCGCACAAAGTGAACAAAATCATAATCCACTATTTTGTTACCTAGTTAACACATTGCTCAGTCACTGACACGCTCGTATGTGAGGTTAGATGGCGTTATTGACGTTCGAAATTATTGTTTTTTGTATGAAAATGTTTCTTATTGCCCCCTTTATGTATAATCCATTAAATATTTAAATCTCTGCCCGTCCGTAACCCGTGCCGTACCTCAGAGGTGCATCTGTACGAACGGAGTATGGTGTGGTATGGCGCGGCGCGTGGTAGTAACATCGATATCTATTTTATAGATTGGCCCATCCCATACATCAATCCCGAAAAAATATATTCTCGACGAGACCTGCATATAATGCAGATTTCATGGACAGACGCTTCATACGGCGTGTGCGGCGCGTGTTGAACACACGCAAGTCTGTATGGAGTCGGTGAAGCGTGTGTGCAGCATGCCCGGTTGCTGTTATAAAGAGTGACAGTGACAAACGTTGTTGTTTGTTTCGCCTGAGCATGTTATGGCGTGTTAAGAAGCCATGCTGTCACGGATAGGATCGTGTGACGGTGCGGTGGTATCGCGTTCTCGTTCTCGCTTGCCTGCTGGTAATGGGAGTGGGCGGGAAGACGACAAAATCGCCGCATGACGTCTTTCTCGCTCGTTCTTGTCATCTGTGGGCGGGTGGGAGCGAACGCGCGATAGCATCGTGTCACGTACCACAATAATGCGTGTGCGTGCACGCACACTTGTACCGACGTCTAGCACAGGTTGCATCGTACGACGTTCGATCTATAAAATAGATGTCGATGGGTAGTAACACCCAGCTTACCTTGTCCCGCGTCAAGTGTACCTAGATATTTTATTATCCACCACTACATATTAAGTACCAGCTTATAATTTTTTTTTTTAATGAAATATTATGAAACCGCGTCAGCTACTGAATCAGTTGGACTCGGTAGGTATTTTCAGTGCATTGCCGAACTGTTAAGGCTTTTTCTTGCGACCTCCAAAGAATCTTTACATCAGTCAGTACCTTCCCTTTCAGAAATAAAGTTTATGATGTTTTATGTTTAGCTTAGTATGCTATGCAGTATGTTTGTAGCGAAGAAGCAAGAAAAGTGAAGATGTGAAGTTTAAGACTAATACCGTTTTCTTTCGCAAGATACCAGATAGTGGGGAGCATTATTGTGGGACCAACTCACCGTAGTTATCCACCGGGGCCGTCGTCGACTCACTGTAGTTATCCACCGGGGCCGTCGTCGTCGACTCACCGTAGTTACTCACCGGGGCCGTCGTCGTCGAATCACCGTAGTTATTCACCGGGGCCGTCGTCGACTCACCGTAGTGATCCACCTGGGCCGTCGTCGACTCACCGTACGCACACACCGGAGCCACCGTCGACTCCTCGTAGTTACACACCGGAGCCGTCGTCTCACGGGGCCGCAAGAAAAAGGAAATTACGCAAGGAATGGACCAAGCCATGGAACGTTAACAGTCCAGCCATGCAAGTGGCGCGTGAGTACCTACATACCTATGTTAATTTTTAGAGTTTCGTATATATAAAAAATTATTGTACAAAGGATACTCCAATGTCTGCCTGTTCATCCATCTGTCTGTTATTATGTCACAGTGCTTCGTGGCAAAATAATTATCTGCATCTGAATCTGAATCAGTGCCTTTTCAACGCTTGTCGTTACTTACAGTACCCTAATCACGAAATTTAACCTACTACCTCGCCTACTACGCTACGCTACGCTACGCCACGCCGCCGTGTTCTCCGCATCATTTTGTATGGAGAAACGAAGTTCGGAAATCTATCACTAGAGGCGCTGCTCCGTTTCTGCATACAAAATGATGCGGAGAACACGGCGTAGCTTAGCGTAGCGTAGTAGGTTAAATCTCGTGATTAGGGTACAGATTTATTAAGCGCCTTGGAAGTTTTCCGTATCGCTACTGCTGGCTGACACGTGTTATGAATAGTTATGATGGCGATTGATTTGTATAATGCACCTGTAAGTAATGGGCATGCTACAAAGCGAACATATGTACATTGCGCAGATGCGAGTGTTGCGAGCTTCGCTGGACTTTCAGGTTTCTCTCTTGAGTAGGTATATTTTTTACGGAACCTCAAATGGTTGGCTCCACTACATCGCCTGCTACACCAGTGACAGTCAGCCCGTGACATCCTGTTTCTATTGGAACAATGTGTCATGCCGTACATTCCCTTTGGTCGTGCCGGCTACACTGAATTGGTCGGTAAGCACGCACTATTCTTCGTAGATTTTCGAAGAAATTCAGTGCGGCGGCGGCACTAATCCGTACGGGCCACTACCGCCTAGGATGGTCCATCAGTTTTACATGGTATCCGAATAATCGTGTCAGCGACAGAAAGCACAATTATCAAAGTTGATGTTATAAACCGCGCTAATAAAAAAACGAATCTAAAATGGCGGCACGTCATGCCCTCTCTCTCGGACACTATTAAGCCCGCCACACACGGAGACTCCATTTCCAAGACGCCGCGTCCGGTGCGTTCGCTCGGATGCCGTCCATTTCTGAGCCACACACACGGAGACTCCGACTCCACGCCGCCGCGCCACGAGATTCCATTTTCTATCAGTGTGCGGCTCGACTTCTGTCCTATGACTCGTCTCAAATGCTCTTCGCTATGGAAGTCAACGAATCGGAAATTAACTACTTTTTGCAGCAGCTGCTTGATGGCTGCTCTTGCATGCATAGTGATAAAAGAAAAAAAAACTGTAAAAAACATTGAACCGACTTCAAAAACCAAGGCGGTATAAAAGAACAAAAGGCCCTAATCTAAAAAAATCTGGTGTGCTTTTGTACCGCCTTCAACTCAATTATTTAATAATTTTTAGTTCTAAGTACATAGTTGTTTGTTTTTTAACAGTTTTTTATTTCACTCTTTTTAGTAATATCACATAAAAAGGATCACAGAAATCGGATGTCGTGGTATAGAATTATTCGCCTATTTGACACACTTAACAGCCCATATCTTGAAAACTACTGAACCTATTTTAATAAAAACTTGCACTGTTCAGTTGAAATAAATGTAAGTCAAGAATAGTCACAATCCGATTAATAGACGGAAGTTAACTTTCTCCATACAAAATCGTCTTTAGGCATTTATGTTTTCTAGCCCCCTAAACCTTATCAGATTTTTTCAATTTTTTTTTCCAATATACGTTCCTGTCATTGTCATTTTATTTAGATGAAAATATACAACACCGGTGCTAAAAATTTGTATTTCGACCGAAAAAGTTTTATTTTTTGATGTTTATTAAACTTTATTGAGTCATCCATCACTGTATATATTAAAAAAATAAAAAGGGGCGTAAGAAAAATAAATGCCGAAAGACGATTTGTATGAAGAAATTTAACTTCCGTCTCATCTTAAAAACAAGATCGATGAGTTGGATTACGTCTAATGGAGTTGCGGCGTCATGGATTTTGGAATAGTTGGAAATCCGAATTATTCCGTGACTCCACGCAATCCAAGTGAGATTTCACACACACGGTGACTTTTCTAGCGTTTTTGGAGTCAAGCGTTGGAATCACGTGGAGTGGCGTCTCCGTGTGTGGCTACCTTTAGTAACGAAGTTTATGTGAGTAAAGAAAGCAATGGGTGCAAATCAAAGGCTAAATTTTAGATTCGTTTCTTTATTGGCGGGGGTTATACAAGGCCAATCATGTTTTCTATCTATTGTTATACATCAGGTTTGAAAATGGAAATGGAAAGATGTCTGAAGAAGCTGATGCTGGGCCGCACGAGACTGTCTCTCGAGAAGGTGCCGATGCTGTATAGGTTAATATTTTCTAACACATACTTACAAAACAAAAATAAATATTACACTGTTTGCACTTTTTTTTTATAGGGAAACTGACACGGTTGGCTACATTACCTACAACATCCGTGATGTCAGCCCATAACACCGCGTGAACTTGGTGGCATGTCAGTGCTTCCCTTCGGTCGTGCCGGCTACACTGAACTGGACGGAAAACACAAACTACTTAAATAGCCGTTTCGACCGACCTTTCATTCAGTGCGGTGGTACCAACCCGGGCGGGTTAAACCCTACCACCTAGTAATATAAGAAGGGAGTCATATCCCTTAGTAGCCTTCTACAACATACACGGGGAGAGATGCAGTGGGGCTATGATTTTAAAGTACCGGCCCCACAAGGTACTATTGTTGTTGTTGTTGTTGTTGTTGTTGATTTGGGGTTGGCTCTAGGCCTGCAAACTAATCCCGCTTGGTTGGGGACCTTCGTGCAAAACCCCCATCCCTTAGTCGACTTTTACGACATGCGACGGGGAGAGATGCAGTGGGGCTATTCTTTTTAAGTACCGACCCCACACGGTACCACAAGGTACTATATACTATATATTATACCGTTTGTACTTTATTTAAAGTAATGTTTTTTAGCGTCGCAGTTTTCACATTCTTAATTTAATTTTCAAACACAAGTGGGCAGCCGTTCATATGTGTCTTAACCGCATATTAGGAAATAGTTTTATAGAATACAAAATTAATGGTTATGAATGGATTATTTTGTGGAACCTGGGGCATGCTTGGATCCATCGCCTACCTTATTGATGTCGGCGCAGTATTTTTGATGTCGAGACTAAGCTGTCATTCAAGTGCTCCTATTTGGTCGTGCCGGCTACGCTGAACTGGACGGAAAACTATTTTCATAGTCGTTTCGTTTATGTCATTTATGTATTAGTATTCAGCTACGGAATGCTAGCTGTTCCCCTTCTTCGCTTCGAGGCAAAATCGGAAAACGCCAGTGAACTCATGCGAATTGATAGCGTGGTTTTCGACTTATAAGCGAATACAGAATCGACAATTCAAACATGTCGTAAAAGGTGACTAAGGGATAAGAACAAGATGATGTGCTAAAGGGCGACAGACTAGCCACCTCTCGCTTTGGCACGGTCTTTCCACCGAATAATGCAGCAGGTCACGCCTTCACGCCTTACTTGCTGCTTGATAGTTATCTTTTCCGAATATGTACTTTGCTAAACCTGGCGGTCGATGTTGTACTGTAATTTAACAGAGTACTTGCAGCACAACACCGATTACTCTGCTTATCCCGTTTGTCGGGCTACAGTGTGTATGTATATTATATAGAATCAACGACGTTATCGACGAGTTGTCGCGAAATTAACAATTATCCGCTCTATTAGTTAGGAGAATGGATGGTTGCAGGACGATATACAATCGCGAGCTGGACTACCAATGCATGGGCTTCCGAAGCCTCTGGCACATGTGCAGCAACATGAGGGAGGCAATGCGCTTGGAGTGTTCCTCCACGCCCGGCCGGCTCGTCGCGTTGCCACCCTACAACCACTTACACAACGCAAGGTGCAAGTGCGACTACGCACTCTCTCGTTTCTTGAATGTAAGTGTATTGCATCGGAGTGTATGATGCACCACACCACACCATATATACAGGGTGATTCAGGATAGGCAAGAGAAACTTCAGGAATAGAAAGTACTCATTATTAGAAGAAAAAAATCCTAATCACTCAAATCGAAATTCTGTTGTTTTTTTTTTTTCATACAAAACTTGGAAATTGTAGATGGACTATAATGTAATTGTAGACTTAAGAAAATGGCAACGTAAAAATGTATGCAGAATGGACATTTGTGCGTAGTGCTTCGTCGTCGTTCCGCACGACTCACGCGCCCCGCTGAGCTCGCTGTCGCGTAGAAAAAACGTTAACCGTCCATCAAATAATGATAAAACTATTCTCACCAAAAAGTACTATAAATTCACCAAATATTATACTATTTTCACCAAAAACCGAATCTGGAAAAAAGTTACAAAGCTTTTCGTCTTCAAATATGGCCCTCTTTTGAACCCTGAAGTTTGTCGTGCCTATCCTGAATCACTATATCTAAACTAGCAGTTGCCCCCGGCTTCGCTCGCGTGAAATTCGTATTTCAAAGGAAGAAAGTCAGTAACTAAGGGCGAGGCCGACGACCGAGCTGGGTTCAGGTAAACGATAAACCGTCTCGAAGAAAGTAAGTACTTAAGTAGCATAGGGTGAAACCGAAGGCCCAGCTGCGTTCAGGCAGACAATAAACCTTAGTCTTCGGTTTTCCACGGGGTTTATTGTGGTCAAAATTTCTCGAACGGATGCGATCAAACCAAATACCTACGTATAGTGCGTTCGCTTGAGGTATTTTTTCTAGAACAATGATACATCGTAAAATTCAATAAATTTTATTTCGTGCTGATACAATCATAAACAAAAAAGTTACTAGGGTTTAAAGCTGGGATTTTGGTAATTTACAACAATAAAGAAAAAAAATCGTATATCGATACCACGTGACATCTGACAAAAGGTATCTTGGGCCAAAACGTTGCAAATGACTCCAACTACTTAAAAAAAAAAATTGTCGGTCATTGTGCCGAACACCCTGTATATTATATTATGTTCATCGTGTGTTATGTTATCTTATGTATGGAGAGCAGTTTGCACATGCATGACAACTGTCTAAAGTGTGAATAATTAATTCTATGAATGATAATCACAGATAGGTGTTCTGTGATGATAATATTATCGAAGCTCTAATTATTTATTTATTTATTTATATTAGAAAACAAACAGCCATTCACAATGTAGATACACTTTTTTTATGCCTAAATTATGGCCAATTACATGTTTCCCTGGTTAGTTTTTTTATTTATGTTGCGTAGGGCATGAACTTAGGTGTATAAAGGTGTGTGAGGTGTGGTGTTTTGTGATGTGTTGTTGTGTGGTGTAGTGCGTAGTGTATGCGTGTGTGTGTGTGTGAGGGTGAGTGTGTGTGTGTGTGTGTGTGTGTGTGTGTGTGTGTGTGTGTGTGTGTGTGTGTGTGTGAGATAGATAGATAGATAGATAGAAAATTCTTTATTGCTCCAGTAAACATTAAACAGTAACAAATACATTGGAAAATTTACATAAGGTGCAAAGGCGGACTTATCCCTTACAGAGATTTCTTACAGTCAACCTTGTGTGTGAGGGTGTGTGTGTGTGTGTGTGTGTGTGTGTGTGTGTGTTTGTGTCTGTTTGTGTCTCTTTATGTATTTAATTTGTATGTTTTTTTTATATTTACAATGTATAATTATGATATTAAGTATATTTATGTTTATACTACTGTACTGTTTATATTTATGCAACTCCTCTACTAGCCAGTGATTGGTTGAGTGTGTTCACTATTTTACTTTGGAAAGTTCGTCTGCTGAGGTGGAAGATATCGATATGGGGGAACATATTATTGTAAGTGCGGGTAAGACGAGGCACGAGTGCATTACGCGCGTAGTTGGTGGTGTGTGCTGGTTCATGGAAGAGTGTTGTGTGTCGTGTTCGCCGTACCGGCGTGTTCAGCATCACCTCCCCCAACAGCTCGCTGCAGTCGAGACGTCCGCACATCACGTCGCGCAGCAGCATCATGTCCAGTAATACCCGTCTGTTCTCAAGACTTAACATGTTGTGTTCAAAACAGCTTACTTCGTATGAATGATGTTTTTTTCGTGGCATAAGTTAAATATTTTACAAAGTTCTTTTGCGCCTTTTCGATATAGTTAATGTGAACGTGGTAGAGAGGTGTCCAGATGGAGCTGGCGTATTCAAGATTGCTTCTAACATATGCATAATAGATTGCTTTTAGACACGTTACGTTTCTAAACCCCCTAGTCGTACGTCTTATGAAACCCATGCTCTTGTATGCCTTACTCGTGATGTGATTCATATGTTCTATCATGGTTAGTTTTTGGTCAAGGAGTACTCCCAAATCTCTAACCATAGAGACCTTTGCTATCGGAGTATTATTAAAGTGATACGTGAATTGAAGAGGTCGCGTGCTACGTGTAAATTTAATATATTGACATTTTGATGCGTTCACTGTTATTCGATTGTTCATATAATACTCCGATAACCGGTTGAGGTCGCTCTGGACGTCTAAACAGTCCTCTATGGTGCGCACCTTCATGACAACCTTCTTGTCGTCAGCATATAGTAAATGTTTACCATATTTAAAACATGTAAAGATGTCATAGAGGTACGCCACATAGAAGAGCGGCAACAAAAGAGATCCCTGAGGCACACCCGAAGGATTTTTTATGAAGTTGGATTTATAACCTCCTATGACCACTAATTAGTCCATGGCTTCGATCCATTTGATGGCATTATGCAACAGATTATGGCCTTGCCTTGCCATCCAAATCGGAAATGCCACCGGCGGCGTAATTGGAACCTTTGCAAATTTTGCAATTGAAAATTTAGACCAATATTTTAATTTAATTGAATTTTTATTATATTCTGTGTATAATAATTAATATCAAATAATCATGTTACACATTTCAAGTCCATGTAATTTAGTTTAAATTTCAGTTTTCACCTGTGCTGACAACGTTTACGCAGCTAATATAATGATGTACCTTTAGAATCTGCAAGTATTCCCCGTGGACTGTATGGGGCATCTTGAGACAATTCCACGGCTGTCGGTGGAGACTCTGAGAGTGGGCCAGAATTATGACGTCTTGTTGTCAGACGTAATGGACATATCGCACTTCTGGTTTCAACTTCTCGACGAAGAACATCGAATACCGTTCGAGAAGCTCTTAGAGGAAATGCAGTGAGTTTCAACACCCTTTCCGTCACTATTTGTTTTCTAATTTTTGTTTCCTTATTTCCTTCCTTTCCTTATTCCTTATTCCTTATTCCTTCCTTACCTTTAATAAAATCCAACGTCTGCTTTCTGTCTGTCTGTCTGTCCGCTTATAACTCGAGAACCACTGAACCGATTTTAATAAAAAAAAATTCTACGGATAGCTTGATTCTTCCCATCAACTATAGGCTACTTACTATCACGCTAAATGGCTTATGAGGTTAGCAGAGAAGTCAAATATGAGAGCGGGCGGAGCCGCGGGCACAGCTAGTATATATATATATATATATACCTTTAATAAAATCCAACGTCTGCTTTCTGTCTGTCTGTCTGTTCGCTTATAACTCGAGAACCACTGAACCGATTTTAATAAAAGAAAATTCTACGGATAGCTTGATTCTTCCCATCAACTATAGGCTACTTACTATCACGCTAAATGGCTTATGAGGGTAGCAGTGAAGTGAAATATGAGAGCACTTGGTAATATTTGTATGTAACGGACACGGAATCATTCACCCGAGTAAGAACCGATGACATTACAATATCCGAGGGGGGGGGGGGGGGGGGGGGTAAGTAGAGTCATATAGGGAGGGGGGTGAGGGAGGGGCGGGAGGGGAGGTGGAGGTAGAGCGATGGAACCCCCCTTATCCTTATCCTTTCCTTTCTTCCTTACCTTTAATAAAATCCAACGTCTGCTTTCTGTCTGTCTGTATGTATGTCTGTATGTCTGTCTGTTTACCATCTTTGGGGTTGCCATATTTACTCCAAGTGTCGATGATGGCCAGACTCAACGGAAGGGAGGGAGAGGCTAGGGAGATGGAGGGAGAGGGAGAGGGAGAGGGAGAGGGAGAGGTAGAGGGAGAAACGGTAACGGAGTGTTAAAGATTGTATGGGAATATCGGTTTTTTTAAAGGAAAATGTTAATTATAGCTACTCAAAACAAATAAATGGGGGGGGGGGGGGGGGGGGGGGAGGGGGGATGGGTGTGACGGTGGCTTCGCCCTTAGTTACTTACTTTCTTCGTGGAGGTTTATTGTATTCCAGAATGCAGCTTAGCCTGAAGCCTCGCCGTTAGTTACTTACTTTATTTAAGAAGTTTTATCGTTTATCAAATGCCATTACTTTCATGGAGAAATCGAGAAGGTTTATCGTCTTCCAGAATACAGCTCGGCCTTCGGCCTCGCCCATAGTTACTTACTTTCATCAAGAAGGTTAATCCTCTTCCTTAACGCAGCTCGGCCTTCGGCCTGTCCCATGGTTTATCCTCTTCCTAAACGGAGCTCGGCCTTCGGCCTCGCCCTCAGTTACTTACTTTCTTCGAGAAGGTTTATAGTCTTCCTAAACGCAGCTCGGCCTTCAGCCTCGCTCTTTGTTACTTACTTTCATCGAAAAAGTTTATCCTCTTCCTGAACGCAGCTCGGCCTTCGGCCTCGCCCTTAATTACTTTCTTTCTTAGAGATGGTTTATCGTCTTCCTGAACACAGCTCGGCCGTCGGCCTCGCCCTCAGTTACTTACTTTCTTCGAGAAGGTTTATGGTCTTCCTGAACGCAGCTCGGCCTTGGGCCTCGCCCTCAGTTACTTACTTTCTTCGAGAAGGTTTATCCTCTTCCTGAACGCAGCTCGGCCTTCGGCTTCGCTTATAGTTACTTACTGTCTTCGAGAATGTTTATCGTCTTCCTGAACGCAGCTCGGCCTTCGGCTTCGCCGTTTGTTACTTGCTTTCTTCGAGAAGGTTTATAGTCTTCCTTAATGTAGCTCGGCCTTCGGCCTCGCCCTTAATTACTTACTGTCTTCGAGAATGTTTATCGTCTTCCTGAACGCAGCTCGGCCTTCGGCTTCGCCGTTTGTTACTTGCGTTCCTCGAGAAGGTTTATAGTCTTCCTGAATGTAGCTCGGCCTTCGGCCTCGCCCTTAATTACTTACTTTCTTAGATAAGGTTTATCGTCTTCCTGAACGCAGCTCGGCCTTCGGCCTCGCCCTTTGTTACTTACTTTCTTCAAGAAGGTTTATAGTCTTCTTGAACGAAGCTCGGCCTTCGGCCTCGCTCTTTGTTACTTACTTTCTTCGGGAAGGTTTATAGTTTTCCTGAACGCAGCTCGGCCTTCGGCCTCGCCCTCAGTTACTTACTTTCTTAGATAAGGTTTATCGTCTTCCTGAACGCAGCTCGGCCTTCGGCCTCGCCCTTAGTTACTTACTTTCTTCGAGAAGGTTTATAGTCTTCCTGAACGCAGCTCGGCCTTCGGCCTCGCCCTCAGTTACTTACTGTCTTCTTTGAAATACGAATTTCACGCGAGCGGAGCCGCGGGCTCAGCTAGTTGTTTATATTATTCGTCAGTTTAGTGAGTGCCTGTTCAAATAGGTTCTGCCCCAGTTTTAGTACGTCACCATACTTACAACTACTTATGGCAAGTTTAGTGAATTTGCTTTGAGCCTGTATGAAACTAGAATCAATTGGAAATAGTTGTATTGCCTAATACCTACCACCGGATACCGAGCTCTATTCAACCCTTTCTGTGCCACGGAGCGCCACTGACTTTGTCAGTGACACTTCCGCTTCAACTGTCTCCTATGGTTCCGTACCAAAACTGGGACATGGGCTCTTATTGTGAGAATACGTCGTCACAGTTTATCAATCATCATCATATGGGTGATTACATCACCTATTACGACCATTGTGTCAGCCCTGAACCCCTTTTTCCTGTTAGAACCATAGGCGCCGACTTTTTCAAATTGTCGTGGGTGCTCGCTCGGTGCTATCATAAATTAATGGATTATAAATCTGCCACATGCTACTCCGATCATAGGTAAGTAGGTACTTCTGTCTGTTCTGTGCCTGTCTGTGCATGCCCTGTGCGGCAACCCCCTGTGTACCTACTGCACAAAACTCTACCGAAAAGCGGGTTTTGTGGTGATTTTTTGTTGTGGTGCTCCGCACCCCCAAAGAAATTCTTGTGGGCGCTCGGGCACTGGAGCACCCCCGGATTCGGCGCCCCTGGTTGGAACTAGATGCCGCGTCTGTTTCTGTGTTAAAAATAAACCTATATGAATTTAACTTTACTAAAATATTGGATAAAAATGTATCTTAAAGAGAATGTATTGCTGTGTTACAGAACGTACTACAACAGTGACGCAGGCCGTGACCGCGTCATCGACTCTAGATCAGTACAACGCGGGCAGTACTGCGTCTCTAAATTTGGAGTTCACGGCTGGCAACGAGCCATTATCGTTAAGACTGTGAGCCTCAAACATGTGAAGGTAAGACTGAGGTCACCATCGAGCTATGGCACTCACGCTAGGAGCTTTTTAGGGCTCCGTATCTGAACGGGACCCTATTACTAAGCCTGTACCATCTGTCCGTCCGTTCGTGCGTCCGTCCTATCTTTTTTTTTTTTAGTTATCTTTAAGTCTTGAAACATTTGGACTGAGGATGGAGCGGAGTGTTCGGAGGAGACTCCCCGTATTCCCTTCCGCGCTGTATCGCAATGCTGACCCACTCTTTGAGGTATCTCTCCGGATGAGAGATAAACTAGTTGTGAACATTCCAACCAGTTAATTTGGACGATAATGCTCGACTTAATTTTAAAGATTAAAAAAAAACTCTGTGACAGACAGACGGACTGACACAGAAGTGATCTTACCTATATGAAGATGTTTAATACTAGCCACAGAGCATCAAATACCTACCGCCCGCGCCGCGCGCATTTCATGCTCTGTGATACTAGCCCTAAACGCAACTACCTATGTGCTGCAATGAGGTTCGTTCCACAGCAAAGCAAAAGATGGTGCTTTCCTTTCTAAAAAAATGGTTGTATCTCGTTCTATGTAAATATACCTAGGACTAGGAAGGCAGTACCGGATTTAGCTAATCAAATTCCCTAAGCTCCAGGCACGTGCGATGGGCGGCGCAGCGGCGGCGGCGTCAGCGGAAGGGGCGACTGTACGGATCCGGAACCGAACGTCCATTTCCCTCGAACGTCCATTTCCCTATAACGGCCACTTCCTCGAACAACCACATCCCATTAACGACCACATCCCCGATTGACCACAAAAGCCAACGTAATCTGTGACCGAAGGGCCACTTACCCGAACGGCCACATCAATGAAAACAAAAATTACCTTTGAAAAAAATATATACCTAGATCTGCTACGAAAATTCAAAAATAATAAAATTACCGAAAATAAAATTTTTAAATAAAATTATTTATATGAGAGTACTCATGAATGAAAATAAAAAACATAGAACTAAGAATCAAGAATATAATATTCTTTTATTCTTTATTCTTTATTCATCATTCGTATGGTAGTACACTACGCTTGAATTTGTCCTGTTAGTTTTTACAATCGAAAAATATACAATAGAAAAAAATGGCATAAGAAATAAGAATAGTTTCGGATTCAACAGAACGAGTAAAATAAGTTAAAATAAAATGTTTTGTTGATTGCAATATAAGTAGCTCCAAGTTTATTTTAAGTTGTCTTTGTTAGAAGTAAGTTATTTTGTTGTTTTGACTGTCAAAAAAAATTCAAGCGAAAGAATTAAGACTTGAAAAAAAATATTTCTTTCAATCTGCCTCGATAGCTCAGTGGTGCAGACAGTCAACTGTCGCTATTGAATGTTAAGCAACGCTGGGTGCGGTCAGTACTTGGATGGGTGACCGCTGACCGTTGGAGGCTGACCGAGGTTCGGATTTCTCGTAAAACCGTAGGTCCCTTTCCTCCTAATCTTACTTGGTGGTGGGGTTTAACCCGCCCGGGTTGGTACCACCGCACTGAATGAAACGTCTGTCTAAAACGGCTGTCTAAAACGGCTATGTAAATAGTTTGTGTTTTCCGACCAGTTCAGTGTAGCCGGCACGATCTAATGGGGGGAATCACTGACATGGCACCTAGTTCACCCGGTGTTATGGGCTGACATCACGGACGTTGTAGGTAATGTAGCCAACCGTGTCAGATTCCATAAAAAAAAATTTGTTAAGTACACGAATCATTTATGATTTTGTGATGAATATTTTTTTTTTGGACTTTACTCCTTAAGAATCGATTTTAAGTGGTAGTTTTGAGAAATGAACTAACATGCAAGAGACACTTGCACTGTGGTCATTCAAGGAAACGGACGAACAAGGAAATGGACGAATAAGGAAATGGGCGAACAAGGAAATGGACGAACAAGGACTTTGGACAGTGGTCATTCGGGGAAATGGACAGTACGTTAGATGAACAAAGATTTGGTAGGTAGTAGTTAACGACTTTGAAGTGTCCTGCAAACTTGAACTTTTGCAGCTCTTTAGAGACATAGGTTCACTAAGCGTGTTCTATCGACTGTTCAACGGTGAATGCTCTGAGGAGCTGTTCCGAGGACGATTCCGATTTCACCATTTCACCATAGCTCCACGCGTAGCAGACAGGGAATGCATCCATATACTTTAGAGCTGCCTAAAGTGCGGATTAAGCGCTCCAGTATTTCTTTTATCTTCCGCACTGCGAAACTCGCGATGGTACGGAACCCTCGGTCCGCGAATCCAAATCGCACTTGGCGGCTTGTTTTTCTAATTTCGATATGTTCAACTGGCCTTTCCGGTCATACTCAGATGGTTGATGTGATCTTATTAGCTTATAATATTTATAATATGTTACTTCGAGTTCGAGAAGTCTTATATTTTTCTGAAAATTCCATCCGAATTGGCTCAGTTTTTTTTTGTTTGCGTGATGAATGCATAAATACACAGACAAGTACCTACACAAACTGACAGACAAAAATTCAGAAGGTTCCAATGCATTCCATCACTTATCATTCACCCCACAGTGAATATTGTTTTGCAAATATTTTCAATGTACCTATACATTCCTCATGTGAGGCAAAGTTGTAAAATGTTGCGTGTTGAGGTGATGTACGTGGACCGGGGCTACGTGGAGACGGTGGTGCGGAGGGAGCTGCGCGTCCTGCGCCGCATGTGGGCGACGCTGCCCGCGCAGGCCGTCCGCGGCGCCCTCTGCCGGCTGCGCCCTAGTACCAAGCCCTTCTGGATGGACGATTCCACCACGCGCTTCAGCGAACTCGTCACCAACAAACGCCTCGTCGCCAATATATCTTCTATTGATCCAAAGGTTTGCTATAAATAACATCGTTAGCAGCGTTTTAAAAATATGATAGGTATGAAATGAAACTATGTTATGAAAAATGGGGAATATATGTAAATTATGCATAAATATAATATGCACGTACCTTATAGTATTTATTTTATGTATGTATCTATGTACCTATATGTTTGGTTCCATTTATTTAATAGTTTTAATTTTCACGCTTCTCTTTTGCACTGCATTGTCCGCCCTATCAGCTTCTCCACATCCCAAAGGTTAGTTTGTAAAGAATGCTACTTTGCATTAAACTAGCCTTTTGTGTTCCTTTTTTATGGTGTACAATAAAGTATATTTTGATTTGATTTGATTTGAATAAACTCAGAAAAAAACGTCATCGTCAACATCATCCTTATCATCATCGTCATCGTCGTCGTTACCGCATGAAAATTATTTGTATGTATGAGCTTTCATATTGTTTTATGGCCTTTTATTTTTCCTAATCCCGCCAAAGATTTTTAATTTCTAATGTACATTACACACCTAAGTACACGCACCCTTTATTTTATAAAACCAACATAGGTACGTAGCAGTGCGGAGAGATCAATGGTGTAGTCAACAAAGTCAAATACACCTCTTATAGCTAGACTTCCTAGTCCCGATCTATGTATTATCGAAAACTACTGAATCGATTTACATATAGTTTTCACCGATTTTACCGCGAGCCGAGCACATTAGTGTACTGTACGCATGGAGTAAATTAGAACAATCTAATGGTTTCAATATTTATTTATATTGTATTATTTCCAGGTGTCTCGATGGAATAGGGATTTCAGACTTGAAAAATGTGTACTAATACCTAAATGTTGATTTTTCAGACGATGGTTGTCAGACTGTCTTTAATGGACACACAGCCGGAGTTTTATCTCAACATCGCCCAGAAGCTGGTGTCCGAGAAGTACGCCATCTCCACCAAAACTGACGAGGAAGTAAGTTTCCAATTCCGCTACCCCCGTTCACGATACCACTGCCTCTCAAGCACCTCGGAGTACGTCAAGCTCAGACATTTTTAAAACTACCAGCTTTTCCCACCGTTTCGGCTGCGTTAAAATCAGTCTTGCTCAATGGTGGGATTTGGGTGGAATTAATATGCTCGGGCCGAGATCACATCGATCGAGTTACCTTTGAATTTTTAGACTGAAGTGACGAAATAAATTTATCTATAGCTAACATTCATTATGGAATCGTGCAAGTTGACAGAACGCTGAAGCTTGCGTCACACGAGTTCTAAATTTGGAGAGAATACGTCCGAGCCGGTGGTGAAATTGGTAACGCGATGGCGGCTCGTGTCGTGCCAGAGGTCCAGGTTCGAATCCTGGTCGGTACTTATTGTTACCCGACTACTGCGATGCCAAAAGGAGGGTAATGTGTTTAGCCTGAATGTTTTTTTTATCTTTATTTTCGGAATTGCATCATCTAAGGAAGAAATAAACTGAAATATTTGCACGTATTTAAGAGAAAATAAAACTTCATTTCCTTCAAAGTTTAAAGGTACAAATTATATGACATTTTGCACGAAAATAGTTTTTTCGGATATAAAAAAAATTTTGAAGAAATACCGCATCTGCATTAGATTAATTGAACCGTTCGGTGAATTTTAATGGTAGAGACATGATATAAATATTCAAATATATGCAACGATTTGTATGAAAAGTCTTTTGGATATTATTATTAGTAAGTACATACATACATAGCTGTATTTCGCACACGCAGCACACGTTGTATTTCGGCAATCGGGGTAAGCTGAGTAATCGGTGTTGTGCTGCAAGCCCTCCGGTAAATTACAGCAATACACCGACGGCACCGACCACCATACATTTTGAAAAGTATTAGGACAAGATAACTATCAAGCAGCAAGTAAGGCACGAAGACGCACCTTTCTGCATGACTCGATGGAAGGACCGTGCCAAGGTGAGAGGTGGTCAGCCTGTCGCCCTTAAGTGCGGCATCTTGTCCTTGTTATTAGTAAGTGTACCTATAGCTCTTTTACATTTGTATACTGAAAGGCAGAAATAATATTTGTTGGTTGTTACAGTCATTAGGGGAGTGCCTGCTACCCTCATTTAACGACCTAGAAAACGGGTACTGGATTACGTTAGCGGAGAAATGGACATTGCCGAAAATAGACGAGAACAATGTCAGCTCCTCCCCCACAAAAGAACTTCCTAGTCAATCACCGACTTTCAACACCGAATATCAATCCACGGAATCTAGCGAACAAGATCTACAACCAATAGAGATTATAGATCTTACCCAACCTTCGTTCTTAGATGAACCACTCACACCCCTTAGGCAAGACACTGTTCAATCCGTTGAACAGTATGGTTTGGCTGCATCGAAATCTTTACAACCTTCAATTGCGCCAAGACAAAACCCACAGTCCATGGTAAGTAGTACAGTTGGACAGAACGAACAATCCACGGTGTATACATCTGGACAATCTCAACAATTCATTATAAGTAACCTTCCTCATAACGAACCACCTACGGCAAACATATCAGAAAATTACGAATCGTTTATGATAAGAGAGCTTCGACAGAACGAACCACTTGTGGCATATAATTCTCAAAATTACGAAAATTTCACGATCAATGAGCTTGGTCATTACGAACCGCCTACTGCATATACCTCTGAAATGCACCAAGGCTCCATGATGAGTCAACTTCTGCAAAACAAACAACCCACGGCAAATAATTCTGGAAATTGCCAACAGATCACGATGATTGATCTTTCTCAGAACGAACAATCCACGGCTGTTACCTCTGAAAATTATCAACAGGTCACGATCAGTGAACTTCCACAAACAGAACAGCTCAGGGTACATCATTCTGGAAATTACCGGCAGGCCACGCTGCGTGAGCTTCTACAGATCGAACCAAATAAAGCTCGTAACTCTAAAAATTATCAGCAGTCTAAGATGTGCCATATTCCACAAAACAATCCACTCCCAGCAGATAATAATGATGAAAATTACACGATGGGTGAGCTTCGACAGAACGAACCACTAACGGCACAAAATACCGAAAATCACGAACAGTCAACGATGAGTCAACTTCCACAAAACGGACCACGCACAGAACCAAATTCTGGAAATAACCATCCGGTTATAATGAGTGAGCATCAACAGAACGGGCCGCCTACTGCACGTACCTCTGGACGTCAACAACAGTCCGTGTTGAGTGCACTTCTCCAAAGGGAACCACCCACGACGCATTATTTTGGAAATTACCAACACTTTACGATTAGTGAGCGTCGACAGTATGAACCAGCCACTGCAAATACCTCTGGACGTCAACAACAGTCCGTGTTGAGTGCACTTCTCCAAAACGAACCACCCACGACGCATTATATTAGAAATTACCAACACTTTACGATTAGTGAGCGTCGACAGAACGAACCACCCACTGCAAATACCTCTGGACGTCAAAAACAGTCTGTGTTGAGTGCACTTCTCCAGAAGGAACAACCCACTGCGCATTATTCTGGAAATTACCAACAGTTTATGATGAGTGAGCGTCGACAGAACGAACCATCCACTGCAAATACCTCTGGACGTCAACAACAGTCCGTGTTGAGTGCACTTCTCCAGAAGGAACAACCCACTGCGAATTATTCTGGAAATTACCAACAGTTTATGATGAGTGAGCGTCGACAGAACGAACCATCCACTGCAAATACCTCTGGACGCCAGCAACAGTCCGTGTTGAGTGCACTTCTCCAGAAGGAACAACCCTCTGCGAATTATTCTGGAAATTACCAACAGTTTATGAGTGAGCGTCGACAGAACGAACCATCCACTGCAAATACCTCTGGACGCCAGCAACAGTCCATGTTGAGCGCACTTCTTCAAAGCGGACCATCCACGGCGCATACTTCAGGAAATTACCAACAGTTTATGATGAGTGAGCGTCGACAGAACGAACTATCCACTGCAAATACCTCTGGACGCCAGCAACAGTCCATGTTGAGCGCACTTCTTCAAAGCGGACCATCCACGGCGCATACTTCAGGAAATTACCAACGTCACCAACATATGGAACATATCCCTGGATGTTCTCGACCATCCGGGGAGAATACCCCTCAAAATACGCTGCCTTCTATATGGAACACCCCTGAATTTAATAGGCCATATTACCCTTATACACCTAATCTAGTCCAACAGGTGCGCGCCTCTCAACAGATTACACCTCGCACTCAGGCTGAGTCTGAATTAATTCAACGGTTCCAGCGTGATAAGATGGCCAAATTGATGGAGGAAATAATGGGAATTAGACATTCGCCAACTCTCAATAGCAGCAACGAAGAGCCAGAAAAGGAAGACTAATTTCTCACCTCAATTTATGTCGAAATTTGTTATAAAGTACCTAACGCAAGGAATGTTATGTTGTCAGTCACTACATCGATGTACCTCTGGGCATGTATTGCGTTTTATTTTACAATAAAAACATTTTTCATGTGCAACTATTTTATTTTATTAGGTATCTACGGCACTAGATCGACACTATATAAAATTTACTGTGTCTACTTAAATGTTGGAAATGTTGGAATCACTTGTACTGAAGCTTTTAATCAGTCAGTCAGTCAGCGTGAATGCGTCCCAACTTTGGCTTCAGTGGCGGGGCAAGGCCTAAATTTGATGTGGGCAAGACATATTTTGCGAGGCCCTCTCTGGTGGCACTAGAGGATGGATTTTATGGATTTTCACTGTTGAAATGGATTTCCGGTATACCGATCAAATCAAACATTTTTGGCAGCATACCTTTCGTCGATAAAAGTAAACATAATCAAATTGCAATAATACAGCCTTCACTGTTAAGTCTAAACATGTTTACTCGGGGTATCTTTTAATAGATCTAGCTGAATATTTTTCATGAATCAAAGCTGCATGAACTTTCGAGGCGCGAGGCCCCTTGGGCCGCGAGGCCGTGGGCGGTCGCTTCCGTGCTCTGTGGCGGTCGCCCACGTCGCCCACGCCTTGCTCCGCCTCTTTTTGGCTTACATACAATATTTTGAAGTAGCAGCGCTCCTCGTTGACTGCGCTGCCCAGCGCCATCTATGATAGTCTTTTGAAGTCGAACCGTTGTATAAGTTGAAAGGAATATTGCATAGATGGCGCTATCCCGATCGAAATTATTAATAATTGAATTTTAAATACATAGTAATAAATAACGTAATAAACTTCTGTCGGGTTTTCCACGACACCTTACCTCTTTTTATTTTTATAGGTTTATTAGGATGAAACACTCAATGGTAACTAACCAAGATAGTTGAGTGCGGTTAGAACATAGCGCGACCGGTTCTGTCTTCATTGTTGCTCCAGACCAAATATATTTATGTAAATATTTTGGATGTCTTTGCTGCAGACAAAGCTAATATATCTGAGGAGAAGGAAATAAAAAACATGTGAAAAAGGATTAAAACAATGTATGATATGCTGAACATTTAATGTAACATTTAAAATTACATAAAAATGATAAAGATATGGCAATTCTGCCAATAAAATGAAATTTAAGTCTTTTCGTTATGTGGTGACACCACACTCGTTACGTTAAAATGTATAATAAGGTTACTACAGAATTTTTACTTTACGAAGTCGCACATATGTTTCTAAATTATAATAACATTTGTTTTCGTTGTAGAACCTACATTTCAGAATCATTTTCACCACAGCATCTGCGCGGCGACAGTCGACCCCGCGACCGCGCGACACGCGAGTCGCGACACCTGGTGAACGTGGACGCGCCTCTTACGCTATTATATTTTACCTATATATGAATTAAGTTTACAATACTGGCGCACTAAGCAAAAAACGGCACAGCCGGTGATGACATTATCGTATGCCTATATAGCCTACCTCGTTCGAACTTCACGATATCTACTCCTGTAAGAGTTTTCTCAGCGTTGATTTTTTGCTTAGAAGGGCAGAATATGTCACTTAGCTTAGATATATAATGTACGTATCTTACAGGCTAAATTCAGTAATACAATAATGAATATTACAATGATAAGTAAGTAATGTTCCCACTTTACCTAAGAATACTTATCTTCTAATCCAGGTGGATCTCTAGCACGAGTGCTCACTCCGCAAAATAAAAAATCAAGTAGAAATTGTAGAGGATAGACAGACTTAAAGCTACATCCGTACCTCAAACGTAGCACAATTAGTAGGCATACAGTCACTGGCAATATCAATTTGATCTATACAAAGATGTGATGCAAACTCCTGACAATAAATAAATATTCTTGTTGGCAATATAAATCTTGACGTCATAGGACCCGCGGGGGGTTTTTCTAGACTTCTCAAATTCTGTATAGCTTCTAAAATCGGTATTGATGTAGGAATATAATGAATCGTCGCTAATGTTTTTTTTGTCAGAATTTTTTTTTGTGAGAGAAAATTATATTTTTTTGTTAATAGATTAGTGATAAATAGCGATATTGTGACTATTATAGTTATAGACTGAACATTTATACTCAAATACTGCAGACTCTTCATAGAACATTATTGATTTGGCCTGAGACTGCATAAAATTGAGAACGAGTGGTTTGGAGCTATCGATAGCTAGCCAAGAGATCGTTATGTAGGTAATTAAGTTATTTACTAAACAGCATGGAAAAAGCCATGTCCTTATAAAAGCGAAAACACAATGTCCAAACTGGACCTACACTTATTAGGCGGATTCGACGGCAAACTTTAAAACTTTCAAATCGCAAGATATCTCGCAAGGCTGCTGTTTAGGTAAAAACGTGACGCGATAACCACGCTACGTACCTACCTACTCACTCCTACCGATAGCATCCGCCCACTAGACATCCAAAATATTCAATAAAACTTACAGCTAGGTATACTAATAAAATTGTTTTATCGGTTATGCAATGCAGGAGTTTATTCGTAACACAACACTAGGTAATATAATAATGTAATGCGAGCTATGCTCTCAAATTTGGTTATAAATGTTCGGCAACACAGATAATGTAGCAACTTGTAGATTACCGTAGCTGTCCTGTCTGCCTCGTGCGGGGCAGTAAATTCGGATGTAATTACTTCGTGAGCTTTAGGTACTTAACTACACTTATGTTATATTATCGACAGTTTGGAAGAAAACAAGAAGCGCAGGGGCATGGAACGGGCTCCCAGCCTTTGGAGGCGCGAGGGGCACCCCCGGAAATATACAATCTTAATAGGTATTTAAAACGGGATAAAAAAATAGGAGTACAATTTGGATATAGGTACTAGGAGTGCGGGGATGGGAGCTGGGCGCGCACGCTGGGAAGAGGGTAGCCTCGAGGTGGGCTGAGCGCACGCGGGGTTGCCGACGCCGCCCCGCCGCGTGTCGTGTGCCTGCGCACACGCACGCGGACGTCTAGCAACTCCGGTCACGCCCCGACCACACGCTCTCGCCTCGCGCCGCGCCGCGCACCGCCGCGCCACCGCCCAACCCTACACACAACCTGTGGCCGTATTCTCTAACGTCCTACCGTCAGCGTCACCGACGTGGACGGTAGGAAGTTAGAGAATACGGCCACTGAGGTATCTATCTACCGCCCCGTTTCAAGCCGACCCGTCGACTATTCTAATGTATGGTATGGTGTTTCAACAGCTCGGGCTAATTGTTTCGGGTGCTGGTAGCACGAGTGGAGGTGTAGTGTAGAGTTGGGCCGCGGCACCAGTGGAAGATCGAGAGAGGGACGTATACTAACGTACTCAGCGCGAGGGGAATGGGGCGCGTGGTCCTACAGGGGAAGGGGCTCCGAACGCTTGCACGATACGCTCGATTCAGTCAGATGTATGTATAATTCCTACTTCATTACTTCAAGCGTTAACATCAAATTATCCTAATTTTAACACATAACAACGCACACGTACATATAACACAGATTTAACTCAAATAATAAAAATAAATGACCCAAGAGGGGTACACTTGTCTCATAAAGAAGTGACTTCTTTCAATTTGAGACTCAATATCTTTGATCTAAAATATTCAGATGAAAAAATCCACGCTGGAATGAAAAACCATTAAATGATCGCACCGCTCCTTGAACAGGACCCTCTTGTGTATTAATATTGAACTAGATAAAATACACTGAAATGTAAAAATTTATTGTCATAGTATGGAAACCATGAACCGAAGTGCAAAAACAAATAAGTAAACACCTTAAGATAATTTGATGAGTGCTTTCTAAGTCAGCATTCTCTTTGCTCTCTGTTTTTATCAGATCGCATGAAAAGGAAGAGAGCTAATAATCATGGTATTCACTGGTTTGTCACTTCAGTGACAGCACTGCTTTGTCACCGAAAGAATAGAGGTACAAACATCGGTCGTCTGGTCCATAGCAATCATAGAGAAATAACGTCTATGATAGCAATGTTAAAAACACTGATTATCTCATCAGTGCTGCAGTGCTTTCAATCACTGGTTATCAAATCGAGGGCAGCCGTAAAACACTGGCTGTCAATTCAAGAGCAGTGGTAAAACACTGGTGGCCAAATCGAGGGCAGTGGTAAAACACTGATTATCTCATCGATTCTGTACTGCAGTGCTTTCAATCACTGGATATTCAATCGAGGGCAGCCGTAAAACACTGGCTGTCAATTCAAGAGCAGTGGCATAACACTGGTGGCCAAATCGAGGGCAGTGGTAAAATACTGATTATTTCATCGATTCTGTACTATAGTGCTTTCAGTCACTGGTTATTCAATAGAGGACAGCCGTAAAACACTGGCTGTCAATTCAAGAGCAGTGGCACAACACTAATGGCTAAATCGAGGGCAGTGGTAAAACACTGATTATCTCATCGATTCTGTACTCCAGTGCTTTAAATGACTGGTTGTCAAATCGAGGGCAATGGTAAAAATTGGTTGTCAAGTCAAGAACAAAGGTAACAAGAAGACAAGAACACTGGTGGCCAATTCGAGGCCGGTGGTAAAACAGTGTTCGTCAAATTGAAGGCAGCGGTAAAACACTGCCTGTCGAAAGTGTTTAAAAACACTGGTTGTAGTGAATTCAAACACTCTTTGCCGTGTCCGTGCATATGGGAATGTCTTAACGTCGATCTATGTTAAATCGATCGAATTGTAGCTGTCAACAGACTGGACATAAGGACTATAAATGGAAATCTTTAGACGTTTACATAGCCTACCTACATTATATACTTATATCGATAAATCGTACACTCGTATCGTAAGTAGTGACATTCCTACCGACTCTATCTGAGCTGATAAAATATAGAAATCAAATAAACAATGTCACTAATTTCTGCTGAAATTTCTTCGAATCAACCGGTGAATTTATTTTGAAAATGAAATTTTAAAATTCTAATTTTAAAATTTTGTAAATATTAAATATTTTTGAAATGCGTTGAAAAATCTAATTGGCAATAATAATTTCTACGTCGCAAGTTATATGATGTTGATGCGGATGCAATGATAAAAACTATACAATCGTTTTTTTTTATGTCTCACGATATTATGACAGCTTATCGTACAATGCTGTTGGTGGCGCCCAGAGTGGTGCTTAGAGTCTCGTCTCCAGTATGATGTCGCTACCTATCAGCAGCTCCCTTACTGCAGAGTCGGAGGGACGAACCCGGTGCTCTTGTGCTCCAGGAAGCGGTGGATCTCGGAGAACCGTGGACGGCGGTGAGAGTCCCGCGCCCAGCACTCGTGCATGAGGTCGTACAGTTCGCGGGTGCACGGGGGCGGGCACGCCGGAGCCCTAGCGCTTGTGACGCTTCGACGCCACAGATCGGCGTTCTCGATCACTTGGTCATCTGTGAGCTCCTCCAGGGGCTTCTGGGAGCAGCGGGTCAGCACCTCCCACAGGACAACGCCGAACGACCATACGTCGCTCGACGGGGCATATATTCCCTGCAAGAAAGGCATTTGTTGTATTTCGTTGGAATCATTCGCCATTTCTTCAGCTACTAGGTAGGTGGTGGTGCGATGCATCCGTGTTCAATTGTCGAAGTTAAGCATACCAGCGCGGTCGGACTTAGGACAGGCGACCATCCGATCATTGAGGTTGGCCGTGGTTCCGATTCTACTTAAAACTATAGGCGCCTTCCCTTGCCTTAGTATGGCGTAGGGTTTAACCCGTCCGAATTTGTACCACCGCACTAAATGAAGGTCAGTGGAAGGAAAGTCTATAAGTCTTATAGTGATGGCTGACATCCTGGTTGTAGTACATAACGTAGCCAATCACATCAGCTTCCTGAAAATCATCCAACTCAACATGAAGTGAAGATACAAAAAACCCCCCGACTCTTAAAGAATCAAAAATAATTTCCGTTTACTTATACTTAAAGGAGTCGGGGGAACGCTAAGTAAATACCTGCGCAGCTCTGAGTTTTTCTATTGTATTGTATCTATTTATTTATTTATTTATGCTGCATCCAATGTGGCAATTTAAAATCTGCTTTCTTCTTCATTATTGATTGTACCAAATAAATAGGGCAAGTACCATAAGAATGCTCTCCCAAGCCATCCAGCGCACAGGCAGCTTGGCGCCCGTGTCGCTCACATAGTAGTCGTTCGCATAGTGGTCAGTAAACATGGCGTGGTCGGACACCCTCACTGACAATCTCGTCGTCACTGTAATATTCCTGCAACATACATAACACGCGCTTTCACAAACAGCAGCCGACACGACCTATAAGGGAAGCATGTTCCACGTATACCTATGGTCGCAGTTCCTACACGAATAAGGTGTACCTTAAGGTGACGTGAGGCTGCGTCTGACTCGAATTTCAAGAAGTTTACCACCAATATTACTCACCTGACAGATTCAGTTTTAATATAATGTAATACTTCATCTATCAGCGCAGATCGATAGGTTTTTGAAAACACGATTTGATGAACTTCGCTAGATAGAAAAAAAAATGAACATACATGCCTCTGAATTTAGTTATAAAAACGTATTTAAGGCAATGTGACCAAATCAAGGCTTTGGAAAAAAAAAAATTTTTGAATATACATATATCTAAATCCGTAGTTTTTTACTTTTTTGTTTCGATCCATAGTTTTGGAATAAAAAAATAAAAATCAATTTTTTTATTGAATCATTGCGTTGCATCCTACTCCAACCAGCGAAAGCGGCGCCTTGAAAGAGGAGTACGGGTTAATACGGGTTGACAGGGCCTTAATGAACTGACGGTGTGGCACTGATACTATAGCCAACCACGTCATGGTCAGGTTCAATGAAAAAATACTGTGACACACATTTCTATTTCATGCTGTCAACATTGTACATTACGAATAAATAAAGCATGGAAGAGTAAATGTAAATATAGCTTGATTTTGACTCAAAGAGAGTAGAGTTCAATTGGGCGTTGCCTAAAAAATATTGTGTCCCGTGAACATAGAAATAACGTAAAGCACAGGTTATCTAAAAATAATATTTTTTCATAGCCGGAGAGAGAGAGAGAGAGGTGTCATCTGAATCTGACGAAGCTGTGCGTGATTTAAATTGATGATGATTTAGTTCAAATACGCCGTCTTTTATCATCAACTGGTGCATCCACAGTTCAAAATATCATCAGAAATGCACAGGGATTACTTTTCACATGTATACGCATATAAGAAATATAATGTGGGTTGATATTTGCGTGTTGTATCAAAAAATCAAAAAATCGTGTCGGTCCTACCTTTCAAAGCTGTATATCTTTTGAATCGTAATGGGTAACGGTTGATTTTAACAGAACATGTGTTACTAGCTCAGGCCGCCGATGACATATCGTTAGGACTTATAGCCTAAGAGCTCCTTGAGAAGTGACAGAATGTAACAGTTGAAACAGTATGCAAATCGATGTTTCTCGATTATAGGGATATTCATACATTGGCTTACGTCGCACGGCCGTAGAAACTTCCCTTCATTTATTAGGATTATGGGATATGCTAACAAATAACGGAAAATATTAAAGGGGCCCTTCATTTAAATATATACATGAAAGGTGTTTTTTAACGTTTTTTTTTTTGTGTTTGCTCTATTGTAAAAACGTAAATACATACAAGCGTCCAACTTGGTGTGATATAGTGCAAAAAGTTGTCCATGTAAAGCATTGGACTTAGTGCAAGATAAAACTAAAATAACTATAGATATATAAGTAGTTATATAAACATACCTATACCTATGTTTATGATATTTAAGAGTACAACAACAACATTATCTACAAAAGGAAAATACAAATATAAGGTAGATAGGTAATTTAAAATGATGTACCTCGATGCTAGATCGCGATGAACCAGTTCGAACGACTCTAGGTATTTCATTCCGGCTGCAATCTGGGTAGCGACATGAATTAAGCTCCCGTAACTGAAAACAAAACAATGCATATATATAGATAAATACACACAGATACATTTTGAAACATTTTTTGTGGGGCCGGTACTTTAAAACAATAGCCCCACATCATCTCTCCCCGTGTATGTCGTAAAAGGCGACTAAGGGATATGACTCTTATATTACTAGGTGGTAGGGTTTAACTAGCCCGAGTTGGTACCACCGCACTGAATGAAAGGTCGGTCGAAACGGGTATGTAAGTAGTTTGTGTTTTCCGTCCAGTTCAGTTTAGCCGGCACGACCGAAGGGAAGCACTGACGTGGCACCAAGTTCACCCAGTGTTATGGGCTGGGCAGTGTTATGGACATCACGTAGGTGATGTAGTCACCCGTGTCAGTTTCCATAAAAAAAAGAATAGGTACAAACTATTTGGTACTCGGTTCTCTAAATAAGTAGGTAACTACACTCACTGACAAATTTACAATCAGAAATCAGTGTCAGCTAACGAAACTTTAAAGGTATCAGGATCCTTAATCTCAGAGCTAGAAATAATAAGGAAAAATAAAAATAAAAAACAGGTAAAACAATCCAAAACACCTTTAGAAAATATGATTAAAAGTCGTATCTAATTCAATAAAGTGTTTCTCGAGTTATAAGGAATATGCATCGTACAACGATGGCGTTGTTCCATGTACATACCTAATATAAAATGTTGGAAAAAAAGTCCTCCAAGCCGTTTTAGCTACAGAGCGTGCCAAAGAAATGTACATACACACAAACATATACATACAACCTTCTGACGCACTCGGGTGAAAAATTCTACGCTCTAGCAAACTGTACGATCTAGCGCTCCTAGCACACTGATATTTCTTGATTGATCACGTAGAGCGAGTACCGGCTTTTATGTACCTAAGTTGGTGCCCATACGTTTGTTTGAGTAGTTGAAACGTGCGTGGTTTAGGTACCTCAATGTTTAGTTGAAACGTGCGTGGTTTAGGTACCTCAATGTTTGAGTAGTTGAAACGTGCGTTGTTTGGGTACCTCAATGTTTGAGTAGTTGAAAGGTGCGTTGTTTAGGTACCTCAATGTTTGAGTAATTGAAACGTGCGTGGTTTGGGTACCTCAATGTTTGAGTAGTTGAAACGTGCGTGGTTTAGGTACCTCAATGTTTTCTGGTTCTGTAGCACTGCGGGTAGATCTCCTGCGTCGCCGCGATCGATCGCGGCGCATGGGGGCTCGATAAGGCTCAGACCGAGCACTCGAGCTAGTTGAGGGTGCTTGAGACCCGCTCCCCACGTCGCCTCCCGAACGAAGGCGGCTCTGCGGAACATAACAGCCGTTAACACTGTGGCGGCTCTGCGGAACACAACCACCATCAAAGCCACCCGATGGCTGCTACGCACAACACAACTGAAATTAACGCGATGGCGGCTCCGCACAACGCAACTGAAATTAACACGATAACGACTCCGCACAACGCAACTGAAATTAACATTATGGCGGCTCCGCACAAAGCAACTGAAATTAACACGATAGCGACTCCGCACAACGCAACTGAAATTAACATTATGGCGGCTCCGCACAACGCAACTGAAATTAACACGATAGCGACTCCGCACAACGCAACTGAAATTAACATTATGGCGGCTCCGCACAACGCAACTGAAATTAACACGATAACGACTCCGCACAACGCAACTGAAATTAACATTATGGCGGCTCTGCACAATGCAACTGAAATTAACACGATAGCGACTCCGCACAACGCAACTGAAATTAACATTATGGCGGCTCCGCACAACGCAACTGAAATTAACACGATGGCGACTCTACACTACTTTGCTCAACAAGTATAAGTGATAAGTATGCTCGACCACGATCAGGGTGTAGAGAACTTACTTGATAGTGTTATTGCACCCGCGCCATAGAGTCTTCACCAAGACCGTCCGGCGGCGAGTGACATTGCCGCGCCCATATTCGTCGTTCAGACAATCTAGCCCGTCCGCTTCGCATATCTGTAGCTGTGGGTCAAACAGTTTATATTTATTTATTAGTCTTTTGCATATTATAATGGACCAGCTGCTGTTGCCACGGGTTTCGCTCGGGTGAAATTCGTATTTCAAAAGAAGAAAGTAAGTAACTAATAAGGGCGAGACCGAAGGCCGAGCTGGGTCCAGGTAAACGATAAACCTTCTCAAAGAAAGTAAGTAACTATACTAAAGTTAGATAGGTGCCATACCGGATACTTCCTTCGGATTGCTGGCTATATATACTGAACTAAAGGAGAACACGGCCGAGGCTGTTATGCGGCCATCTTACCCCAGTACGGTGGTACCTAACCATTTTGCTACAATTTGAGCCTACCTACCACCTAGTAAGGGACAAGGGAAGGGAGGTGTAGGTATAAACAAAACTCACTGGGTGGATTCGAACCTCGGAACATCGCAAGAGAAGCCGACACGCCCAGACTACTCGGCCACTCGCTCCTCTGGTTTGGTTAGAGAAGAAACCGAGTTACAGTTTTATATGAAATCCGAAGCACGGAATAACCAGAGCAAGAAATCGAGTCGGGGAAGGCGGCCGGCGATCGCTGCTCTGTGATGGAGCAACTCGTGGCCGGCGAGAAGTGCACTTATCAAACGTGAGATTAGAACGGGGATGCACGCCAACTTTAATTTAAACCAAACTGAGTACATAGTATATACCTACTACCTACAAAGAACATAATATTGTATAGGTATACCTACTGTACATACTATGTCTCTCCTACTATGAACATAATTATTATATGCATAGTAGGTAAGGTAAGAGAAGTGTGTGCCTATCTAGGTACCTACTTCAAAGCACACCTACGTCCTACGGCCGCGAGATTCCCTCTCCACTACCATCTAAAGACTACCATCGATATAGGAGACCAAGAAATAACTTAGGTATTAAGTTTCAGATTTCACACTTTTCTGAAGAAAAACATTAAGGTTGCACTCCTTTCTATTTTATTCTGTCGAGATAAATAAGTAAGTACTATATTAGTGTTAGTATTTCGCGTGTATTCCATTTTTAGTAATTTACATTTAAATGTACTACTTGCTGGCGTCCCGGGGTCCCCATACAAGAAAAGTGTTTTTTCAAGTATTTTTTTGTGATTCTGAAACCTCGGTACGCGAGTCCAACTGGCACTTGGCTGGTTTTTTTATACCAACAAAACCGTATTTAATGTTTACAGCATATTTATTATTACTGCATTATCACTATCAGATAAGTAGAAATTTTCGCGAAGAATATATTGTCCTCGTTAGCTAATTTTTTTGTTGCATTCGCACGTAGGTATCGTTCGAGTCCTAATGTTTCATTGCTCAGAAATAATTGTTATAATCGCATTAAATTCGGTTCGGAGCGGTCTGGTGCGGTGGGGCGGAAGGGTACCTGAGGGCTAATAGCGTATCCCTCTCCTTTTTATCTAGTTCACCTCGACCCAAGGCCGCGCAGAGGAGCCTACGGGCGTTAATGGCCGCTGCTCGTCCGCTAAAGTGGCGCTATAAAAATTGATTACCTACTTACATCCGGGGCACGGAGCTTCTCGTATTGACATACTCTAATGCGCGCCAACGCTAGTGCTGGGCGGGCCGCTGGGGCGGAGAAAGAAAAGCTAGGAGGGAAATGTTGAAACATTTTCACTTTGAGAGTGGGTGTGATTGGGCAATCACTACTCATACCCATATCCTCAAAGCGGGAAGAAGTAGAGGCGGAGTTTCAACGTTAGGATTGAAAACATATTTAACAATCACATTTTAAATAATGATTGTAACTATTTCGGATGCGCGCTGAAATAGTTTGTTAAAGAGAATCCTCGTTCTGAGAGATATGATACGAGGTTTCAGAGGGATAGCATTGCGATATAGAGTTCCCACGCATGTATCGAAATGCTGAAATTGCGATACTTACTTATATATCCGCTTAATACGCGTGCGGATGGATCTATCTACTTTAAAATTATGAACGAATAATACATTTTTCACGAGTATATATATTTAGTATATTTCACGAGCCTAGGCGAGTAAGTAAGTGCATATTTACACTTTCGCACAAAAGTAACTATAAGACTGGCCTTATCGTAACTTGTGTTAATTTAACCCCTCTGTTTACACGAGCTGGCTTCAGGGCGGCGCGGCGGTGGCGGGAGCGTTTTGTTAATGAAAAACAATAGTACGGGTACGTAGCCTTTGTCAATGTTTCCACCGAATCGTGCATAACTTCCAAACTGCATCAAACAGAAAAGAATCTTATGGCAAAGCAATATGGTTCAAAATGCTATACTTTTTAATGCGTTATTTAATGGCGAGAATTCTTTTATTTCGTACTCCTCTAAGCCTTGTATAATATAAGAACGTGCGTATTTTTCTATAAAGGTTTTCTCTACTAATGCATGTGATACATTGGTGAGGAGATACATTTTATGATTACATAATAAACGGCTATGTAAATAGTTCGTGTTTTCGACCCGCATACGACGCAACGCAACCCTCAAAGTACGACCTGCCTGACATTATGTAAAACCAGTATTTAAGAGGTGCGTAACGAAACAGCATCACCATGCGGAGTCCATGCAAGACACCGTTATCCACTTTGTCACCATATCGCACTTCATATAAAAAAGTAGTGGCACTTACTGTTCCGTAAGGGCCCTCTCCAAGAACTTCTATTTGTCGCATGCGCCCCCGCGGAAAATCTAGCAGGGGCGCCACCCCGTTTGGGGGCTCAGCTTCGGGCAGCTTGACGCATGTGAACACCCCCGGCTGGAGGTGTTGCTCGCGGCGGTGGGGACGCTCGTCGACACACTGGAGGCAGAAAATTATCATCAATGGTACTATTTAGCAATGGCTCCACCATTTATTTGAGGTTCCTCTTGGTGTATCGTTGAAGTAAACTATTTTATGAAACAAAAGCATCGTGCGTGTTTTTATAAGAACCTGAACGTGTGCCCCAACAGTACACATTCGTGCGGACAACCAGACATAGCCTATAACTTGTTGCGGACCCACCAGTGTGGTTCATTTCAGCTATCAGGCGGACCAGCGAGCGAAACAATATTTGACTAATTCATTTACGAGGAAGATTCCAGTAATATAGAAATAGCTTTACCTATACTAAAGGTATATGTATAGGTCATTTGCCAATGGCGGAACCTCTCTGATCTGTGGGCGGAACCATGGGGTTCGGCTCAAGATTTCCAGTACTTATGGGGACCTACATGGAGATCGCTGTCTGATATTTTTAATCCCCGACGCAAAAAGAGTGTGTGAGGGTGAGTGTATGTGGCAAATAGTTAATGTTTTCCGTCCAGTTCAGTGCAGCCGGCACGATCGAATGGAAGCACTGACATGGCATATATAGTTCACCAAGGTGTTATGGGCTGACATAACGGATGTAGGTGATCGTCAGCCAAGAGCGTCAGTTTCCATAAAAAAAAACACACACACAAACAGACACACATTTAGAAAATTATCTCATTACATTCTATTACTTATCAATACCCAATTAATTGTTTTTTTGTTCTGTACACGCCAATTTTACAATTTTATTATTATATAATGTAATTGACTACTTAAATAAGACGCTATCAAATGCATTGGTTGTTTAACAAGGCCAACCCGGGAGGTTCCGATGTTTAGGCTCTAGTTTTCTGTATTTGGAGCAACATTCCGGTACTCTATGTATCTATGTAGGTATCTAGATTAGGTACCTATCTACGATATATTATGTAGATACTTAGAGGGAGTGTGTTCGTAACCCTGGGCATAGTAAAAGAAGACGAGTAAGATAACTGGAGGCCATTTTTAAAATAACTACCTACGCTGCGCCGAGCCTCCAGGGATGTCACAACTCAAAACACTAACACAATTGACAGGCAGTGAGCCCATCATGGTGGAAATGCTATTCTTTAAAATTATTATGTACATTTATGTATTTTTTATTTATAGACCAAGAGCCAGCTCCCAAAATTTTACTCTAACAGAATATATGAGTTGTCATAGATTTTTTATATACTGGCGTTAAGGTATATTTTCGAAAGCTGTATTTTCGATAGACAGTGAACGATGTTATTTTGATGTTTGAGCCCTTGACAACGATACCCCACTCAATAATCGGGTGCTTAGTTCTGGCGCTACGGTGGAACATACGTAAAAACAAACATACACACACATAAATTGCTAAAAAGATAACCCTTCATTTTTGCTTCGCGCAGTCGGGTAAAAATTTTTTTTAACTTTAACCTCCCAAAAATTAATGCAATGTCAAAATTCAACTTTAACTCACAATTTCTTTGGACAACCATTTCGTAGTCGCGGACGATGAAGAGCATTAATAAGTGGGCAAAACATTTATAACTATAAAAATTATAGAAAATATATTTAGAATTATAGATTAATATATTTATTAATCTTAATAAAAAAATTATCAAATAAATAATTTTAAAATGTATTTATTAATTTTGTTTCATTATTACTTAATAACTTATATTTTTAAATTTTTTTATTTTAATGAATTACTTAATAACTTGGTTGGTCGCTAGCAGTCATGAAACTGTCCGCGGTAGGAGCTGTGGCCATTTATAGAAGACAAAACCGCGCGAAATTGCGTTGTGCGTGGTATCTCTAACAAGTCTGAACAAGTCGACAACCGCGGGCCCGCGCACGGCGCAGCCTTCGCGTGCGCCGCGCGGCCGCGCCCGATGCCGGGGTTCGCGAATGGTTTTTGCAGCTAGTACCTACCTATTTATCTAATTAATACTACAATTAAATACTAATAGGTACTTTGCTCTGACGTTACCGAGCCAGGTCTCAAGTCAATTCCTTCGCTTAGTACCTACTCGTATTAATAACTTACATAATTTAACTACATACTTTAATAATATTTTTTATGTTACTTACCTTTCGATGGGAGCAGGTAATGAGAATAATGTTAACTCGCGATTCGAGCCTGATCTATTCATGCAGCCGCGTACACACTGCAGAAACGCGGAGCCATTATGTTAGTGCAATAAAATAAAATTCGAATAATAATACTTTCTATCGGGAAGCGGCAGGCGGCAGGCAGCGGCCGTCACGTGGTGTGCGTCACCGAGCGCGGGGGCGGGGCGACCATCACTGACTACGCGCGAGAGACAGTGAGAATGCATGTAGTGGTTGTGTACAGACAGCGTGCGCAGGCGCGCGCTTGTGTGAGTGCGAAATCGGCGCGTTTGTATGAAGACGGCTAACTTGTGTGGTTTAACTATGCCCTGGGCCTGTGTCCGCGAAATATCTACGCCGACTATCCCAAACAATTTATCATTTGTAGCGTAATGGCCGGAGCAAAATCCTAATGTGCACAATCCTAGCTTGTACATTACTTTACTTACATAGGTAATACCATTAAAATACAGCTACGGACTTAGAGGGTAGTGGCCACGGGTCGGGCGGAGGAGGGCCGGGGTGTTGAGGGGTGAAGGCGAACGCAGTGTAGGGGGGAGGAGCGCCCGCCCACCCCTCGGGCCCATGACATATTCAAACGAGAGAAGCCGAAGGCAACATTAAAACAGCCAGGGCTGAATTTGTTATTTTCCGTTTAAGCTTACAAAATCATTGTGACTTACAGTACGCGGCAGTCAATAATGCACATCGGGCTTTAGAAAGAGACAATCCGATTGTAGAGCGCACTAGCTCGCACGTCTGTGTGCGACACGGATGACGCTCTACAGCCGGATTGTCTCTTTCTAAAGCCCGATATGCATTATTTACTGCCGCGTACTGTAAGTCGCAATGATTTTGTAAGTGTGTGTTGGACACGCAAGGATGTCTTGCTTGTCCAAACAATCAAAATAAGTAGGTAATTTTGAACGTCAAAATACGCTCAACATGTATTGACTATACTTAAACACGCTTTCGCTACAATCGATTTTACTGTATAGTATGCTATCAAGTTTGGCAAGATTCTTGTTCCATTGGAACAAGTAGACAAAGCCTAGCAAGAACGAATGGGCTGAAAAAAAAAGTTAAACAGGCGTCATACCTGTGTCAGAACCTAGGACTTTATAAATTTATGACGATGAAAATATAATAAATGGAAGCACACGAGTCTCTAGTCCACCCCTGAGTCTGTGCGGGCGCGGGGGAGGAAGGGGCATGCATTTAATGGTCGTGGGGTATCATTATAAAATACAGGGCCTGACTCGGTTTGAGAAATGGCCCATGAGGAAAGAGAGTGGCACGCGGGGGCGGCGGAGGGGGACCGAGCGCATGTAATGCGGCTCCTCCAGTAGCTTCAGTCATACCACCTGATGCCCGCCATTACGTAATGCGCTAGGGATGAGAGACCGCGGCGACGCTTCTTTTGTGGATGAGACATTCGCGCTTTCGTATCCGTTCTATCGCGAGCTTGGGAGTTCGATTTTTTAGTTTTGTAGAGTTGACTATAGATCTTCATTCAGTGCGGTGATACCGTCCGGTAGGGCCTCACGTACGCTGCTGCAGCAACAGCTAAATATACGGAGATGGCCATTGTCAAGGCTGACAGAGCCCCCCTGACCAAGGACGAAGCAGAGTCGATCCGCGAGACGCTGGAGAACGTCCTGTGGAAGATGGTGACGGATGCACCTCTTCCGGATGATGAGGACGACGACGACGACAGCACACCGACGGGACCCAATTTCCAGGGATTCCCTACTTTTAAAGTAGGGGCCCTGAATCTTAGGTGTTCCAACGACTTCACTAGAAACTGGCTGGAACAGAAGGTGGCAGAACTATCCCTCACAGGGATTAAACTCGCCGTGATTCCAGCCAGCGAGGTGCAAAAATTGATACGGTGTTTCTGTAAGGTGCCCGGGGTCCCAGCCGACATCAGCGTCAAGGCTGTCATGGACCGCTTTAGGGTGCAGAACAAACACCTGAAAATAGGCAGGTGGACAGTGCTGAACTCCACACGAGATCAAGGTAGCCTGCTCATCACTCTCGGCATACCCGAGACAGAGATGGGCACGCTACTGAGCCACCACCGGCGGATTGGACACGGGCTGTCCAACGTATACGTCCACGTACCCGACGCAGGTATACCAAAGCCGAATCCTGCACTACCTCCAGCAGCAGCTACTGCAGCAGCTGAGGGAACGAAAGCGGTCGGGACGGTTCAACCGACGACAGAGACTCCGACACCGTCACCGCCATCTTACATGGTGCCGGTACTGACGGCAGGACCTATGGTGACTACACCACCCCATGGTAAGTCACCACTTACAAATCCTTTCTCGTGCTTCACGAGGAAGGATGACGCGACGGACCACGGTGTCAAAGAGAAGCGCCAGTGGTACAGGGACGGCGGGCATCTGCCCGTGGGAGCGAGGGAGTGCTCCATTGCGTCAAGTGAAGAAGCGGCTCCAGTCTACGGACTGGAACCGCTTCCGAGCATGCCAGGGACCCTCTCGCTTGACTCTGCCTACGCAGACCTGGCGTTAAGGGGCCCACACGGCCTGGGCATGGAGGGATCGCTTGACCCACTACAGGTAATGGCAGAATCCCTGTGCCTAGATATTGACGAGGAGCAACTCCTCGCTGCCTCGGGTGAGGAGTCCGTGTGATCCTTGGGAATGGCAGTCTCACACAGTCCGAGCATCAAAGTTATTCAGGCCAATCTCCAGCACTCGCAAATGGCTTCTGCAACCTTACACGGTAAGCTTGAGGCATGTTGTGAAACCGTAGCTCTGCTGCAGGAGCCATGGGTTCGTGGGGGCAGGGTCTGTGGCCTGGGTAACCTACGCGGTAAACTCTATCTTGACACCGCATCTAACAGGACCAGAACTTGTATATTTGTTCCGAGTCTTTTTACAGCAACGCTGCTCAACCAGTTTACTGACTGTGACCACACCGTCATCCGGCTCCTTGGGGTCGAGGGAGCGGGCACGAAGGGCATCATCCTGGCGTCCTGCTACCTGGACTGTAGAGAGCCGGCTCCATCGAGCAAGATGGAAGAACTGGCGCGCTTCTGCGAGGACAATGACGAGCACCTCATCATAGGGTGCGACTCCAACGCACACCACCAGGTTTGGGGGAACGCACGTAACAATGACAGAGGTAACTCACTATACGAATACCTACTAACCACTAAAATGCAAATTCTTAACAAGGGGTCGGAGCCCACTTTTGTAACAACCAGGTTTGAGACAGTCATTGACATAACACTGGCGACAGACAAAACTGTCAACATGGTGCGCGGGTGGTATGTCTCTAGAGAAATGTCATGCTCCGATCATAGGTGGCTTTGTTTTGAAATTACAGCAAACATCACGAAGAGGGAGATACGAAGAAACCCAAGGAAAACCAACAAGGCCCATTACAGGAGCTTGGTTGAGGGTAAGCTTGGGTGCTTCGACATCCCCGAAGTCGTACATACAATCAACGAGCTTGAGTTATCTGTGGAAAAGTTAACTTCAGAACTAACCCAAAGTTTCGAGGAAGCCTGTCCGCTTGCAGAAGCAAATGACGGCCCCGGAAAGGGAGGGAAACAATGGTGCCCAGTACTGGAGAATCTCCGAAGGAAACTAAGACGACTCCAGAACAGGGCGCGGTATACTAAAGAAAACTCGGACCTAGCGAACTACAAAGAGGCCCTGAACCACTTCAAGAAAAGGGTAAGGGCCAAAAGAAGGGATGCCTGGAGGAGGTTCTGCAGCAGTATAGAGACCACCACACAGGCAGCCAGAATCAAGAAACTACTCTCAGGAGAGCCAGATCAGCAGATGGGAAGCCTGAGGAAACCAGATGGTACATACACCAACACCGTACCGGAAATGTGTAAAGTCCTGCTCGACACACACTTCCCCGAGTGCAGTATAGCCGACCAGATCAACTGGGTTGAAACCACAGGGAGTCAACCGACCAACGTAGACTGGGACACGGCTCAACGCGTAGTAACGCATGAAAAGGTAGTTTGGGCCATAGAGAGCTTTCTCCCTTATAAATCACCTGGGCTAGATGGCATTTATCCGGCGCAATTGCAGTGGTGCTCAAAGATCCTGGTCCCAATACTGGTGAGGATCTTCAGAGCCTGCATTGCCCATAAGTACGTCCCCAGGGGATGGCGTGAGGTTAAAGTGATCTTTATCCCAAAACCTGGCAGGAGCGAGTACTCACTTGCCAAGTCGTACCGGCCGATTAGCCTGACCTCGTTTTTACTTAAAACACTGGAAAGGCTTTGTGACCGTGAAATTAGGGATGTGACGCTGAAACATCATCCGTTACACAAGCAGCAACATGCATACATGCCAGGCCGCTCAACAGAATCTGCACTACATGCAGTAGTGCACAAAATTGAGCAGGCTCTAGAAAACAAAATGTCAACCCTAGGCGTTTTTGTCGACATAGAGGGCGCGTTCGATAAAACGACCTTTGGAAGTATTGGGCAGGCTCTGACACAGTATGGTGTTGATTCCACAATCAGTGGCTGGATAGACAACATGCTGAAGCTCAGAGCGGTTCAAGTGACGGTGGCAGACACAACGAGGGCTCTAGTCGCTAGAGGCTGCCCACAGGGAGGGGTGTTGTCACCGCTGTTGTGGGACTTTGTGGTGGACGGCCTCTTAAGGCGCCTAAACGAGGCCGGGTACTACACGGTCGGCTATGCGGATGACATTGCCATCCTCATAAATGGGAGCTTCGAAACGATACTGTGTGAAGTGATGCAAGGGGCTCTCAAGATCATTGAGGACTGGTGCAAGGAACAATCTCTGTCGGTGAACGCGAAGAAGACAGAGATGGTTCTCTTCACGAACAAAAGAAAGCTCGGGAACCTTAGATACCCGACGCTTAATGGGACAATGCTAACAATGTCAGAGCAAGTCAAGTATCTGGGCATTATTCTTGACAATAAACTCAACTGGAGTAGGCACTTGGACCAAAAAATACAAAAAGCAACTGTCTCATTCTGGCAGTGTCGCAGGCTGCTGGGAAAAACATGGGGTGTAACCCCCAAAATTACTCAGTGGATGTACACTGCCATAGTGAGACCGATGCTATCTTACGGAGCCGTGGTCTGGTGGCCCAGATCCAAACTGCGGACCACAACGATGCAATTAGAGAAGCTGCAGAGGCTTGCCTGCATAGGCATTACGGGTTGTATGCGCACAACACCCACGGCCGCCATTGAAGCCATGCTCTGTCTGACGCCGCTGGACCTATTTGTCAGACAGGAGGCAGCGGCGTCCGCACTAAGACTCAATGCGCTAGGATTATGGAAAGGGGACGAACCAGTAAAGCACACAAGTGTCCTGAACACGATGTGCAATGAACTACCCCTTTTAAGGGCAGGTTCCGATCGGATACCCACCACCCACGTCTTCGAAAAACATTTCGAGGTCATAATAGGACCAAGAACCCCTGGCCCATCTAGTGAGACGGAACTCAGAATCTTTACAGACGGGTCACGGACAAGCAGCGGAACCGGTGCGGGCATTTTCTCACTGGAGCTGAACATTAACAGATCAGTACCACTTGGTGCACACTCAATCGTTTTCCAAACGGAAGTAATCGGGGTGCTACAAGCGGCAACCGCTGTGACTGAGATGGGCGTATCAGGGTACATTATCAAGATACTCTCAGATAGCGCAGCGACACTTATGGCACTGAAGAGCAAGAGGTGTACCTCAGGCCTAGTGCTACAATGTCGTGGGGCCCTGGAGAAGGTTGCAGGTAATAATAACAGGGTGATCCTCCAGTGGATAAAAGGCCACAACGAAGACGACGGAAATGACAGTGCTGATGACCTCGCCCGAAGAGGATCCAGAACTATACCTATAGGAGCGGAACCCGTGATAATGCCGTCAGCCAGCACACAGAGATCTTGGTTGCACGCGTGGACATCACGGAAACACAGGGACAGATGGAAGGGTCTCTCAGAGTGCAGACAGTCGAGAGCTGCCCTTCCTAAACCAGACCGAAGGCTGGCTCGGAAGCTTATCAGCCTGGCCCGGGCTAAGCTAAGAATAGCCGTTGGTCTGATGAGCGGCCACTGCTCACTAAATAAACATCTACACACGATGGGTATTACGGATAGTCCACTATGCAGAGGATGCTTGGCGACGGATGAAACGGCCGAGCATGTTTTGTTGGAGTGCAGTGTGCTTGACAACCAACGAAGGGACATACTCCGCTCCCCATCTTCCGTTGCGGCGGTCTGCAGACACCCCGGTCGACTTGTGGCTTTCATGGAAGACATAGGCTGGCTGGGATAGCTGGAGACTGCGGGGTTTTGCACGAAGGTCCCCAACCAAGCGGGATTAGTTTGCAGGCCTAGAGCCAACCCCAAACCTAACAACAACAACAACAACCGTCCGGTAGGGCTTTAGATATCTGCTTCCATAGACGTATTATAACTCAATGCCTACAACGGAATAAAGAGAGGGTAGAGAATGTTTTAAATACATAGAAACATTACCACGGGGCACTTGATTTCACAATGAAAATTAATTTATCTAACTTACAAAGTACTGGTGTCTTCTACACTTATTGTAGTGAGTGAGTTTCTCATGTTTATGCCCCATTGGCTTTGCAGAGATAAAGAATTATTGTACTCCTTATATACCGAATAGGTACCAAATTCGAGTGCACTAAATTTGTTGCAAGTTGTATTTGAAGCTGTAAAATGTGTGAAAGCACATCCGTTTCATCGCAGCCGTATACTTGCAACTTGCACTTACGAGCTTGGGCTTAGAGGGGTTGAATGTAAATAATAAACCAACAGTGCTAACAGCAGTGAAAATAGATATAAAGTAAGCAAGCTTACTCTGTACACCGATTCGTGGATACTATTTCGATACTTATACAGTACTGATAAATAGGTATATAGATAACTAGAACACTGACACTAATTAATTAGATAAGATAATTATTGTTTAGAAGTTATAGCCGTATTTCAAAAGAAGAAAATAAGTCATTAAGGGCGAGGCCAAAGGCCGAGCTACGTTTAGGTAAATGTTAAACCTTCTCGAAGAATTAAGGGCGAATCCGAAGGCCGAACTTCGTTCAAGTTAACGATATTATTTCCCGATGAAAGCAAGTAACTAATGGCGACCCCGAAGGTGGACCTGAATTCATCTCTAATTATCAGGTATTCGGTCAAATCCCGCACTATTAACAAAGCCGTTGGAGGGTTTTAATATCTTAAGGGAAAAGTATTGCCTCGTCGCAAGTAAATTAGGCCCAGCACGAAGAATGCACAAAACATATTTTCTTATTATACGATTTGAATTTTGAATGTTGTCACCATCGATGAGGTCTTTACGCCTATGACGCCAAAAAATTCTTCATGTAAGCAAAATGTACATAGTGTGAACATAGCGTGATGTCTAAAAAAAAAATCTTAGTTCTTACCTACCTACTCCAGATAAAAAAAAATCGCATGAGAGTGCCAGTGCGTTCGTGCTCCGTGGGCGTCAAATGGCTGGACGATATTTCAAGTGGCAGCCTTCAAGCGGCACAGCCAGGTAGAGCGAGTTTGTCATTGTAATAGTTTTTCAGTCGCGCAACGCCCTCTTTTGGTTGCTTTCTGACAGATATTCCACCTGAAACTTGGGCCACGCTTCGAATCCTTAGAACCTCAGAGCGTATAGCACTATACCTGTACATGCCCATCAACTCATAACGCGCCGGTACCAATAACCGATCGCTTAACGCTTGATAAATTACTTAAGAAAAACGGCAGGAGTTCGGCCGTAATTGAAATTCATAGAAAACTCGTCAGCGTTATTCTGTTTTCCAATAAACACCGAATCAAAGTTTAGATTGACTTTAAAATACTTTATTATTGCGTTACGCTTCACGAACAAACGCCAAATCCGTGCCTAATAAACTATTTTGTTCGTAATATTAATTAAGGTAATATTAGCGTCACTGGAGTGTTACGATTTGCTTGACTATGAGTTCTGAGTAAATAAAGAATGAAAGTACTAACAATAGTGAGTGGAAAATCCTAATAAATAAAGCGAATGTTCTACGGCCGGACGTGTAACGTACGTTCATTGTACGTTCGGCGGTGTAATTCATAAATATTGTTATGAATATGAATTCAGAATTACTTTATCGATTTACGTACAGTTTTCACTGTTATATTTTGCCGCATCTCAAGATGGTTTTAGGCTATACAGCATCACGCTACGTCATCAACGGCCTAAGCTGTGAGGAAAATTCGCGCCATCTCTGAGCGCGAGTAGCAATAAAATTATTCTTTAAAATATTCTTTAAAAAAATACAATGTTTGCGTTGTTGTAACCTGGGTTTGCATTATTGTCTTAAAACACGAATAAGTCTATACACTTTAAACATACTAAAGTTTTGTGACTACCCTCATAGAAGACCAAATGAAGAGGTCTACGTCAAGGACTCACCTGCAGAATGTCGGTAGCGGCGTAGTAGTTCTCGTCCAAGTCGTTTGGCTTGCTCAGGTAGGATCGCTGCATATCATTGGGATCAAAGATTTCTGTAAAAAAAAAACGGCGTTTAAAAAGGGTTTTGTTTGTACAAAATAAAAAACAAAAACACATAACTAATTCCTAACACATACCTACTCAGATATTTCAAAAGTTCCACAAACAAAACACAACAAAAACAAAGCACAAAACCCACTAAGGACCAACCAACCACAAACAAACACAGCAACGAAAACCTACATATATGTTACCAATCGACTCAGCACATCACATATCGCATTATCATTTATTCTTTATATCAATGTACTGAATAGTTACGATATGTTTAAAACGGATGGAATCTAACTTTATCGGACGAGAAGAACAAACATGAACACAACCATCCCGGAAGTCAACATACTAAAGGTCGACTCAGCATAATGTCGAAAATAAAACATAAGTATGCTTCTTATTATGTTCCTGTACTAAATAATACAAAAAAAAAAACGGCTAACTTGAAGTTATTAGGAATCGCATAAAAAATGTAGAAAACGAAATAGTCGATAGTTCTTCATAAGATGAGTACTACCGATGGACTATCCTTGGATGGCTTCGTGGAGGTGGGCAGAAGACGAATAGGGTGGCATTCTCTTTTGCTTTTTCTACTCATTTCTGAGGTAATATTTTTCAAGCCAAGTCACGCACAAATTACGTAGGTGCTCTTAGAGTCGATGTCATCGATGTCTATGGATTGCAAAAAGCTCACGGATGTGTCGATGTGAGGCCGTCTTTTAGTGCCTGCCTGCCCCCAGGCTCGGCGCGGCGGCGCGGCGCGGCGGTGGTGTTGCAAAGTTCAAAGTAACCCTCACGACTTCCTTCTCGAGGAGCCCCCTCGCCGCTCCCGCCCCCCGCCGTCGGTAAACTCAAATAAAGGACCGCTGCAGACCTACTTGTGTGTAATTTGACCGACCAACCACCTGCATGCCGGAGCGAGAACCTCAAAGGAGTCGAGCGTGAATTCGAGATGGACATCAGGTGCTTTCGGAAATGATTCTCCAGGACTTTACGTACATATTCTGAAATTCCAATTTAAAGCAATATTTTGTCTGACATTTCTTGAACAATGCAATTAGATTTATTTTAAATTCATAACCACATCGACGACGGACGTGCATTCAGTATTATGACGATAAATAATATCATATGTCTTGTAGGACAAAGCTCTGAATCCATTAAAACTTTTGAAACTAACGTTTCATATACTCATAATATAAACTCCCTCCTCCCGAATAGTCACTAGTGGAATAATTCAATCCACTAGTGACTATTCAAGTTTCTGCCGCCTCCGATGTCTCGGAAAATTCCTACAGACGACGGAGACATTTATTAACAATCACCAACTCTCGAATCAGAATTCACAAGTTGTGATGCAGCGGAAGACTCAACGCGAACTTCCGCTCTTTGAGAGCAGACGGGCCACCTGGGATTTCGGAAAACAGGAGTAAACACAAACACTGCACACGAAGTACATAAGTATCTCGATATGCACACGAAATCCGCTCGTTTGCAATTTAGATTTTGGCGTTTGCAATATTCCGACACGGCAGTAAATGTAGGTATATTGTTTCGCATATCTACCTGGGCCTGGGTTATGTATGAGAGAAATAACGAAAACAATTCATATAACAGGCCGAGTGTTTTACTACGTTGATGCGTTAAATAAGATGGCAGGAAGAATGATGATTACGCTACTCAAATTATGAATGCGATTAACACATTGGCTGACACATTTAAATTTTAAATTGTGTGTTTAATTTTACCAAATCTAACCATTCGAAAGTCTGACGATTTGAAAATCTGACCAAATGAAAACAAAGGTTAACAAATATAACACATTTAATAAAGACAACCTTGGTAGATAATGGATTTATATTTTGTGGGAAGTGCATGTGCAAGTGAGGTTTGTAAAATTGATATACAGAAAACATTAGGGTACTGAATGGATGAAAAGTGCAGAAGCCATATTAGTGGCTTCTGCATATTAGTAGTTTGGTTTTCATTAAAATGTCACCGATTTTGCGATTATGAAATTAGTAGGGAAGAATGGCTTACCGTTATATTCGTTTTGGTCTTCTTGCTTGGAGAGGGAATCGTTCCATATGTTGTATGGCTCGCGGTAGCCGTCGTCCACCACGGCAGGTCTGCAAGCATCACCCTTCATAATAAACCGAACGACATCTTTACAAGTTACACATTTCTTGTAGTTGACGTGACTGTGTGTGTGATGGATGATACGTAACTAGATACCTGAATTGATGTAGTCTCCGTATCTTCTTAATCCAAATTTCTTAATGTTTATTGAAACATTTTTTTCTCTTATTAGATTCTTAATTAAATGTAATTTGAATTTCCTATTTTGGTGTTGATAATATTCCATAAAGTTGGGGTTATTAAAATCATACTAGATTCTTGGTGAAATCTTGTTTGATTAGGTATTAATGTAGATATTAATTGACACACTCAATTTCACCTTTATCCTACATTTCCTTTAAATAAACGAAGGTAGGTACCTAGTTCGAGGATGACTAGGCTTCTTTATGACCAACGGAGCCCGGCGTCTACTCCTGCGAATGACGAGGACTGAAGACCCAGCTGCTAGGAGAGTCAGAAGAATGAGTCCTCCGACGGCGAGCCCTATGGACACACGCACAGGCTCTGGACGATTGGTCTTCTTCTTGGTCTTGTCCAGGGGAGGCAGCTCGGTCCGGTAGTATTCCTCCGTGTAGTCTTTTGTTATGTTCACGTCGGTGATGTCTGGGAATGAGTGAATTTTTCAAAAACCAGTAAGTGCCTGATAACATTTTTTCTGCTCACACTCGTTGGTCTTACCGACGATAAAAGGGCGGTGAAGTCGGCGTGGTATTAATTAGTGTATAATACAGGAATAACTGAATACATTTCGATACTTTACACGCTCTTTGATCAACACAAAGTGAATGCTTGTTCTTGTCGCACTTCAGATGAACTTGTTTTTCTCTATTAAACTATTATTTTGTATAAGCGTTTCTATCTCTTAGACACTGAAAAAGAGAAAGCAAATTTAGGAATGTGAGCTTAACTTCGACGAGTAGAACTCACAGAACCTCTAGTATGTATGTACATAGGTATATAACCATAACTTCTGAGCAAATTGAAATAATAATAATAATACAAGTTCATGCATAAATTGTTAGGCGAGCTTCAGATTTTCATGAATATAAATAAATTATAAATAAATGCACAGCGTGAGTCGGGAGCGTGGAGTATTGCGGTGTCGTCAAAAGGATTGTCTTAGTTTTGAAAATAAGATACTCGCAGCTAGACGAACTGTACAAGTATGCTCCTACAACTTTGTGCTTTAATTAATTGAATCACGACGAAGGAGTGAAACAAGAGTGAGAAAATTAATAAGTCTCCGAGTTTGTGCGCTCATAAAAAGAAAGAAACCTTTTTCATTGTCTGCGAGATCAAAGACCGGTTGTTTACGTGAACAGAACGAGGATATCTAATCAGGAGCACTTAGGAAAATCAAGAAATTAAATAATAAGTTAATGGAGTAATAAGCGAAATAATGGAAAGCGGTCAAGCTGGAAATTAATTATTTGAGCGCGGTTCAGGGGCACCGAGACGGGGATGGGATGTAGGAGGAGGGGAAGGGGGTTGAGACAAAACGTTGAAAACAATAGGAGCGTTGGAGTGGTGCCGTGCCCCAATTATAACGAGAGCCTCTACCTATGTATGATATTTAATTTCTTTAGAGGCAGATTGGGTACTATACCACTTTCAGACTAAATACAGTTTCGCGCTTGGCTTCTGTGCAAACCGTGCGCACGGTGTCTTTGAGAGAATGATGTGCCTCATTAGAACTCGACCCAGTGAAGTCTGAAATAGAGGCTGTCGTGTTGCTCTTTTCGGATTCGCGCCTCTACCCGCTCTACAAAGTGATCTCGTGATAGGTATTCGTCAACTAGACGAGGAATAGTATTTTTATATTATTCTATTTTCAGCTGAACTTGTTGAAATTCGCTATTCTTTAAGTTTAAAATACACTATTGATTAGTTGAAAATGTAATGGTATCCGGCTAGTTAGCACTGTTTGTCGATAAGTCGATAGCTACTCGATGTCGGAATGCGAGCAAGCCATGCGAACGAACGATGGCCAGAGTCCATTTAATTAGACTCACGTAATCCTGTCAGTGAGGGTGCTCGATTTGTCAGTCTGAGCCGATTTTCTAGAGTAGGCGCAGGGTTGCCCCCGCCACCCTCCATTCAATCATCCGTAACGAATTAGAAGCTAACGATCCTACTAAGCCTTCGAGGTTTGAGGTTTGTCCTCTACTATAATACAATATACTTATTTACTTTCTTATATAGTAAAGTTTACCGTGAGGCACAAGATGACATTTCTGAATTTCTTCAGAGGAGCAAAATGTCAATCATATCAAAACTAAAATTCTGATCATTATATTCTATACTTAATAGGTGTAAAGAAGGTACGCGTCGATGAACGATTATTTTTATTTATAGGTAGATTTATTTTTATAATTAAGTTCATTTACTAATATTTAGGTCTAGAGTTAATTATTTGAAAAAAAGTCTTTTATTTCAAATAAAGTATTATTCAACCGTTTAATAGGTACCTGATACACAGATCATAATTGATTTCAACATGAAGTAAAAACATAAGGAAGCGACAATGCCCTATAGCTAACAGTATTCACATTATGAGAGCAGGACGCACGTAAACTTGACTGAGCCGCACTTTGAGGACTGCCAGAAGTTAGTCTACTTTCTTATGAATATTGGCATCTATTTATCGTCCTTCAAATCATATTACGGCTAAAAAATTTAATTTAAAAACAATTTAGAGTGCTGTCTATAATAACCAACTATTTTGCCCGTGGCAAATTTTTTTTTCTAACACTCCTATATGTCTATAAATTGTATGTTAAAGACTATCTAGATACTTGAAATAACGACTATCGTTTATGATATTACTTTCTTTCAGAGGTTGGTTATTTATGTAGTAAGTTGTAGCAAGTTTCTTATTTCCCTCCCTGACGGACTGACTCTCTGCAAAGCGCGCGCGGCACGACGGACATCACGACATGGATCCACGTCCGCGTGCCAACAGTCGCTGACGTTCGACACCCCTAGTTCCAGATTAATTACCAGCAACGATAAAATACGCGAAATCGCTCCGTGTAATCCGGCAAATTCGGCGAATTCCTTCAAAAGATCGCGAGTGTTCGAACCCGATAAGAATAATTGTAGAACGGGCTTACGCATTATGGAACGCAAATCTGCAGATGTAGGCATAAACTCATGAAATGAGAGGATCGAGTAATCTCGCTTCGTTCCCCGAATATCGCGGCGAAATAATTTTTGAAAATATAAAGAAAATTAGATTCCAAATATAATACATTCTTCTTGTCACGAAGGAGGTTTTTATAAAAGTCTTCGCAGCTCGTTACCTCCTCGGTTGAAGCTGTTCGGAATAATGATGATCACTATCATTTTCGTTATCTAATCGCGAGTTACGCTGTGGATTTAAAATATGGATTTCTCGTCAGCTAAATGTTATCTCAGTTGAATTATTCAAATAACTGATGAAACTGCGGTGGATTATTATTAAATAGAAGTCGGTGTTAGTGTAGAATGTAAAATATAAGTATAAGTATAAGTATCTGATTAGAGAATAACTGACCGGAAGTGAATCCGATCTCGCTGATCAAGATCCATTGATTGCGGAATTGCATGACGAGTTTGATGACCTTGGCGGTGCGGTTCTGCAGCGGTATGTTGAGGATGCGCGCGAGCTCGGACACGCGGTCCTGCTTCGGCTCCATCATCAGCGCCGACTCCTGCCAGCGCTCGCCTTCGAGTGAGAACATCACCTCAATTTCCAGGAACATCTGTTGGAAGTTTGGTTGTAAGCCTTTGACAAGAAGAAACGTTCGAAGGAAGAGCGTGGTCAATTTACCTAAGCAAAATCACTTCATTGGTCCATCGGGCGGCACATCCATTTCGATGATCACAAAAAACGGCCACCAAGATACCGATCAATTAGTAAATCCACTTTCAAGTAATTTCATAATGAAATCTAACCTAATGAAACAGTTTCAGTGTGAATTATTTGTTTTTCTATACACCATCATCATATCAGTCCGGTGTCCCTCCACTATTGAGTATATTTTGGTCTCCTCATTTGTGATATGTATTTAATCAATCAATCACACAGTACCTATACTTTACGGCGGCTAGGAAATTGACCAAAACTTCGAATCATTCAACAAGGTCAAATATGGAGGAACAATTCCAATTTTTTTATACTCCAGAGTAATTAAACAGTATTCTATGTACATATTTTTTCCTCACCTGGACGTCTTTAGTGAACATGTTGTTGGTATGTATGAATACATCAGTGAAGGTGCGGATCTCACTGAAGTGGAACTGCAGTTCAACCCCCATGTTGCCGTGGATAGTACGATTCCAGCCAACCCAACGGCTTCCTGTGAAATCCATTAGTTCTTTACTTTTTTAGTTTACAATATAACTGGTCGGTGGTTGTTGATGAATATTGGATGTTGTGATACAACACTGACACTGTCAGTTGAAGGCAATGCATTTTTAACATGATATAATATTTAGGTACCGTTGGTTTAAAAAAATTACTGTGTTTTATTTGTTTCCATGCCAGGTAGTAAGTGAGTCTACCAATTAGTGACAACGCTATACCGATTTTCCTGATTTTTTGGAACACAGATGGTGAAGAGGTTCAGAAGACAAAGCTGCTTTATTAAAAAAAATATTTCCTTAATTATTTTTATTAAATTATTATTTACTCATCTTTATTATCTACTATTTATGAAACTACGATTGCTCATTTTCATTAACAATTTAATCATCATCACAATCAGCCTTACCTTACCCTTACTTACTTAACTTACCCTTATTATCTCCCTCATCGATAATCTCAAAATCGTCCGGACCGAGTAAGGAATCTGTGAGTTGTCCCAGCCCTTTCGACATGATTCCTTGTTTGATGGCGCCGTTGTAACCAACGTCTGTTAGTCTGGCACCACCCGACATGGCGACCATGACGCCTCCGGTCGGTGCGGTGTATGATGATAGCCCCTCTGTTGACAGTAGGTATAGTAAATTCACCACCTTGTGGCGGTGCTATTGACGCTAGCAAACATTCGCGCGGGGAGTAGGCTGTTGATATGGATAAAAACCTGAGGTGTCTTATTTCCTATGTAAGCACATTTTTTTTATTCTAGCAGATTTTTTTATATTCTTACTTTCTTCTTCTTTCTAGCAGTAAATAATAAAGGAGACAAAAGGAGCAAGTTTTTATCCCACCAAACGATTTTAAGACTCAAAATAGGTACATTACACAATACGTTTAACCTATAAGTGGATTTTGAGATGGGTGATTTATTGTTGAAGAATTTATATAGGAAAATATTAAATGGAAAATGATATATGGCTACGTCCCCTGTGTTTAAAAATAACGCTTGAAGATCACTTATCAGTCTTTGTGAGCACTCTTTATGTTTTTGCTGTTGAATATTTTAGGTTATTTTATATTGAATCAAACATTGATTTCTATATGTTTGTAAATCACCCAACTAAACCCAACAATTAGACCAACTACCTGTGCCCTATACTTGTAATTAAAACTAAATTTATGTATAATAAAACTAGATTATTATTAAAACTGTATTTATATTCAGAACACCAACACTCACGTATACCTACAGCTGAGCCTTTAAACATTTTTATTTTTCATTTTTACCCAACACTCCTCCGCTGTGATAGCTATGTAAAATTCAACCAACCAAGCCCATCATACATGAGAAGATTAACAAAAGTCGCCGGCGCAGTGCCGCATGCCGCCGCTCAGCAGTAATTGTGAAGGGCGCTGAGTCTGAGTATACCTACGTTTCCACTTGCATCCATATAGCTCGACGCGCATGCAGATAGTCCGCGCGTGCTCGGCGTACGGGTAGAAGCGGACCTTCGAGGCGACGAAGGGCGCGTCCAGTATCGTCTTGTTCGGTAGATATGTGTTTGAATTACCGGGCAGCAGCTGCAACCAATCTTATGTTAACTCACCGCTCATATCGAACGAAGCAGTCCCTCTGAGCAGGCAGTCCCTCTGAGCGGGTAGTCCTTCTGAGTGGGCAGTCCCTCTGAGCGGGGATGCTACTGAAAGTAGTATCCCCGGCATGAACCGACGAAATACGTCTCTTCGGTATTGTGAAGCTCATATTGTGAATGTCTGTCTGTATGTCTTTACTATTGCCGCCTATTAACTTTAAACAAAGACATTAAACCCACCCTCTTTCTTTGACTTTAAACGACCTATAGGTACGATGATATGATCAATATTGTTCAAACTGAACTTTTCATGAACCAACACGCGAATGAAGTCACATCCAAACTTAGTTTTGAAAGAAATCAAAGATGGACTTGATAGAGCTTACGTGAAGACTTCAGATGCCTAAAAGTCACCATCCTAATATGCTTACTGCGCCTCTACTGGCAATGTACTGACCGAAGCCTTAGCAATGGAGGCGAAGGGGTTTCTATACTCTAAGAGAAGTCATAGTTTCCATAACCTTTTATAAAAGACATTCCTTTTAATTAGTTAATTGACAATTGTCCAAGTGCTGTCTCACTCGCTCGCAGCCAAAGTCTTACCTTGCTACCGTTAAAGTCCCTGTACTTTGTCCACTTCCCGATCGATTCCCTGAAGTATTCGACGCTGTACATCTCTACGAATTCAGCACCCCGACCGTTGCCGAAGCGCCCCTGCGACTCGACAGCGGTCACCAGGAACTCGCCCCCGAGGTTGATCTGAAGAAATTCGCGGCTCTTCGGCCCGATAAGGCCCTTGGGACACCACGCTCCTCCCAGATGCTCCTTACGAATTCTGTGAACAAAAGTACCTTGGTTAAAAAAGCGGTCGAGCGCGAGTGTGTGCTTGTGTTATGTGCTTCGGTGCTCATGAGTAGCATATTCATTTGATTTAAGATATCTATGTAAGTATCTGTCGATCGTACCTAGGTACTCTATACTTATGATTATATAACATACCAAGATGAACTTTGTGTCTTTTCATTACATGCCAACTTTGCGATAACCATAAGAATTCCATCCAGCAGCGTCGTGTCAGCTCGTGCATGCGAGCGGTTGTGATCATGGCCTAGCCGGAGCCTGGTCCACGGAGACCTCTTAATTTTCCTTTTTGTGTGTTTTTCCGACATATATAGATAACGTGATAGGTAAATACTATTTTGATGATATATAACCAACCAATAGGATAATTTTTAGAAACAAGGTTGTATTATATTAGTAGTTAGGTATTATCTAGTTAGTAATTCTAGTTGGTCTATTAGTTAGGCAGACTACGCTAGCGGCGGCAGGCCGTCCCATAAATATGTTTCATTCAAATTCAAAGGCCCAGAAGTTATACATATAACTTTGAATTTAGAGGCTTTATTACCTTGTTATTGGTCACCATAATGCATATTGTCAGGACTCAGGAGTGTTCGCTCGGAATATTGAAGGTATGAAAGGGCTTCAAACAATTTTAATATGAACCTACTTGTGATGTCAGACAATTGCACATTGTTTCCTTTTGGAACTGAGTTTGATCGTTCTGGCTACACCGAACGCAGCCGGCCGGAAAACATGAACAGTTTTCGTGGTTGTTTCGAAATTTATTCAGTGCGATGGGACAAACAGACGGGTTTAACCCAGTAAGTTAACGGAAGGGTAGATAAGAGGGGATATAACACATGATTTTTTTACCATGCCGGACCTTTCAGGGGGTTAATCTGTAAAAAAAACTAAGTAGATTCCAAAAAAGAGCGGGCGAAATTGGAATAAAACATTTGAGTTCTCCATATATTTACTAATATATATATATATATATATATATATATATATTATATATACAGGGTGGCCCAGTTATAGTGGTCCAAAAATTTTTTTTAGATGGAGGACATCATGTTGACTCATTTAAAAAAAACATTAGTTCCGCGAAAATCAATAGTTTAGAAGTTATGATTTTTTTAAACTTTTTTTGAAATTTCTCTATTTTAGTCACATAAACCGCTCTAGTTGGATATCTATTCCACAAAACCGAATAAAATTTGGTATGGAAGTAGAGGAGACATGTAGCTAGTACGTAATGAATAGTTTTTAGGTTTACTCCTAGACTGTACTGTTGCTATAGCCCTTTCAGTGAATTTTTGTTCAGTTTACATTAAAACTGATAAATTTTTGAAAAATCACTTTGAAAAAAAAAAGTACTACCGGAGATTTGCCCATGCCCTTAAAAACTACCTATACATATCACAATTCTCCAGACCAAAAATTGTAGTGGTGTTACAATTGTAACATATTCAAAATTAGCATCATTTGTACAAAGTCACTACAATAAAAAGTGACGATTACCTTAATTTTTAAAATCTTATTTTTTTCACAACGTAAGTTCAACTATAATTTCACATTATTCACAATCCTGTCTCTAACAGCGCTAATCTACACATAAAAAACTGTTTAGTAATGTTTTTAAAAAATAAGATTTTAAAAATTAAGGTAATCGTCACGTTTTATTGTAGTGACTTTGTACAAATGATGTTAATTTTGAATATGTTACAATTGTAACACCACTACAATTTTTGGTCTGGAGAATTGTGATGTGTATAGGTAGTTTTTAAGGGCATGGGCAAATCTCCGGTAGTACTTTTTTTTTTCAAAGTGATTTTTCAAAAATTTATCAGTTTTATCAATTTATCAGGCGACTAAGGGATAAGGACAAGATGCCGTGCTAAAGGGCGACAGGCTCGCCACCTTTCACCTTGGCACGGTACTTCCACCGAGTCATGCAGCAGGTGGGTCTTCGTGCCTTACTTGCTGCTTGATCGATTGAATCTTGTTCGAATAATTTGCGAAACGTGGTGGTCGGTGTTGTGCTGTAATTTACCAGAGTTCTTGCAGCACAACACCGATTACACTGCTTACCCCGATTGTCGGGATTCAGCGTGTGTGATATGTATGTATGTATCAGTTTTAGTGTAAACTGAACAAAAATTCACTGAAAGGGCTATAGCAACAGTACAGTCTAGGAGTAAACCTAAAAACTATTCATTACGTACTAGCTACACGTCTTCTCTACTTCCATACCAAATTTTATTCGGTTTTGTGGAATAGATATCCAACTATGGTTTATGTGACTAAAATGGGCCATATACCATATGGTTTATGTGACTAAAATGGGCCATATGTGACCATATATGGTTTATGTGACTAAAATAGAGAAATTTCAAAAAAAGTTTAAAAAAATCATAACTTCTAAACTATTGATTTTCGCGGAACTAATGTTCGTTTTAAATGAGTCAACATGATGTCCTCTATCTAAAAAAAATTTTTGAACTACTATAACTGGGCCACCCTGTATATAGGTATATATTTAATATTGCCATCGTAATTTTTTTAAAACTACTTAGTTTTTGATACAGGTTTATCCCCTGAAAGGTGTCCGGCATGGTAACAAAATCACCCAGTGTGCATAAGTTCCACACTGAGTGGAATCCGAACGGCGCCGGAGAAATGCGTGTCCATGACGATGTGGTAGTTAGAGCGTGTTGAACCAACATAACCGTTCAACGTTTAATATGGCAGAAAATGAACACTTGTTCATAAATTGCAACATTTTATTAGTGAAAAGCTCGTTTGTATAATGTTATGATACGGGCCAGCAGTAACATTGTAGATTTTAACGTGGCTTACTATGTAAACACTGCATACTCGATGGTGCCCTACATAAATATAAAATCACGCTGTAATCATTAACGTTTTGTTGTTTTTTTGGCTATGCATAAATTTCACTATAGAAAACTTACCTTATTGCTTCAAAACAAATATTTTGATTGTTTTATTTACATATGATTGGTACTTATTTGGCTTAAGCCGTACCATGGTTGGGACTTGGGATTCGCCGTCACTTTGGCCGACGTTTCGGACTGCCGCGTACATCAGGGCGAGTGCCTGGCTTATTTACGTTCATATATACAATTTAATTTTCCCTTTTGCATGCAATAAAAACATATTAAGACAAACATATTTGAACGTATTCTTGAAATATTATGAACGAATATGAAACCTTGCGCCAACACGTTTTTCTTCAGAAGTTCTTATATATTTCGAATAGGTATGTAAAGCTGCCATATGCAACTCAATACAACGATGTGTTTGCCGGACCGTTTCACCCACGTGAAGTTTGAGCACGATCACAGAACAATAGGGCGGTAAACAGTCCAACGTTTTTTTTTAAATAAAGTTCACAGTATTATTTAGCCTTTTGTGCATGATACAAACAGTTTCACAGTGAACAGTCGCTACTTAAGAATATGGTATAAAGAGTTTTATTAAAAGTTTAACCCTAGACATTCGTCTCACAGACCGCGCAAATCACGTAAACGCTTATAACTGTCATGTCAGAGTGAAGGAGATAGAAAGTTCAACTCCTTAGTACCTACCTTCCTAAATGATTTATTAATTAGTTTTGGCCCAGGTCGCATGCGAGGGTGCACGATTACAAAAAGAGTTGCATTAATTTGGTCGTCCGTCAGACGAATGTTGATTGTGTTACGATTGTAGATCGGGTGTGATTATTTGAAGTCGTGATTTATTCCAGAAGTCTAGTAGTGTATTTTATTTCAAGGTAAATATGAATTATTAGAGTATATGTGGTACCTATTTTATGTAAAATTAATACGAATATTGTTATTTTTTCTATTTTTGTAGGATGGGCAACTGTGTGATGTCTGATGTCTGACACAACCCAGTGGGTCTCCGAAAAAAAAAGTGGTTTCTGCAATTTTAAATCGTCGAATGACAAGGTTCTATTGTACCCAATGTAAAAAATGCATATGTATGGATTACCGAGGAATGTTGTGTGTTAATTGCTCAGAATAACTATTTTATTATTATTTCAATTTAATTAATAAATTTATAAACAAAATTTAAAATTCAAATGTATTTTATTGTTCCTTTATTATTATGTAGAAATATAAAATCATCGAAATATTATATACGTCTGACAGACGAATGTTTATGAATAGTGTATCTTCCAAGTATGTTTATGAATCTAGGGTTAAGTAAGATCAGTAGTTAAGAGTTCGGTAATTTAGTTTACAATAACGGCGACGGAAGCGTGCCACCACGGCCACGGCCCGTGGCAGTGGCCGTGGTGGCACGCTTTAACTATGACTATGTATGCATTTTTCGGCCCAGTTCGCGTACAAGAGACCCATAAAGAGTTCATTCAATGCATCATGCCAGCAGCGCTGCAGCGTCGATACCTACTTCCTACGGTGTCGAGTTCTTCACCTTGTTTGTACCGGCTCACCGATCGAGAGCGGCCGCCCGCCCAGATCGCTGCCTAATCAAAACAATAAATTCCTACCTAAATAGTACTACATGCAAAACAATAAGCATTTGTTCTGTGCTATCGCCAATCGGTCCGATTCCTGCAGGTTTATTCCAAGTATTCTAAGGCGTAATGCAAGCGTCGTCGTCGCAGCGTGGTTTATAATTTACTCTGTTGTTCTCACGAACGTTATCTGTATGCGTAGGTAAGTATTTGCACGGAACACCTGCACTGGGTTGTGTGAAGTGCAATGGTGTACTTGAATACTTTGATATATTATTGTGATGTCGGCCCATAACAGTGAAGAAGTTTTGATTTTATGTTTATTTTTATGGAAACTGACCTTGGTGAATTAGGTGACACGTCAGTGCTTCCCTTAATTTCATTTCGGCTATACTGAACTAGACGGAAAACACGAACTATTTATATAGCCGTTTCGAGCGACGTTTCATTAACTGCGGTGGTATCAACCCAGGCGGGATAAACCCTACCACCTAGTAAGGTAAGAAGGGAAGGGGTCTACAGTTTGACGTGGAATCCGAACCATGGTCAGACTCCCTCCAACGGTTGAGCGGTCACCCATCCAAGCGCACAACTGAGCTACCGAGACTGACAAATGCTTCCATGTAATATGTCCCAGGAAGAAGTTAATATCAGCAATTTGATCAAATTGCTGATATTCAATCATTATCCTAATACGTATACCTACTTAGGTGTTTCCCTCAAGTATTCATGAAATAGAGGTAAGATTGCAAGCCGAAGATCAATTTTATTAACATGTGCGCCCATAGCCGTAGTTAATATAGTTTCGAATAATTTCAAAATTACACCTATATAGGTTTCCGCAAAACGCAGTAAAACGTACATAACCTGTAACTGAGGCATCGGCTAAACTTTGATAATATAATTACCCCAATTTGAAAGCAGAACAAGAGGGTAGGAAGGGTTCAGTAATAATATTCAAGTTGGCAATTATCTTGATACTCATTTCAATGAACGACAAAATAAAATATGCAAACCCTATTTGAACTAAATATGTTTTCAAACCAAATTACAATTTAAATATTTCCGTTTAAAATTTTTGAAATGTATGACCTAGTAATAAACGTGAAAAGTAAAGAAACATAAAATCTTGTACAGTACCCGACAGTAAGTAATGAACATCGAGCTGTAGAAAGAGACAATCGGGTTGTAGAGCGTCCTCTCTGTCGCACAGAGACGTGCGAGTTCATGCGACAGGTACGGACGACGCTCTACAACTGAATTGTTCTTTTATAAAGCTCGATATTATTCATTTATAAACTTCGATGTTCATTATTTACTGTCGGCTACTTACTGTTCGCTATCATTATTACTTGTCTACCTACCTACCTACATTTTTACAATTTGAATTTGACAGGTAAATGTCAAGGAGTGGGAGTTGGAGCTTGTGGTCCAATTCCCAACAACTATATCCATTTGTATTTGATTTTCCTATTTTCATCCTTGCCGATATTAAAATTAAGTGAAAAACGCATTTTGTTAATTTTGTCTCCAACTAAAAGCTTGTTTTATTTTTGTGTAATAGTCATCTCGGTAGGCGTGCAATCCTATGCACCTGAAGAAATTATCGATTCTACATGGACGAGAGGACGAGTTCAATCTAGTTTCCAATTACGTTAACGAGCAAGCGGAAATTACTGGATTGCCTTTTGAGAGTCTTATTACACAGCCAGGAAGAAAGGCAGTCAGGTGAAACTGACAAGCGAAATTTGAATATTTTCCATAAAATGCCATTAAAGGAAAATTCTTTTGAACCCTTTATGAAATTCTTCAACGTTCTGAACACCACAGATTCCGCAAGTCGATTTTTAATTCCAACAAACTGAAGGGGGTTTATGGGTTCGGAGTATGGTTTTGTGTTTGTTTGTATTTTTTTTAAGACGACAATCAAAACTGAGTACCCACTATGGGAAAACAAATATAAGTCAATTGCGAATTAATTGTCAGAGTTTTCTTCTTGAAATAGAGATGGCGCTTTTTCAGACTTATAGGTACTTACTAGGAAATTTGCAACTCACAAGAAGTTGTGAGACAATTACAGGTGGGCGCCGCCGCCGCCGCCTCCGCGCCGCGTCTCCGGGCGGGAGGAGGGCAGGAGGGTCCTTCTCAAGTAACAATAAATTAATGAGTTTACTGGCGAGAATTCGCTGACGAATCCAGCGAATGAGAACCCTCGCCAAGTGACCTGTCGTTAAAGTTGGGTTGGAAATTCAGCCTGGCGGATTAAACGGATAAGATTTAACAATGGTGGAATATTAAAGTTGTTATCTCTTTAGAGTTGGAGCCATCACTTTAGCAGAGAGGGATTCAGGCGCCGCGCGCCGCCGCCGCCTCCTCCGCCGCCGCCTCCGCGGGCTGCGCGGCGAGAAGGCGCGCGGTGCTACCGGACGGGAAAGGGTGAAGGGGTTGAATCGCGGGCGGCGCCGCCGCCGCGCCGCTCAAATTGAAATTTCGAATGAGCGAAATACCCGGGGCTGAGTTACATTGTGCGATTCAAGATTGTCACAGGCGCTTGAAGATCTAGGCTGTTTTATGAAGTTTGTCCTTTGTCAGTTTTTGAAACCACTTAACAGATTTTGAAGTTACTTTAACTACATACATCTGGAAACTGAATTTGACCGATTTGGAAACAAAGCGTAATAAGAGGATGAAAAAATGAACATGTTGATGTTATATCTTTATTGCCGCTCGTACGATGTTACTCCACAAGGTTTGCGCTAGTAAATATATCTACTATACGCATGCTTCACGCACTTCCCCACGCTTTGCTCACGCTTCCCCCTCTGATCTAAAATGCAACTTCTGCGCAGCAGAATGAATAACGTACGAGCGGCAATAAATGTTTGGCAAGAAATGTAACAGCGGTGAACAACTAACTGACCGAGCGCTGAGCGGGCCGACGGACTTAGCGTCGAAGCTGCTGCTGGCGCTGATGGCTCGGTCCGGGATCAGTCCTGACTCCATGCCGAGCGCCGCCGTGCACCCGTTGACGTGTACTGTGGACAATAGTATAAGAATTATTCTTACACAATTTATCATTGATTTAATTAAGTAATTTATTTCTCAGTGGCGGTGGGCTGAGCGAGCACGTCAGTCGAAGGGACGACGACCGTTGAGACCGTAGGGAGTAGCCGTGTGCAACACTGGCGGCCGTGGACGGGAAAACGGAGTGTGGGAAGACCGCCCGCCAGGTGGAAGTTGGAACGACGTAATCAAGTACGTAGGCGGAAAGCGCTGGTTCCGTACCTCTGAAGGCCGGGAGGAGTTGAGGAAACTTGGAGAGGCGTATGTGGACGCATACACGTTGACTGACTTATATCTCTTCCAAATTGTTATAGATTCTGACATTTTCTTAGAAGTTTCTTCTTAGCCGGATATTAGTGTTTCTTATGTAGGTTTCAGTAGCTAGTGAGCAAACATGATTCAAGTTCGTCTACTAAAGGCTAATAGATCGGTACCATGTTGCCTAGTCTCCGAATCATTTAGGTACCATTCTGAAAACATTCCGAAACGTTCCGTCACATAAACATTTTCAAACTAATGTAGTGTGAGCATTCCGGTATTGCTTATTCTGTGGCCGCGTTCTCTTGCACGCTTGGGCGTGTGTGTGTGTGTGGTTGCCGGCATGTGAAGGAGATATGTGAACTTGCTCAGATGTATACCTAAGGTATTTGCTGGGTACCTTAGGCTGGATGACTGTGGTCATGCTATTGATCTATGAGATAATTGAGTGATTTTGGCGCGAATTTTGATGGCTAAGGATTAGTTGGTTTGGAAACGAGGATTTGAGTGGGCATGCCGTAACCATAGTTTTAATATAAATGTATGAAAACACGACATGGTCCGACCCGACATCGTCACCAATGCGATTTGCGACGCATTGTCTATCAAACAATTTTAAACCAACTTTAAATTATTTTGTAACCACCAAGTCCTCTCCCCAAATGAAAGAGGGGGGAATGATCGACCCACTCTCTAATTCCTCCCAACCAATCGAAGCCGGTTGGACCAACCCTGGAACTGGAACCCAAGCGCTCCTCAAATATCTTTTCCAACAGACAGAAGAGCGATCGGCGATCTCACCTGTTCTCTGTTAGCGCGATTATCGAACAAATGGCGGCGGGAGCCGCAGCTCCGAGACGCTTTGAGAAGCCCGTTGGAGCGAGTGAGAAGGATCGTGAGAAATTGCTAGTAGCGATAAATTTCTAAAAGACAATACCTTACTATGCGTATTCCTCACTATGTGTTCCTTACAATGGCACTGAAAACTTTTATCACTTTCACAAAAACAAAGAAGAATACATACAGATCCTCGATGTTTATATTCAAAACAATGCTCTAGGCGTCTCGTTAAATCACGCGTCTTCATAATCGTCTTAACCGTTAGGGTGTTATTTCTTTAGACTTTACAAGAAACTCACCCGCATTTCTCAAAGTTGCTCGCAAACACGAGCGCCTCAGTGTGTTGGGGCCACGCGACCGAGATCGGGCACGTATAGGAGGATTAAAATTTCATGAGTGATGTTATTTTAATCTGTGTCTCTTGCTAGAGCGCGGCTGTGGAGGCGGCGCGGCGGCCGGGCTGCCGCCTCGTGTTACAAATTAGTTGTGAGAATTAATGATAGCGAGCCCGCCGCGCCAGCCGGGACCGGGGGGCTGAAATTTTGGCTCAGTTAATGACCTGACGGGTCGACAGTAGAGTTTCTGAAGGTGTTCGACTGGCATGATCGAAATGGAAATTAGGACCGTGGAGGCACCCAGTGGGCCTACAGGATCATGCCGTGTAAGGGCCTCACTAACTAAATACCTACATACGATGCTAACTACATGTCTGTGTTTGTGAGGATACCGGAAAAAATTACTAAAAAAAACTGTGAAATAAAAAAAAAGTTTTAAAAAACATAAAACCGACTTCCTAAAAAAAGTAAAACTAAAAAACTATTTAAAATAAAAATATAAAAACCGCCTTCAAAAATATATGAAATAAAAACCTAAAAAAAAAAACGAACCCTAGAGTTGAAGGCGGTGCTAAAAAGGCTACACAAATCACAAAGGATATTATCATCCACTCATGTTTTCTTTCATGCATCATTTTTGCTTGCTTTAGCACCGCCTTCAACTCTAGGGTTCGTTTTTTTTTTTAGGTTTTTATTTCATATATTTTTGAAGGCGGTTTTTATATTTTTATTTTAAATAGTTTTTTAGTTTAACTTTTTTTAGGAAGTCGGTTTTATGTTTTTTAAAACTTTTTTTTTATTTCACAGTTTTTTTTAGTAATTTTTTGCTATTAATGTACTCGGCGGAATCGCTCGGCCTTCGGCCTCGCGATTCCGCCTCGCTTTCCAATCCGATCTTGACCCAATTAAAATAGGACCACGTCAGCTTCGATAGCTCAGTGGTGCAGACAGTCAACTGTCGCTATTTAATTTTAAGCAACGCTGGGTGCGGTCAGTACTTAGATGGGTGACCGCTGACCGTTGGAGGCTGACCAAGGTTCGGATTCCTCGTAAAACTGTAAGTCCCTTCCCTCGTAATCTTACTTGGTGGTAGGGTTTAACCTTCCCGGGTTGGTACCACCGCACTGAATTAAACGTCGGTCGAAACGGCTATGTAAATAGTTTGTGTTTTCCGACCAGTTCAGTGTAGTCAGCACGATCAAAGGGGGAAGCACTGACATGGCACTGGTGTTATGGGCTGACATCACGGACGTTGTAGGTGATGTTGCAGAACTTAGTAGAATGGACAGACATAAACGTGTTACGGAAGCCTACTTTTATTATAAAATAACCGTCGGAGGACCTTGGTTGAAAATTGTAAAATTTAGTAGAACGGATAGACATGCATATGTTACGGAACCCTACATTCATTTTGCAGAACTTAGTAGAATGGACAGACATAAACGTGTTACGGAACCCTACTTAACAGTTGCACTCCGGGAGTGCCGGCAGATCCCGTGCCACTCTAACTTAACCCTTAACGCAATGACTTAAGGTTTCATTTTAAAAATAACGCTGACGCGATGTCGCGAGTTATACATTTTTACCCACCTAAAAAAGTGCCAAGAGCCGCTAAAGAAGTTTTCACTTCAAAAACCTCAGGGTTATCCCCTTTCAAATAAAAAAAAAAAGAATTTTCAAAATCGGCCCACAATTGACGGAGTAATCGCGTAACAAACATCCAAAAAAAGAAAACATACCGTCGAATTGAGAATCTCTTAGGTCTAAAGTAAATTTCTCGTGAAGACAAATGCAACGAGCCCAAACACGATGGGTTTATCATGTGTAGTTTAGGAGTTCCTATGGCCACCTTCTGTCTCCATCATCAAACCAGCTCGATGGTACTCGGTACAGTAGGTACCGGCCAGGTACCATAATAAATTAAGCGCCGGTCGGAAAAAATAAAAAATTTCAAATTTAGAATATTCATGAAACAAGGGTCCGAATATGTATCACTAGTATATCGATTCATGTATTTCAACAGGACAGAGAAAATTTCAAAATATTAGGTATTTAATACTTTTTAGTTTTTTTTTTTTTTGTTTTTTGGAAATCGGTTTAATATTTTTTAAAACAGTTTTTATTTCATTCTTTTTAGTAATATTACATAAAAAAGAATAATCGAAATCGAATAATCGAAATCGATTGAAGTGGTACAGAATTATTCGCCATATGTGTCAGACTGCAAATTGCTGAATAAGTCCACATCACAAATGTTTTGCTGAAGGTAACCACACACCATACTAATTTATCAAACTGAAAATTGCCGAAAACGACCACATAAGGTAACCACACACCATAGTATTATGCTGATTTTTCGAAAACCACTGAACCAATTTCGATAAAATTGAAATGGGACCACCTCGGAAGTATGACCTAACTAACAAAAAAAGAATTTTCTAAATCGGCCCTCAATTGACGGAGAAATCGTGTTACAAACATACAAAAAAAAAAAACATACAGACGAATTGAGAACCTCCTCCTTTTTTGGAAGTCGGTAAAAAATAGTTCTGTGGTGTCAAGAAAAAGATATGAATTGAACTAATACTTTCAAGGCTTTTTTCAAGGCAGTTCATTTTAAGAATTTATTAAAAATATACGGATATTCATTCGCGGAAACAACAACGTACAAGTGGATAAGTACATACATAGGTTTATACTCTACCACGACAAGCCAGCCCGGTGCGCCTCTAACCGAGCGAGCGTACACATTTCGATAAGTTTCTTTTTATTGGTCGTTGTCCAATCAAATCGAAGAAGTTGTCACTCACTTGCCCTATAAAACGAACCCTTCGCCTGAGTGTTATCGAGGATATACTTTAGTTTTACCTACTTATACTGGCGTCTGTTCATGTTCAGTATGAGTAGTTGAAATTTTTTTGTGGTTTATTATGCCTTTTGAGACCAGAAATAATTTTGAACATACTTCTTCGGAGAGTAGTAGGAAAATATTGACAAAAATAGTGATAAAATTCAATATAATAGTGTAGACATATTTATTTATTTATTTAAGTTAAGGGACAATAACAGACCACAAACCACAAAATTTACAGATAACAAACAAAAACAACATCAAAATTATCTCCGCCACGTGTCGTCCTCCAAAACACGGGGAGCGAAAATTTTTAAAGTATTTATTGTGCTTCGTACCGATCACCTCGGACAGATAGACTGACGGACGGAGGGACAGACACAGACGAAATCATAACATGGCCGATTTTATAAGGGTCCCTGCTAGTGTTGCCTGCTACGAAACCCTAAAAAATGCCATGGTTATATAGTAAGACTATAATCAATATACATCAATATATGTATATCACAAACTGTGGTGTACTTACAAACATGTATATTTTGATTTGATTTGAATTCATTGATTTTGAGTTAGAAGCTCGAACTTTTTAAAGATCTAGGGGTTGTAGGCCGGTAGTTAATATTAATTTAAACTTGATAACTCTAACCGTTTCCGAGAAACAGAATCGACAAAGAGATTTTTTACCCGACTACGGCGAAGCCAACAGGAGGGTAATGTGTTTAGCCTGAATGTTTGTATGTATGTATGTATGTATGTATGTATGTATGTATGAGGGTTAGAAAGAGCGTAGCGCCTAGAAGAAGCGTCGATTCTCAATGAAAGATATACCAAAATGTTCTAGAACATCGCGAAATTGACATAGGATAGGTTAGTACTCAATCTTAATAACGAATTTGTGAAAATCAGCAAAAAAATAATCACGTACTTAAAAGGTAAGACGGGACGGCCATTTGTTTACATGCAAACGTCAACTGGCAAAGAGAATATAACCACTACGTCAACTGGATGCAGGGGGGTCTTAGTTTTCATTGTGGATGGCGACATCTAGAGTTTGGTTGCCTGTCCAAAGAGTATTGTAGGTCTGTGGGTAAGGTGGTCTGTGGTTCTGTTGGGCAAACCATCTCTAGTCTGTCAACTCTGGGACAGTAATCTGTGTTGGGGGGTTACTATGACAACCATCTTTGTTGACGTCAGTTTGGAAAATAATGGAATTTATGATAGGTACATAAAATGCAACTAGCTCATTTATTCTACATTGTGGCAGAGCGGTCAGCGTTATTTCACAAGTGAGAAGTACATGATTATAACGGCTCACAGGAAGAGCGATTCGGAGAAGGTATATGTTCTCACGCATTGAGAAGCCTGAAGGATTTGTTGACACAATTCACATCTCTTGATCAATATGAAGAAGTCAGAATTTTAAGTCAATGGAAGAAGTATTACAACCAAAGACATTAAACCCACCCTCTCTTGAACAGAAACGCAAAGGTCATTTATTCCTATAAACAACAAATCATATGTAATGTGTATATTTATGTAAATGGTTTAATAAAATACCAATCCGAATCTGAGATCCGAATGTTATATTTATAAGAGTGTTTGTTTTATTTCTTAAACTCAAAGTAAAAGCCCAATAATAACTTAATAATTTAAACTTCTTTCTTTAAGACCTGTAAGCATCTCTCCCCGTGTATGGCGTAAAAGGCGACTAAAGGATATGACTCCCTTCTTATATTACTAGGTGGTAGGGTTTAACCCGCCCGGGTTGGTACCACCGCACTGAATAAAAGGTGGGTCAAAACGGCTATGTAAATAGTTTGTGCTTTCCGTCCAGTTCAGTGTAGCCGGCACGACCGAAGGGAAGGCTGACGTGGCACCAAGTTCACCCGGTGTTATGGTCTGACATCACGGATGTTGTAGGTGATGCACCCATGGAGTTGTTCCCCAACTCCATGGATGTACCCAAAGACAGTCCCTTTTAATCTCTTTGGATGCATCGATGTTATGGATGTACCCAACCGTGTCAGTTACCATAAAAAAAAAGAGTTATATTGCTATTTCTGTGGATAATTTGTTTCTCATAATTAATTTTTTCAGATCTGTACCGCAGGTGCCAATAAATTAATTTGAGAAAGTTATCTTCAGAAATAACAATATACCTCTATCACAGAGCAGCGCGGGCGGTAGGTATTTGATGCTCTGTGACCTCTATACATATTATGCATACTCATCATATTGTACATACATGATGTAATCAAACATGACAGCACAGATTACCAACATGACAGGTAATAAAATTGACAACTTTAAAAAGAAATCTGTGGCATTCACTGAATGTTTAATTTCCTGGAAATAATAAGTTTTACAGCCAGCAGATGTCGCTGTATATCCCTTACTATTCAAATTTCAAGTCTGTTCCGAGATTTTGTACTGGAACAAATTCAGTATTTTTTTTATGGAAACTGACACGGTTGGCTACATCACCTACAACATCCGTGATGTCAGCCCATAACACCGGTTGAACTAGGTGCCATGTCAGTGCTTCCCTTCATTTCATGTCGGCTACACTGAACTGGACGGAAAACACGAACTATTTACATAGCAGTTTCGACCTACGTTTCGCTCAGTGCAGTGGTATCAACCCGGCCGGGATAAACCCTACCACCTAGTAAGGTAAGAAGGGAAGGGACCTACAGTGTATCGTGGAATCCGAACCACGGTCAGCCTCCAACGGTCGAGCGGTCACTCCTCCAAGTACTGACCGCGCTCAGCACTGCACTGCTTAACAACAGTCGACCGACTGCACCAATGAGCTACCGAGGCTGACATGACAGTATTTAATTTAAAAACAAAATTAAATTTTAAACAAAACATTATATTATTAATGTAGAGTTATGTTATGTTCTAAAAAGTGTGAAATAAAAACTATTATTAAAAACAAAAAACCCGACTACGAAAAACAAAAAAGGAAAAAATAAGATAATTTTGTAATATATTGGGGCAAAGTGCAGTTTAGAATACGTACTAGCAAAACTTAGGAAGTCGAATACTTATATGATTCTGAAAATATAGCATTAGGTATCGATCATAATTAATTATGTACTTGAACATAGTCAATCTGCTTTGATAATATGAACGAAAGGTCCTTCGAACACAATTAATAATACAGCCGGAGTCGGAGTCAGCTAGATTTTCAAGAAGTTTTGCTGACTCTGACTCCCGCTGTATTATTAATTGTGTTGGAAGGACCTTTCGTTCATATTATCAAACCAGATTGACTATGTTCAAGTACATAATTAATTATGATCGATACCTAATGCTATATTTTCAGAATCATATATTCGACTTCCTAAGTTTTGCTAGTACGTATTCTAAACTGCACTTTGCCCCAATATATTACAAAATTATCTTATTTTTTCCTTTTTTGTTTTTCGTAGTCGGGTTTTTTGTTTTTAATAATAGTTTTTTTAAACTGACACGGTTGGCTACCTCACCTACTACATCCGTGATGGTGATGAAAACACCTTGGTGAACGTGGTGCATTGTCAATGCTTCATTCACTTCGGTCGTTCCGGCTCACGGAACTGGACGGAAAAATCTATACATAGCCGTTTCCGCTCTATACATAACCTTTCCTTCAGTGTGGTGGTACCAAAAAATAAAATTTGCAACAATTATTTTGTTTGACTGTCCAGCACTTACTCGGGAAATTGGTTTTCGAATACCTACTATGAACACCAGGTCCAATGATGTGTTTAGTGTTGGACTATCACATACAAATGCAGGTAAACGCGCACCTATCCATAGGGTATGTATCAATTTTAATAAATACTTCAGCTCACTAGACATACACTACCTCAGCCTGCATAGCTATAAGCGGACTGTCACAATTATTATAAAGGAATCAATTCTGTAGCGTGTCGCTGGAATGATACACGTATAGTTATTATTTGTTATTATTTGTATATTTGCATTGTTATTTTATTTAATTTGATTTAATTTGATTTTAATTTAATTTGATTTTAATTTAATTTGATCTGATTTGCATTGTTATCTAATTTAATTTATCTTGATTTCATTTGATTTGGCTTAATGTAATATAATTTTGATTCGATTTAATTTAATTTGATTCCGATTTGATTTAATTTAATTATGTTAAAACGTGAAAAACGTTGCTGGGTCTTTACATAGTCAACGTTATTTTCTATCACCATGTTGTTCTAGACGTAAATGCCTGTTTGTTTTTCCAAACTCGAAAATTAAAAAAAAAATCCGGGCGGTTTAAACCCTACCATAGTATGATGAGAAGGGAAAGGACCTATAGTTTTATGTGGAATCCGAACCACGCTCAGCCTCCAACGGTCGAGCGGTCACCAATTCAAGTACTGACCGCGCCCAGGTGTGCTTATGATCACGACCGACAGTCGACCGATCGCACCACCAAGCTACTGAAGCTAACAAAAGACATACATAGAACAAGAATAAAAGAACCCTAAAAAAATAATGAAACATCTTTACTGATACGCTCTGCCCTCTCAGTCCAATCCGCAGGCTGAGCATCTCGTCGTTTTGTTATTCTTTAATTAGGCCTACCTACGTCATCTCTCCCGCAGGAGCGGAGGCTGCGGCGCCGCCGCCCCCCTACCAGATAAACATAGCTCGGAAATGTCTCGAAGACGTTATTCTTTTTAAAACATTATGTTGGTATTCCTAGCGGGACCTTTATGAAAAAAGTAATATTGTAAGTAAATACGGAGGATGAGGACTACCTTATAAATGGCATTATACGGAAATTGTGTACATTTACTTTTATTTCTAGCACACGGTACCATGAAGGGTAATACAGTGGGCTTTTTGGAATGGGGCATGACATGACTATAGGAAACGTCGTTGGAAACGGCTAGGTATGTAAATAGTTTGTGTTTTCCGTCCAGTTCAGTGTAGCCGGCACGATCGAAGGGAAGCACTGACATGGCACCTAGTGCACCCGGTGTTATGGGCTGACAGATTCCATAAAAAAAATCCTGTTCGAGAAACGGGGTATTAATATTTTTTCTCTATGTAAGCGTTAAGTAATCGCAATGGGGGTAAATACTCAAAATATCGTACTTATTCGATTCTCAATTTCCTGTGTTATTGAATTGGTCTCATTTACTAGATATGGGCGGAACTCGAGTGGGGTATCAGCCAGCGGTATCGTATTGAGCGGGCGTGTGGTTCCCTCACTGATAACTGATGTGACCGCAGGCTAGTCAGTATCGTCAATGACCTCATTGCCACTTCAGCTTCAGGCACACCACTCCGACGTCACACAGACGTCACAGGGGTAATTACGACGACCGATTCCCGATCCCAATCTCATGTATTTCTACATACACAATTTACATTTCAATTCTGCTTTCTTCCTACCATCATTTTAAAGATGCATTCTTCAAGGTATTGGTAGGTAAAAAGGGACGTTCTTGGTAAAGGCTGTCCCAAAGCCGACTTTCATTTTGAAGTTGCAATAATTTTCATTATGTCAAATATGGAACGTTGTAATATATCACAGGTTGCCATCAGCAAGATTTTACAATCGAGCAACATTCGCAGCGAGAAACGATTAAAAATTGTCCGCGGCGGGGGCAGCGGGCGACACGAGAGCAAGACGCGATGCGACGTTGGATTTAGCTGACGATGGGTTTCATAGGTCTTGTTGCACTGAGTGAGGAATTGTTGAGGTTTAATATGCTGGTAGGTAGCGGCAAGGTATGCTATAAAGCGATTATAAGATGTCTCCCCAAGACTTGCTTCACTAACATGATATCTGTCAAACTGGTCAACTCTGGAATGCTCTCCTTCCCCACATATTTCCCCTCAACTACAGCCTCGGGTCCGCCAAGTGAGTCGCGAACCTGTCAGGCCGGACTTTCGCAACCCCGCATTCGACCGAAGGTCCATGGGCGCCATTAGACACCTTATGGGTTGCTCGGCGCCACATGTCGCGATTGCTATAAAAAAGATGAGGCGACCCCGACAGAAGCGAAGCTTCTTTTTAACCCCCGACGAAAAAAACGGAGGGGAAGTTTGACGTGTGTGTGTGTGGGTGTGTGTGTGTGTGTCGTTGTGTGATCGTGTGTGTGTGTGTGTCTGTCTGTGGCATCGTAGCTCCCAAACGGATGGACCGATTTGGATGCGGTTTTTTTATTAGGAAGCTTGTTTAATTGGGATGGTTCTTAGCTATGTTTGTAAACAAGTAATTAAGTAATTAAGTAATAAAAAAGTTTATTATCTTAAAAAGTGGACCGATTTGCGTGCGCGGTTTTTTTAAAAAGCTTCAAATAAAAGTTAAATTACAAATTTAAAAAACCCCCGACCCTTAAAAACTCAAAAATAATTTCCGGTTACTTACTTAAAGGAGTCGGGGACCGCTAAGTAAATCTTCTCTTATATATAAAAATGAATCGCTGAATTTCCTAACCGAAAATCTCGAGAACAGCTGTACCGATTTCGCTAATTCTTTTTTTAGAATATACCTTGAAGTACGAGGATGGTTCTTACGGAGAGAAAAATTAAAAAAATTGCCTGAAAATCTAAAAAGAACACTTTTCTATACTCCCATACAAAAGTTTCGTAATAATACTTAAAAGTCAATTTGAACTTTAATACCATACCATAAAGATTGAAATACAAAATTGGTAATTTTTGTATGAGAATCTTAGACCAACGCAGACAGCCATCGCAATCAAACGCCAGAAAAAACAATTGTGCAGGGCTGACCATGCGATTCCTAATGCATATGGGACAAATGGTTTTATTTTGATAGGGTGACCATAAGATTAAAATTTTAAATTAGTAAAAAATGGTTTTATAGGGTGCCCATACGACTCCTTACCAAATGTGGGACAAAAAAAATACCATGCGATTCCTTAAATAATTTGAATAGGGTGACCATACGATTCCTTAACTAATTTGGGGCATTTTTGTTAAGTTAGTTGAGGGGTCACCACACGATTCCTTAAATAATGCGGGACAAAAAAAATTATCGAACACCAGAAAAAAACAATTGTGCAGGGCTCAGCATGCGATTCCTCATGCATGTGGGACAAATGGTTTTATTTTGATAGGGTAACCATAAGATTAAAATTTTAAATTAGTAAAAAATGGTTATAAAGGGTGTCCATACGATTCCTTACCAAATGTGGGACAAAAAAAAGACCATGCGATTCCTTAAATAATTTGAATAGGGTGACCATACGATTCCTTAACTAGTTTGGGGCATTTTTTTTTAAGTTAGTTTAGGGGTCACCACACGATTCCTTAAATAATGCGGGACAAAAAAATTATCGAACGCCAGAAAAAAACAATTGTGCAGGGCTGACCATGCGATTCCTTATGCATGTGGGACAAATGGTTTAATTTTGATAGGGTGACCATAAGATTAAAATTTTAAATTAGTAAAAAATGGTTTTATAGGGTGCCCATACGATTCCTTACCAAATGTGGGACAAAAAAAGACCATGCGATTCCTTAAATAATTTGAATAGGGTGACCATACGATTCCTTAACTAATTTGGGGCATTTTTTTTAAGTTAGTTGAGGGGTCACCACACGATTCCTTAAATAATGCGGGACAAAAAAAAATTATCGAACGCCAGAAAAAAACAATTGTGCAGGGCTGACCATGCGATTCCTTATGCATGTGGGACAAATGGTTTTATTTTGATAGGGTGACCATAAGATTAAAATTTTAAATTAGTAAAAAGTGGTTTTATAGGGTGCCCATGCGATTCCTTAAATAATTTGAATAGGGTGACCATACGATTCCTTAACTAATTTGGGGCATTTTTTTAAGTTAGTTGAGGGGTCACCACACGATTCCTTAAATAATGCGGGACAAAAAAAATTATCGAACGCCAGAAAAAAATATTTGTGCAGGGCTGACCATGCGATTCCTCATGCATGTGGGACAAATGGTTTTATTTTAATAGGGTGACCATACGATTCCTTCACTAATGCGGAAAAAAAATTATTAGAGGGGTGACCATGCGATTCCTTATGTGGGACAAATGGTCTAATTTTAATAGGGTGACCATAAGATTCCTTCACTAAAGTGGGACAAAAAAAATTCAAGTTAGTAGATAAGTGACCAATGACCATGCGATTCCCAAATGGTTCTTTTTGAATAGGGTGACCATACGATTCCTTACTTAATGTGGGACAAAAAAAAATCGTTAGTAGAGGGGTGACCATGCGATTCGACATGTGGGACAAATGGTTTTATTTTAATAAGGTGACCATACGAATTCTTACCTCACGTGGGACAGATGATTATTTTAATAGCGGGAGAGAAAAGGAGGCGGTGAGAGAGGGGCGAGGGAGAGGGGGAGTGATAGAGGGAGGGGATAGAGTGAAGGAAGAGAGAGCGAGAGAGATAGAGATACCTGTGTTTACCTGAACGCAGCTTACCATTCGGACTCGCTTTAAGTGACTTACTTCTTCTATACATTGCATCTATTACCTGTACGATGGTCGGCCTTTGACATTTTCGAATTTTACTCGAGCGAAGCCGCGGGGAATAGCTCAAAATATAGCTAGCTAACCCTGTGGTCTTCGGTCCGCCTTTATTACACTATAACCTTATTCCGATTATTTCATACATTTTATTTTTTATAACGAGATAGTTATGAAATTATGAAAAAAAAAAGCAATTAGCCAGAGCCAACCCAATACTCAGCACCAGGAATCGATACTGGTTGGTAAGCGCATCACTTGAAAACGCCAGGACCGATTTGGCTAATTTTTTATTAATTTTTAAGGCGAAACGAAGTCCGCCGGGTCAGCTAGTAAAATATAAAAACTCAGAGCTGCGAGTGAATTTACTTAGCGGTCCACCGACTCCTTTAAGTAAGTAACCGGAAATTATTTTTGACTTTTTAAGGGTCGGGGGTTTTTTAAATTGGTAATTTTCGCTTTGTATTATAATCCAATTATTAATTTAATTTCGATCGGGATAGCGCCATCGATCTGATATTCCTTTCAACTTATGCAATGGTTCGACTTCAAAAGACTTTCATAGATGATGCTGCGCAGAGTAGCCAACGCTCCTCATTAGCTGGACAGCCACGCAGGCAACGCTCTCATTGGCCGGTCAGCAGCGCTAGTTCATTCATTTTAGCGAACGTTACATTTTGTATGAGAAGTTGTATACAGCCGTTCGAGTGGCGTCACCTTGCTTGCTCGCACCGTGTGCACGTGTTGTCTGCATTGACGGTGGCGCATTTCGCGGTGCGACAACGTCGCGCTTATTCAGCAACTGCAGCAAACAAGTGAACAGTGCAGCAACTGCATGGTTCGCTTGTTTTTCCGTCGGGTTCAACCGTATTGACGACAGTATTCACCATCGGCGCGTGCGCGCCTTGCGGTGTTCACCGGACTACGTCATCCGCCGACTGCTTGCGGTGTGGGTGTTCGAGCTTCAGCAGTGGCGCGCGCGATCATCTCGCTGTGTTAATACAAACCCTATTATCCACGAACTGTTGGTGCTGTACGTGGGCAGGGTATCAACAATAGTACCTGAAGAGGTACGAAAGTAGTGACAACATGGGAGTGATAGCACTATGGAAGATGGATGAACGTTCGAGACAGTGGAGTGTGTTGGCGCAGTTGGGGTTTTTTAGCCATACGGAGATGCGTAAGTGCCTGCACACTATAGATCCGGACATGCGTTTCAACGATCACCTTATGAAACTGTGTCACGCGTACGACAATCCGTCAGATGCGGATTTCTTTACGGTGCTGAGGATCGCCCATGACAGCCGAGATGATGATTACGAAGAAGAGGAGGAGGAGGACGAGGGGAGCTTGCAGTTGGTTGAGGACGAAGAAGATAGCGAGGAATGGGAAGAATGGGAGGACTACGAAACCGATGACGGCGGAACGGAGGACGAGTTCGAGGAAGAACCTGAACGTTAGCGGAATCGATGCGCCTGAGCATGTCGTCGACCACGACGAACTTGTAATTGAGTATTTAGTGTGAAGTGCTTGGAATGAAACATTAATTGGATTGTAAAGTCTAAAATATAAATAAGTACAAAGCTTTCAATTTTTTTTAATGTTTTAAAATACCCTACAATAATTCACATTCATACATTTAATTTCAAGAAATGCCAATTTGCGGCTCGCACGACCATAGTGTTTTCGCAATTATTAGGTTAGGTAGCCATATGGTAACCATCGAACATAATATTATGCAATGCATAATATTATGTTATATTATTATGTAGGTTTTTTTATGGAAACTGACACGGTTGGCTACATCACCTACAACATCCGTAATGTCAGCCCATAACACCGGATGAACTTGGTGCCACGTCAGTGCTTCCCTTCGGTAGTACCGGCTACATTGAACTGGACGGAAAACACAAACTATTTACATAGCCGTTTCGACCGACCTTTCATTCAGTGCGGTGGTACCAACCCGGGCGGGTTAAACCCTACCACCTAGTAATATAAGAAGGGAGTCATATCCCTTAGCCCTTAGTCGCCTTTTACGACATACACGGGGAGAGATGTAGTGGGGCTATTCTTTTAAAGTACCGGCCCCACACGGTACATCTTTGTAGGTAACGTTAAAGTTTTCCGTGCGTCTGTCATTTTTGTCTGTTGGATTTGATGAGGTCTTCTCGCTTTCTTTAGGCTCCTTAATGTTTTGCTTTGTTTGTGAATAATTTAATTCGAGTGTCAGTACAGTACCCGGCAGTAAGTAATTAACATCGAGCTTTAGAAAGAGACAATCTGGTTGTAGAGCGACGTCCCTGTCGCACTGAGACGTGCAAGTTCGTGCTACGGGGAAGACGCTCTACAACCGCATTTTCTCTTTCTAAAGCTCGATATTCATTATATACTGTCGGTTACTGTACCTACATACCAAAGAACTAAATGATTAAATACAATAAGGGCAATCTTATAAGCCTTTGCAGAATATAATGGATAATAGGCAATATTGACCAGTACTTATAGGCAACCCCCCCACAACGAGGGAAGGAAAATATCTTGAGGAAACCCTTAAACAACAATTCTGCAGTGCTGTGCACTCGTACCAAGGACGACTTGGCGAAATTATATTCTATAATATTTATTTAACTTTTCCAGTAGTAATCCTACCCCTAATTTCCAGTAGAAGTCCTATATGTAATATTAACGGTATGTATAAGCTGCAGAAGGCGGACTTAACTGGATGCAATTTCGTCCAATCATGAACACAACAACGCATTGGCGTACCAACAGTGGCGTAGTGTACCTACAAAATTTTCTCACCTTCAAGGTGTGACGCATTCACTTTCTAAAGAAAACAATTTAACAACGCAAGCTAAATAAATACGTAAATGCAGAAAATTAACCACATGCAAATGCCTAAAACCCACCTGCATTGGAGCGGAGGGCGGGCGGCGCGGTAGCGGCGCGGGCGCAGGCAGGTACTTAGCTACATCACATCAGCAATCGCTACGCAACTCGCTTGGTGACCGAAGAGATCGAAGAACTATGCGACGAATAAAATGTTTCTTCATGTATTTTCTCTCCCAGTACCTACTCCGAGTACCTAGCATAGTTTTCATTTACAGGCAAGTGCTTACAGCGCACTGAGATCTCATTGTACATAATCTCAGTGTTACAGCGGGTCTAATGCGTGCGAAACTACACAGAATGTTTTTTTTTTGTTCTAATCAGAATTTGTATTGTTTTTCTTGCATTTGTCTCTAGGTACTCTATCGATACCATTGCGCCCATCTTCAATTTTCAAATTTCGAAAGCAGAACTTGGTGCATTTGGCCTTTGTCGAATTTTACTATGGAGTGTGTACTGTTAGTATAGAGCTCCATATAATTTGTATGAAACGTTATAGAAAACATTACCGTCCTATCTCATCTGATCCCATTAAATGAAAATACCATTCTTAGTAGATTTATTTACCCATATATTTGTTCCAAACCCGTTTTTCAAAAGGGGCGTGTAAAGGCTCCTGTCAGGCCGTCATGGCATTCGCAATCCCCGTGCATCACAGAATGTCCATGGGCATCATTATACACCTACTTGTAGGTGTAACGGTACCACATGTGGGGCTATCCATAAAAATAATAACATTTAGAACGGAAAACCCCTTGGCAATGTTATACCCAAAAGGTTCTTTAATTATACCCATACCTACCAATAACAATATAATATTTGTTATATTCTATGGTTTTAAAGTTAGTTAGAACCATATAAAACCAATTTTATGATATAAAAATGTTCTCTCTCTTAAAAATGCATTATACTATCACGCTCAACGAGTGCTCGTTGATCACGCTACACCGACCGAGAAGGGTGTGTAAGCGTCCGCGGTAGCTAGAGGGAGTAGGTACGAAGCGCAACGCAGCTCTCGCGCGGAGCGCCTGTTTTCCGGCCACAGGAGTCCAATTTGTCAACGTCTTTGGAAATTTTCAGCTGTAACAAGTTTTTTTCCGCTCGGAACTAAATTTAATTTCAGTGCTCCGTACGTCTCCTCGCGCGCTTAAATATAACAAGAAACGCGCAACCGCAGCAGCGTTATGTATGTAGATACGTATGGTAAACTGGTATTATTATGAAAAAAAGCCGCCAAGTGCGAGTTGGACTCGCGCACCGAGGGTTCCGTACCACCACACAATATATTTGTATTATGTATGAACAAAAATTATTGTGTTCTGGAAAATTACGAAACATCTAAATAAAAACTGCAGCAATGGTTTGACTGTTAGGCATTCTTGTAGTTGAAATATACAAACATATATTTTAATTTATGACATTATTACAAATTTACTATTTTCTGATTTTTCCTTTACTTGTGCTGTGAGACCTTGCTTAGAGATTGTGACACATGGACGGACAGACGCAAAAACATAGGAGTGAGACCATAAGTGTTCAGTATTTTTTTTCAATTTTTGTACAGAATACTAATAACGCTGAACCCTCAGCAAACAATCACGAATAAACCAAAAAAATAATGAAATATGCACCTACGCATTTCTTGATAATTGAAAGTTTTCTAAACATCAACACTATTGATTTAGCATGTGCATTTTTGGGACCGCATAATGCTGTATGGCGGCGGCGCATTGACTACATACAAGTGCTGTACAAATGATTGTACTTACATGAGCGTGTGGGTCGCTCTGCTCGAGCTGATGTCTCATGATGATGTGAGCTTTGGGCGATCCTATCGGTGACCCAAGCCACTGGTGTGTTCCCTGGCATTGATGACATTTCCTTATTCAGCAATGTTTTCTTCATAGTTGGTCCCTCTACAACTATTTCTTTCATAGACGGCGGTGGTTGATCTACAACCACTGTTTCCTTCACAAATTGCGGAAAATCCTCATCGACTATGGATTTATTTATAAGTGTTGACGGGCCCTTCATCACCACTCTTTTTTTCGCAAGTGATGTTTGTTCTATCGTGTCTTGGACTTTTTTTGAAAATGGAGATAGTTTCTTAGTGTCCTTCTTTTCAAGCGGAAGTTGTCCCTCCGTGCACTCTGTGTGGTTCATAAATTGAGGTAATAACTTAACAATAACTTTATTTTTAAAAATCGGTGTACTTTCCTTTGTGAATTTATTTTTCATCATAAATGATGGTGGTCCCTCTGCTACTACTGTCTTAGTCACATTGAAATGTTCTCTCTCATTGAACGTTGTAACCATAAGCGGTATTGGCTCCTCTATGTCCATTATCTTCTTCACAGTTGATAGTTGTCGCTCCATGTAATCTATAATCTTCATAAATGGCGGTGGTCCCTCTGAGACTACAGTGTTTTTCATCGTAGGCGGTTGTTCATTCACACCCTCAGATTTTTTTACAAATTGCGGTGATTCCTCAGTGACCTCCGTCTTCTTCATAATGGGTCTTTCAGTGTACTCTTTCTTCATAAATTGTGGTGATCTATTTGCGATTAATAATTTCTCTCCAATGGATGGTTGTTCCTCAGTGTATTCTTTTTTCACTATAAGGGGATGTGGTTCCTTAGTGACCACTGTCTTCCTCAGAAGTGGTGGTTCTACTTCCGAGACTGTATTCTTCTCCAGATGAAGTAATTTTTCTTTGGCTTTATCATCTGCCGATGTTGGTGACTTATCGCAAGCAACAGTGTTGACCAGCTGATCTGGTGGTGACTCTATTGAGCCAACTTTATTCCTCCTCACTAAAGATGGACGTTGTTCGTCCAAAATGACAAATGACGGAGGCTTGTCTTTGGTGGATATCATAACCGCCAGTTGTGGAGGTCTTTCTGGCGCGGTGGGTAGTACTCCGGGGCTTCGATCAGGTGGTGCTTTTGGTGGTGTCCAAGCGCCGACTGTGTTGGAGGGCAGGTGCGGTGGCCATTGCTGGCCACTACCGATGTCCAGCGCGACTAGCAGCGCCACCAGAAGTGACGCCGCCAGCAGCGCCGGCCTGGGCCGGCCCCCCATCACTGTAACAAACAAGACGAACTTTTAAAAATTATAATTGTTTTAGTACTTGAGATCCTGGAACCGGTTGATGTTTTACATCAGCGAGTAAGCGTCCACTGCTGGACACACGCCTCTCCCATTTTCCTCCAGTCGTCCCGGCCTTCAGCGATACGGAACCACTGCTTTCCGCCGGCGTACCTGATGTCGTCGTCCCACCTGGCGGGTGGTATTCCCACACCCCGTTTTCCTGTCCACGACCGGTGTAGGAAACGGTTACTCCAACGGTCGTCGTCTCTTCGGCTAACGTGCCTAGTCCACTGTCACTTGAGCTTAGCCCCCACAGGAGTCTAATATCGGCTACTTTGGTGCGTCGGCGGATTGCATCATTACGCACCATATCACGTAGCGATATTCCCGGAATAGCTCGCTCCATTGTTCGCTGGGCAACTTTCTACCTTTGGTCAACAGCGATCGTCAGAGTCCACGTTTGGTTTGAGTCACATGTAGTGAAATATAAGTAGGTAGCAAAATCCTTGAGAGTCAAATTACAAAATACCAGCTTGCGTCTCTGGGCTCGATCCAGCGTCGAGCCGTGCGACTAGCGGGTGACCCCGAAGTGTCCGGCGATCTAGAACTACTATCGATTATTCCACGGGGAGTACTCGGAGGAGCTGTTTAACGGGATCCCGCCATCCCCATTCCACCACCGCACCACGCGCACCGGGCAGGGATTGCATCGTGACTTGCCGCAGATGCGTACCAACCGGTTCTGCAGATCTTTCCTTTTTGCAGAACCGGTAAACTCTGGAGCGCTCTCCCTGCCTATATAACTATTCCCCCCAAGTACAGTATCTGGTCCTTCAAGAGGGTCGTGAATAGGCACCTGTCAGGCCGGCATGGCAATCGCAACAGAACGGGACAGAATTCCCATGGGCGCCGTTAGACACCTTATGGGTAGGTTGGGGCCACATGTCGCGCTTTCAATAAAAATATAATTAAATAAAATACTTGAGTTGTTTATGAACATACGAATAATAATTTATTATTGTACCTAAACTGAAGAGTATTTTGCCGTTTTCCACGTAGGACGCGTCCGTGAAAGAGAGAGAGAACAGACAGATACTCGTACAATTCTGCGAATTGCCGCACACGATGTTCTCGTAGATATCAAAATGGTCTCAGTTTCGTTCCAGCTAATCTCTCCTCGCTCTTGAAATTGACAATGCAAATGCTGATGTTATTAAAATTATATAGACCGGTTAACAAACTGTTATTTTTATTTAGCTAGCTGTTACCAATGGTTTGCTTCCCGGAAAAAAATATTTCGATGTGCTGGAATATGTCATGTCAGTGAAAACCCCTTGTGAATCGACTGAGTAGTTCTCGACTTATTAGTTAACATAGATTGATAACAGCGCATACCTACATACATAGATAGTTACAGATTTTCCGTTTTATTTATTAGGAAGGATAACTGAACTACATTATCTTTATATATATATACATATATATTTATATATTAGTTTAAATGTACATAGTGCACTGGCAGTTAGCCAGCGCGAGATTGTATACTTTTGCCATAGAGTCAATTTAGAGTTAATTTTTAAATTCAAAGTAGGATTTTCTAATGTTTCGAATGTGTCGTCTTACCTTGTCGTATTTGTTTGTAAATATTTTAGTTCAGGCCAAGACTCCAAAATCTATGTTGACTCTGAGTCCAAGAAGGTGTATAGGTGTATACAATACTTCGTATTGTCAAGAAGGTGTTTTATTCTATATTTACCACCACCACTTCAAGAAATCACCAACCAGTGCAGTGGTCCAGTATGTACCTGTGAACCTGGAAGCATTACGGATTTTAACGATCAAAGAAACGCCGAGTATCTCTCTGAGCGACTTTAAATTTGTGGACCAGGCCCACCGTCAGGGTTCACGTTTCAGCTTTATACATCATTACATTACTCATAATGACGGACCCACCATACCCCTGGCGGTACCCCTGCCTGGTAATTAAAGTCATTCGTCTTTAATTACTTTTTCATGGGGAGTGAAAAGATGTGACGGAGTTACTTATAAATTTGTCCGAATTATTCATTGAAATATAAAGCACAGCATTGGGCCAACAACAAGCTTTAACAATGCAAAATTTGAAGTCTCGCTTTATAACGTTTGGCTCTGGGAGCTGGATACAGACGAATGAACGAACATACATCGGAGTCAGGCAATTTAGTGTTCTGTTTTTCCAAATTTGGAACGGAACATTTGCCAATGCAAAACACATCATCTGGTGGATAAACTACATTTACATACAGTAGTATTTACAGTTAAAGTTATACGTAAAATAAACTATGTTTTTACTAAATACTACATATTACTAGTAGGTACTAATGGACATTTCTACGGAACCCTCCATATAGAAGTAGTGTTTGTGCTTTACAGTTTTTTATTTGAAGCGAACCGCTTCGTTCCGGGTATTGCTGCAAGTCTGGGGAGGCTGGGCGGTCCGCCTCGGACTACGTCTGCTTCTATCGAGCTAGACGAGCCCGTGAAAATCCCCGGATCGTGAGCGCGCGCACGAAAATAGGGAGCGAAAAGAAGTGACAATTTTTGTAACAATAATATAATATTCATTCGCAACTTCTGTAGTGTTAAAACTTCTTTACCGGCACTTCGACGAAGGAAATTATAAAAAAAAGCGGTCAGTTGCGTCTCGAACTCGCGTGGAGAGGGTTCCGTACCATTCCGTTTTCCGTGAAATTTTGAAGACTTGGGATTTTCGTTAAAATTTTCCTGTAAACTATAAATATAGGCCCTATATTCCCGATTTAATTCAAAATTTAGACTTAGTAGTTTCGGAGGTAGGTACGTGGGAATGCTCGATTTTTTTATATTTACTTATTTGTTAAAGTATGTATTTTAAAATTATAAAACATATATTTGTATTCTTTATATTATAACAAATCATTTCCATTGATCTCTCACATAATGCACCTGAAGATAAAATATTGTTTTTTTCACTTTCTAATTTATTCTCCAAAATTGACTCCCAAAATCGATATTCCTTTATTTACGAGATACTTCCGAGATTGGGTCATCAAACTCTATATATGCCAAATTTAAACTTTTTTCCTAAAGTCGATTCCGAGAAAATAAGCTGTGAGAGACAGACACCAGAGTAATACTATAAGGTTTCCGTTTTTTGGTACGGAAACCAAATGTTTTGTGGTACGGAACCCTAAAAAGAAAGAAAATTACAGTTAACTGACTACATTTTCTTCATAATTACTACTTCACTTTTAATGTCCGCATGCATTTCGAGAACTAACCGAGGGCAAAATTTTCTTATGAACTCAGTAAATTTATTCTGTCTCAACCAGGTCATCAGTGAAACGTGAAATGCCATTACCGCAGTTTTGATGAGTTTCTTTAGTAAATTCTTATCATTTTTTTACACTATCGGAAGAATTATTATTTATTCGGTACTACGGAACCGATATGGCCGAAAATATCTGAACCATGCTTAGTAATTGTATTATATTTCTTTCTTACTATTAGCTGTTGACTTGAAATTTAAGCATTGGTTCGGTAGCAAAATTGACTCTAGCACACTATACACCGAATATAGGTAATGTAAATATGCAGAGTGTTCACCTTTATGCTGTAAATAATAATTGTTCTTGTGAACGATAGTATGGGTTAATCATATCTAAGTGTCTATAATAGTTATTTATAAGGTATTAACAAAACATTGTGACTTGCGAAGGTTGTTTGTCAGTTATTCTTGGCATTGAATTAGAACTGGCAGATATTTCGACGTAACCAAGCGTAGGTTACCTATAGATTAAACTATACAATAAAACAATATAATGCTATCTCTGCACGCTATTGAGAACTCATTCTTCGTATGCCTCTACGAGAAATAAGTGAGAGTACATAGATTATAGAAAAGACATCAAACCGTTGGAGTAACCTGTCCTTCACTGGCGGCCGTGGACAGGAAAGAGGAGTGTGGGCGGAGCACCAGCCTTGTTGGACGACATCAAGTACGTCGGCGGGAAGCAGTGGTTCCGTACCGCTGTAGGCCGGGAGGACTGGAGGAATATTGGACAGGCGTATGTCCAGCAGCGGATGCTTACACGCTGACTTACTGACATAGATTATGGCGGGGTTGTAATTTTCCGCAATTCGCGATTTTCTTTTACTGCACTTTTAAAGTTAATTCTAGCTATAGATGAAGAAAACAAGCACTAATTCAAATGCTGCACTGAAAAGGCTTTATTCAAATCGTAGGTATACTTATACGTTATAGTTATTGCACTATACTTATTGCAATGATAGCCATTCATACTCGCATTCATACTAAGAATACAACTTTTCGAAGGTAGGTAATCATTCTAAAAATCCTTATTCGCAAAACCAATCAAATTCGCGCGTTCGCTTTATAAAGAGGACTCGTTACGTCATGTTAAACTCGGCATGACGTAGGACGCAGTTGATGCCGGGTTAGAGTCCATTTTATCCCAAATGCGTTGGCGGCGCGGCCTGCCCCGGCCCGAACCCCCAAGTTTTTATTTTCCACAAAGTTCCGGACAGCGGTCGCCACTGACAGCCCCCACAAAGCCAAGTCGTGTGTGAAATACCAGGGCCTTCCTTTATTTACTGACTCCATCTTACAATATAAAATGGGCTGTATAATCTATGGAGGGTGTCCCGCAAGGACCTGTTATTGTGGCCTGTTTTCTTTTTCCATTCAGTGAAAATATCCTGGGTGATTTTCTCACACAATCCGAACAATGTGCCTTACACGGAATATATTCAGTTCAGTGTAAACATTGCAGATGAATAATGCGCTGTGTTAGGATATACAGCTACTGGCCTACTTTGATCCGATAGGTATTGAATATATCTTGTGATGGAATATAAGGTTTAGTCTAGATTATTTTTCAAGTAACTAGTCTTCAGAAAGTGCTTTACTTTCCTCTATCGCTTTAATTCGCAGTAACCTCTCAGAAAATTGCCTCATCGATTCCACAAGAGGCTTCTTATGACTTTTATTAAAGATTTTATTACGGCCATTAGTCGATACCGAACAAGACATCCTTTAATGTCCGCACGTTCCCCGAACTCAATATATTTGACAGACAAGAGAGAGAGAGCGGGCCCGGGCTGCCGGAGGTCGAAAATTGTTTCCTTTCACCCGAGGGAATCGAACTTTAAAAGGGCGCTCCAAAATTGGCACCTCCCCTTTTGCGGGGGGTTACTTCAGGTGGATATACTCGATATTTTCCTATTACATCGACATTCGACAGTGACCTAATGGATGAAATCACAGAGCAAGGAACACCGCGCTCGCGCTCTACTAAAGATTAAATGACGTTCGTCTTCATACAACTGTAAGCTGTCAGTAGGCGTTGCCCAAAAGTATCTGGAGGAAGACCGATCCCTGTGCTGTGAGTGAAATAGACGAAATAACATATTATTGGTAAATTTTCTGAAGGTGCTGGGTGTTCTTTTTTATTGCTCCACCATTGAAGTCACATTCCAGCTATTCACGAGTACCTAGAACTGTCAGTAAAATATATTTTTTGTGGTATTGTTGTGTATTGTTTATTGATACTAAGTAGTTTTAATACTCTCGAATTTATCTCAATTTGTTTTATATCCGGTTCGATTACACTCACGACGAAGAGCCGACAAGAAACTTCGCAGGCTTTTTTACAATTTAGAGAAACTTTATTATTAAAAATTGGTAGTATCACGCCTGCCCCGAAAACCTACTGATTAGGCACAACATGGTTTTTAAGGGTCATATATATATATTGATAGGTACTTTCTTTTTAATATTTTTTTCTTCCATTTAATTGTTTCAGGAAATTTGAGTACCTATCTACAGGTAGGTACAGACGTTTACAGGTAAGATGATCCATACCGACAGTGTTTTTTTTTACCTACGCAAATAATTAACTTTATCACTTCAATCAATCACTGCATTTGCTCTTCAACCTTAAAAATACTTAGTCGGTAGTGTCTAGCTAGCCACTAGCGCACTCCAGCATCTCGCTAGGGACAATGGAAAAAAGGTGTAAAAGTTCGCGCGGCGTCGGGCATCGAATGTGGGTAAGATTGATTGTGTGTAGTGGTGGGAAGTTATTACAACGGGACCGGAAAGAACGCATTGAATGACGGGGGAGCGCGAGGAGGGGAGGCGAGAGTAAATGTGCAAACTTAGTAGGTACTTTCTTTAAAAATGATAAAACGGTATGGAGTTTAAAGATGATCGATCGTATGGCCCAGAGAACACCCGGTCAAGTGTGCACAGCGGCAAGCGGTTATATTATGGGAAGAATTAGTCTTTCTTTCGCTCACAAAAATGGAGTTTCTTTTTTATGTTAAGGGATAAGCGTTTCCATATATCTTACTCATAATCTTCACTCGAGCGAAGGAAACATCAAACCTAAATGTGTGTACAAATGTGTGACATCACGGATGTAGTAGGTGATTTAGCCAACCGTGTCAGTATCAATAAAAAAAAAAAGAATGGATAATGGTTTTTATTTTCGACGGGCTTGAAACCCGTTTCTAATTTAAATGAACATCAATGTAGTTACAAGGTTTCATGCCTCGTATTTAAAAATCATAATTTGTTAAATCTTGTGTGGTTTTTTTACTCACTTATAGCTACAGGGAAAAAACATCAGTAGGGCATTTTATGTAAAATGTCGTATTTTGAGGTTTTTCTGCATTTTATATTTCCCGCGAGTGTGTGTAGCAAATGTGATCTCGAATTATAGGTATCTAAGTAATGAGAGTCGGCCTCACTCGTACGGTTGCTTGTTGCCGAATACATCCGAAGCTATTCTTTTCCACTTAAATTTTAGATCATAGTTCTATACTACCTTTCTACTTAATTTTTTTTAACTTAGTTTTAAGTTATTTTTAGCGCATCTCAATTTACGGACATAGACCTATGTCCGTAAATTGAGATGCGCTATCGTCAGATTTACTATTACGTAGGTATATACGTAATAATAAATCTGACGATAAATACATAAATAACTTTGCTTTAATATCGCGATATTCCAGTCCAGGGCAACAAGTTTCCACAGGTCGCGATGTACTTTTGAGGCGTTACCCTCTTAATGTTATCTCTCTAAAGTTGAGCGAGAGATTCCCAAGGGTTCCACAGAGTCGCGACGGTCCGCCTATCTGCCTGCAACGTCGTAGGCTTGTTAGCAACCCGATCCGGGTGCGAAAGCCTTGAAACATGAAATTTATACCTTCTCAAGAGCCTTAACTTTTGGCCACACTGTTTCCAATAAAAAAAATAACGTGGTACTTAATGTTTGTGCAGTATCGAAAGAAAAGGCGATAATTTATTTTCGATTCGTTTTCAAAAACCTGGTCGTTCGAATTGTAAAGAAAACACATGCTTCGGCAAGTACTTGCTTATAACCTAATCACTGCCCAATGAAATAATCGTTACTTTTACGGCAACCATTTTGAAAACAAATAGAAAAACTAATCTTATTCGTTTTGGTACATGTTCTAATAAAAGCTTATTTCTGTCTATTGGTTATTTAATTTTGAGCTTTTTAGTTTTTGCGTTACAATTTTGAGTACACAAGATTGTATTGTCAGCAGCAGCAAAGGTTTGTGCGAAATTTCAGCTAAATCGGTTGGGTGGAACTAGTTTAAAATTCAGTTGTAAGATTATCAAGTGAAGTGAAATTGTAAAAGTTTGTAAAAAAGAAATCATATTATTCTACTTAATAAGCTCTAAACTAGTTATATATCTATATTAACACAGACATTCGTGAAATACTGACAAAGGTCATACAGACAACATTTTCTGGTTTTACCCACGCTAACCTAAACATCTTTCTCTACCCTCCTAGCACTTCATGGCGAATCTCTTTTCTAGGAATCTCTGTCACTCCACTTTTTTTCCCACGTCCGCGTCGCGTCGCGCTGCTAAAGCCCCACTTCGCCCGCTGGCATTTCCGCTTTCGATGAAACAAGACCATGGAGATGAACAAAACGAGCACTTCGCTTATTTTGTCCTGGCGCGGAGAAGTAGATAAGTAGGGAATAGCACCAGGAACACTCTGGAGACGGGACGACTTTACATTTTATTAGAATCTGTTCGTCAATTGATATGTTCGTCACGATTCGGACCTATTCGGAAACAAACGACTGCAAAAGCGAGGCCAAGGACAGATTTTTTTTTTTTTTTTTTTTTTTTTATTGAACCTGACACGGTTGGCTACATCACCTACAACATCCGTGATGTCAGCCCATAACACAGGGTGAACTAGGTGCCATGTCAGTGCTTCCCTTCATTTCATGTCGGCTACACTAAACTGGACGGAAAACACGAACTATTTCGATAATAGATAGATAGTATATAATTCTAATAGTATCTAATAGATAGTATATAATTCGGAACAACCGATCAGTTTGCCACACAGTGTGGCCCACACTCGTGGGAAATTAAATATAGAAAAACCATGCCATTTTCTTTTGTCATTAATTTATGAACATGTAGTGATTAGTTTTTAAGTGTTTTTTTATTTTCTTTTAATACCCATAAAATGTTTAGACTGGTTTACCAGCAGATAATGCCTTAGGCAACAAGTCCGCCATTTGTTATGTAACTTTTATAAGGCAATAAAGTACATTAAATGAATAAATGTTCATTGAAGTTAGAAGCGGTTTTCAAGAATGGAGTAGAATAGAATAGAAACTATTTATAGCACACAATTGAAAGAAGAACCACTAAAAGAAACAAGAAATACAGGCGTACATTACAAAAGCGTACCTTATCAAGTCAACCTTAGGGTGATGCTATGAGGAATAAAATTATGGAGAAAGAAGTATGGCTAGTGCAAGTGAAAGAGAGGAAGAATACCGACATGTTTTATTTTATAAATATATCTACATATAACATCCACATCTATTTATACAAACGGTTATACTACATACAAACATTACATACTATTAGTTATTACACAAGTGAATAAAAAAAGGGGAAATTTGTTAAGGTAGAATTTTTTTAAAGAATTTTCCAAATAATTTATTGTTTGGAAGTGACGGATGAAGTACGGCAGCGAGCTCTATAGACGAGCAGAATGGACAGTAAATGAACCGGTATAGAAACCAGAAGCGTAAGATGTAATCTCTAGAATGTTATCAAGAAGGCCATGTGAGGATAGGGGGAGGAAGCGAGATAGAAGGTAATTGGGAGCGTCAGGATTGTTTAATACGCCATATAAAATACTTATATAAGATTTATAAAAGAAATGAAAGAACGAGACGAATTTAGAGCCATTCGAGCCGAGCTCGATACTGGAAGACGCGGTCGTATTTACGCAGACCAAATATGAAACGGATGAATACATTCTGCTAGCCTTCAAGTTTGTCTAAAAGAATTTCAAGTCCATAGTAGAAAAGCCATTGTACTTTGCTTTGTATAGAAGTTCTAGAGATCAGACTAGTCAATAGATTTAGTTACTTTCTAGAACATACATGAACTTAAACAAATTCTATGAAAAACACTTAAAGTTGTACTATCTCCGTCAATGTGAAGACAAAAGCTAAAAAATCCTCTAATTCTGAATGGACAAGTATGTATGTATATATTTAGGTATTATGTATTAAATAAATTTTAATTCATATGTATTTAATGTAATTTATAAATAGTAATTTATATGTTTAATTAACTAGTACATACTTATATGTAGTGTATATTATAGTTTATCATAGTTATTTTCCTTATATTATATTATACATTTTCACATTCAAGTCTTTTGCTACTACCTACTTATATTTCACAACATACGACTCTCAAACATCCAAAGGTTGACTGGGAGAAATCCCTGTTAAGTGATTAGTCCGCCTTTGCCCCTCATGTACATTACTTATTGTCTGTTTGTGTAAAATGTTTTCTGGAGCAATAAAGTATTTTCTATCTATCTATCTATGTAAAGCGCCTCCGCCTAATTAGGAGTATTTAAGTAAATTTTTCAAATTTACTCATTTAAAATAGTTCCCAAGAGATCTTTCTGTTTAGTCCCAATAAATATGTATATATCATCACGTTTTATCCAGACAATTGGGGGGACCAGAGTAATCGGTGTTGTGCTGCAAGAGCTCGGGTGAATTACGGCGCAACTTCGACTATCACGTTCAGCTATTTGACCTACTATGAGGATACGGAAAATTACTTAGAATATATGATTATGCTTGTTGAACAGAAGTGTACAATAGCGGACAAATTGGATGAGGTAAGAGGAATCCAAAGCTCCTATATCAAAAGATATATAAATTGAATGAGCATCTTTTGTAGTTAGAGCTTAAAGTCTTCCTAGGTCTTATCTTTCACGACACAATGTCGTTAGGATTTTGAAGTGTCCTTAAGCTTTAATATTGTATTTTAATTATTATTGTAGTGACAGGGATTGAGAAAGTATATGTTTCGGTGGTTCGGTCATGTTGGAATAATGGATGATCGAAATATAAAATTTTAATGATATAAAATTTGAGTGGAAGAGTCGATAAGGGTCGCCCTTAGACGCACCTACCTAGACCAGATCGGGCATGTGCTCAATAAAGTGTCAAGTGCTTGGTCGGTTACAGCCGACGAGCATGTATGAAGAACATTATGAGAGTGGAAGAGGCGGCAGAGGCACGTGGAGATCCGATGTCTCTGCCTACCCCACTGGGAAACGCTATGTATATCAAAGTAGACATTTTAGGGAGTTCAAGTGATTGTGGGCCAATTAATGTTTACTATTTTAATTTGAATGAATGAGACGCAATAAAGCATTTCTATTCTAGGTATTTTTTTCCTTATTCCTAAAATTACTTCTACCATTATACAAATAGTGCTCTGTAATCACATTAGGAAATGTTGGAATGTGGATAAAAACAAGGAAACACGCTGTAAAGCAATAAATCCAGAAGGAAGTCAATTCCGTCTCTATCCACCGCACCGGGAGCAAAAACACGAGTCTTTCTAGCACGTTCGTTTCCTATTATTCCGCCCCTTGAGAAAATAGCGCATCTGTTTGTAACATACCCTCACTGTTATCACGCAACATACCAAAAGGTAGGTACATATATGTCTAATATACATCGAACTACAATATGTGTACCTATGTACAAAATAAAATAAAACCAATAAGAACACTGAATAAGTTAGAATATAATAATAGAGAGAATGGTTGCGGGTTCTAATTCTGCTCACGATTCCAGTGCCAGTTTGTATTTCGGTCCGTCTCGCACGGATCTCAGGATAAGCAGCAGACATGTAGGATGCATGTACTGAACCTACTTCGATGATATTGATGCCAACATTTTATTTGAACACCGTAGTCGCATACCTACATTTGGATCTGTCACGAATATCTACAGTGTACGCAAAACGTAAAAAACAATATGTTTATTAAATAAACAACGCTTGAAAAGCGGCGCGTGGCCGAGTGGTTTGGGCATCGGCTTCTCATGCGGGAGGTCCGAGGTTCGAATCCATCGGCATGTACCAATGAGTTTTTTCTGACGAAAAAATTTACGTGCATACCTACACCCGCTGCTTCACCGTTCGGAACCGGTGTAAAACTGTAGGTCCCTTCCCTTGCCCCTTACTAGGTGGTAGGCTCAAATTGTAGCCGACTGGGTTGGTACCGCCGTACTGGATGTAAGATGGCCGCATAGCAACCTCGGTTGTGTTCTCCTCTAGTCCAGTATAGCCAGCAATCCAGGGAAGTCTCCGGTATGGCACCTACCTTCTCGGATGTGATATTGGCTAGTCAGAGCATGTGCTTTGGCCCCTCTGACTCAGCCACCCATACCGGATTACATAAAAAAAAAAACCAGAATGTCATATCATTCTACCATGGATATTAATGAGAGAATTCTTATTAAATCAATGAACTGAAACATTTATTAAGGTTAGTATTTTGAAGACATTATAAATTAATTTTGTGACACGGAACATTCTTTTATAGCGATGCGATTCGCTGCGGGGATTCGTAGCCGCAAGCCTGCGACGACTCTGGTAGGGACAACAAAATTTGCTTAGCAATAATTTGGCTCTTCCATTATTTTGAGAGAAACTTCAAAAAGTTACGATGCTCGAATTTCGTTCACTTGTTGCTAAGATCGCCAATAAATAATTACTAAGTATATCGATCGAATGGAAGATGAGAAGAGACGAAGTCTTGTGTCTGAACTCGAGCGAAGACTTGGTTCTAATTCCGAATGAGGCCGTAATAATTTGGTCGTGTTCAACGCTTCCAAGACACAAGTCTGCGCGTTCAGTGCGAAGAGAGCGGCGTTCACACCAGCTCCTTTTCTCCAAGGCACGTCGCTAAATTAAGCGACGTACCTAGGGGACCTCGGAGTCGAACTGTCGCACGACCTAAACTTTCGTCGCCATATCGAGGACAAGGCCGAACTGGCTTCTAAAAAGCTGGTCGTACTCAATAGTGTGCCACGATACTTCACGAAGGACCAAAAGGTCCTTTTGTATAAATCGCAGATCAGGTCCTTCTTGGAGTACTGCTCGCACCTGTGGGATGGCTCTGCCAAATACCAGCTTCCGCCTCTGGACTCGATCAAGCGTCGAGCCGTGCCACTAGTGGGTGGCCCCGAAGTGTCCCACGTTCTAGAACCACTGCAACTCCGTAGGTATGAGGGCTTCCTAAGTGTGTTCTATCGCTTATTCCATGGGGAGTACCTACTCGGAGGAGCTGTTTAAAACACGATCCCGCCGTTCCACCACGCGCACCAGGCAGGGTTTGCATCCCTACACGCTGGACTTACCGCGGTTGCGTACTAAGCGGTTCTGCAGATCATTCCTCTACCGAATGTGTAACCTCTGGAACGCTCTCCCTGTCCATATATTTCCCCCTAATTTCCCTTCAAGAGGGGCGTGAATAGGCATCTGTCAGGCCGGCATGGCATTCGCAACCTCTGCATACGACCGAATGTCCATAGGCGTCGTTAGATACCTCATGAATGGCTCGGCGCCACATGTGGCGCTTTCAATAAAAATTAAACCGAAATTAAACCTTACTTTGATTTCTAAGTGATTGAGGGCGCTGAACGCGGCACTAACATGGCTGGATGCAATTACAGTTCGGCCTCGCGAGTAATACTACCGTAGCATATTTTCCCCAGTATAGTCCTTATTATGCCGCCAGTGCTTCGAATATAAAGTTTTATTCTATTTTATAGGAGTCGCGGGCCCGGGGGCGCGGGCGGGGAGGCCGGCGGCGGCGGCGTTGCAGTCGGCGAGTTTGGGAACACGAGAGGGCTTACTTTGCAATATTTCCATATAATACTTTGCATTTTATTGCGAAACTTGGGCAGAATACGCAGTTTGTTTTGGGAAATGTTTATACCTACAGAAGCGAGGTGCTCCGCCTGAGGCCGCGTTTCGGTTAGAGGCTGTTGTGCTCGCACTCTAGTAACAACAGATGGATCCCGCAGAATTGCGCTCCATCACAATATGGATGAAATTTATGTTCGTAGTTCGAGCGGCTAGCGCTTGAGCGATAAAGGTCTCGTTTCTGTTGCTTGAAGCAGTAGCTTGGATAGCTTCGACGTGCGTCCATTTCTTACTCTTGACTTTAATAAATGCATTTCCTCTGTGAATTATACGAGTACATTCCTTCCTATAATTGACGAGTTGTGTTCCATGTAAAACTGATAGAGATTGAAATTTTAATAAGAAAAAAAATTATGGAAATTGACACGCCTGGCTACTTCACCTAAAACACCGGGTGAACTAGGTGCCATGTCAGTGGTTCCCTTCATTTCATGTCGGCTACACTGAAATGGAGAGAAAACACAAACTATTTACATAGCCGTTTCGACCGACGTTTCATTCAGTGCGGTGTGCCAACCCGGGCGGGATAAACCCAGCCAAGTACTGTACTCAGGGTTGCTTAACAGCAGTCGACCGACCGCACCAGTGAGTTACCGAGGCTGACAGAAATTAATCGTGTTATTCGTCCAAGTTATTCGTATAATTTGTTTTAATTAATCAAATAGGAATTTCAATCTTAATGGTCTGATCATTTATTGAAAAATATATTTTCAGCAACTTCAAACAACATACAGAACGTTTTCCACTTGCAATATCGCTATCGTAATTAATAATCATTTATAGAAATTAGCAAAAAAGAAAAACAGGAAATGGAGCCGAAAAATCCTTATTTGCTCTGGTGAGGTATCCCAAAAACAATACTGATATATTATGAACGCCCAGAAAAGGGACCCCGCGAGCGGGACCAGTCCGCCCTGCGACCGATCACACCCACAAAAAGTTCCATCAGGAATCAATTAGTGTGCCCACAATAAATCAAAAGACCTAACGCTCATTGCCATTTTCCCTCCAGTCTACGACGCACACACACACACACACGCACATACACACACACCCAGGGAGGGAGACTCTCTCTCTCACACACAACTACGTACAGGATTGTACAAATATTACTTCGTCCTCGACACTTTCGCGCGCTTTTTTTTTTCAAGTTTTTTGCCCGACTATAGCCAAGCCAAAAGGAGAGTTATGATTTTGGCATCACCTATTTTATGTAGGTATTTTATGTTTGTTCGCTCACACAGCCTACAGTATTTAACCGATTTGAGGCATTGTCGGATTCGTCTTGTTAGTTGGCGTGCCATAGGCTAGATAAATGTCGAGCCATATTGTCAAGGGTTTTTTTAATCCTCTTGTAAAGAACTTAGAAAGGCGATTTCAAACCTATACCATACTTAATGGTTTAGAAGTAAAAGAAGAAGAAGAATGCTGTAGTCAGCCCAGCCGTACCAGCCGCCCGGGTTGGTACCACCTCACTAAATGAAAGGTCGGTCGAAACGGCTATGTAAATAGTTTGTGTTTTCCGTCCAGCTTAGCCGGCATTACCGAAGGGAAGCACTGACGTGGCACCAAGTTCACCCGGTGTTATGGGCTGACATCACGGATGTTGTAGGTGATGGAGCCAACCGTGTCAGTTTCCATAAAAAAAAATCATGCTTGTAGAAGGATTCGAATAGACAGGGATGCTTGTAGAAGGATTCGAATAGACTTCGTTTTTCGTAGAGATAAAAAAAATATCTGACGTACTACTAGGCCTTCCTTCTTAGTACCTAACTGTAATTTGTTTATTACTTCAATACCATGATATCAGCTAATTACCACGATGAAGTTGCATTACAGAAGATTCTAAGCTTTTTAGGATTCCGTAGCCAGAGACGCTGGCAGGAACCCTTATGAATCGATCAGGTGTCTTTCAGGTCTAGTAGTACATCAATGAAAAGGTCTTTCAAAGTGTAGATTACTACTATAAAAAAATATGTTCAAAGTATGCGATTATTCCAAAACGAAAAGGTTAATTATAATTCGGGTCAGTCTCACTAGTACACCCTATTAGCATTAGTAATCTGTGCCATTACTCTAATTAAATTAAATGTTATCGGCGCGTCGCCACAGATTACTCAATAGGCGTCGCGTCGTCGTGGCTGCTGCGCGAGGCGTGGTTAGCGGCAGCAATACGGAGCACGAAGCAACCTCGCTCTTCTTACGCACTCGTTATGCATGCAAGAAGGGAATAGCTACGGAACCCTCTGTGTGTTAACAACGTTCGCATTTAATAAGCTTTTCTATATTATGGAATCTTCGATTATGACTTTTTATACCCGTGATGTCAGCTCATGAAATCATATTCCTGTAGAAACTATAGGAGCTTCGCTTGGTTGTAGAATGTAACGTTAAATGTGATTGACCCCTCAATAGCCACCCCTCCAACACATATATACCTACGAGGAAAATATCCTGATCGATCGCGGTCAATAAACAATAAGTTATTATTCTTTCCCCAATGGTGATTACGGCAATATTACCACCGCCACGTACGAACATTCATTCGCGAATCTCGTCGCCTTCCCCTAGCACTCGGTCGGGGTAATGCTACAGAGAAACAAATTTCTACTACATATATACTGCTACATACATTTTGTATGAAAATGGTCGCAGTAAAACAAAAGAATTGTTTTATAATATTTATAGATAGATGTGGAATACATAATTATAATTATACACTTATACAACAAATCTATGTATATATTATAATACTAACACTGCATGCCATATATCTTAATTTATGTATATATGTATTTATTAAAATTTATGTTGTGCCCATCGTTTGGGTACATGCATGTATTCTCATTCGCACAGACTAAATCTGTGAATTAAAATTGCCAACCCTAGCACAGGCTTAGCCTAGTTGGGTGGTAACGTCGCGCTAATTCAGAAATAAAACAAAAACTGTTCCACATATTTACAATAATTTGTATACTGTACCTACTGTATTAGCATGTAACTATTCATTCTGTGTGCAATAAAATTCATTTCATTTCATTTCATTTCACATAAGTTATATAGTCATCAGTCATATGATTTTCCATATGAAACATAAACATTAAATATGTTTTGGTGAGTCAAGCAGTGTGTTTAGTATTGTACGTAGGTCCTTTTCCTTACCTTACTAGGTGGTAGGATGTAATACCCATCCGTATTGGTACCACCGCACTAAAGGTCGGTCGAAGTGGCTATGAAAATAGTTCGTGTTTTCCATCCGTGTCCGGCACGACCAAAGGGAAGCACCGACATGACGCACAGTTCACCAAGTTCACATCATCGCTGACATCACGGTGTAGTAGATGATGTTGGATGTTAAGAAGCCTGACACGGTAAATATTCCTTTTGGAAACAATGCTTCTTTCGAAAATGCGAAACTTAAATATTGGTATTTTTTTTAATGTAATAGTGAGCAGACCTAAAATGAAGTAAAATTACAATTTAATGATTAAAACAAAAATTATGAATTTTAACTTACGCATCGGGTGTGATTGTTCCTCCCGAGTTATGAAACGATTGAGAGCGAGTTGAAAGTTGAAGATATTGTGTTGCTCGAACGGGAGACAATTTTCAAGTTTGAAGTTCCAGTGAGTTTTGTGATCATCTGAAAAAAGTATACTGAAGCATACAGTCGAATTTGCTCAAAGAGCTATCGAAGCCACCGCCAAGCTGAGAAAAGTATTTTTTTATGAAAACTGGTATGGGTGGCTGAGACGAGGGACTAAAGGTACCACAGCCATATTCATTCACCTCACGTCGCGCATCACGCTCGGAAAGGCACCATAACAACACATTTGCGAACTATTGAACTGTTATCCAGCTTAGTAATACGACGTTTGAAGACCCCCAGGTTGAAAATATCGCGAAACAAATTCCCTGAAGACAATTCCACACCCTAGCGGTGCAACAGAGGACCTATTTAGAGTAACGATGACTTCTCAAATGCCCAATGTCTACAACAAAAGGGTGTTAGATTTCTCTGCGAACAAGGGTTCGGAGATAGGTTGGATGGCAAGGAACAAGAGATGCATCTTCCTCAGAGCAACGCCCATGGTTTTCCTACCATATTACTTAATTGGTGTTACAAAACCCCATTCATTTCATTCTTAGACCACACCAGGTACACTTTAATAACTGGTTTATTTTTAAGGTCACACTAAACAACGTATTCAGATTCAGATATTTATTTCCCCATAAAGAACACAACTTTAACAATATTTCATTGACACAATTGCATGTTCAGTAAGGTTCGTAATAATTTTTATTAGTCATCTTTAGTGGAAGTTCATTTCGGCTAAGGTCGTCACTTTGCGAATCCAATACTTCAGACTCGGATTGCAGGCAATTCACCATACTATGTCGACATAGTCGGTAGGCAAATAGCCAAGAGTATGCGATTGAAAAACGGAGTGTGGGAAGACTACCCGCCAGGTGGGACGGCGACATCAAGTACGTCGTCGGTGGAAACCAGTGATTACGTACCGCTGAAAGCCGGGAGGACTAGAAGAAAATTCGATAGGCATATGTCCAGCAGTGGACGCATACACGTTGGTTGACTGACTGACTGACTGATACGATTTTTTCTAAGATTTTTAAGATTTTTATCTTTAATATTTATAATTTCGGATTTATCAATACCTAATTAAATTCTCAGTCGCATAATTATGTATGGTGGTCATAATTGTTTTGTTCGTAAATACTGAATCCGCCAGAGGCAAAACCGCGAATGAAGGAGCGTTGAATGTACCTAAGTAGTTTTAAGTAGTTGCCGATCCCAGCCAGCCTGACTTAAGTTTCGGACAGGCGACTTCCAAGTTTTGCGAGGAATCTCCGCCGCCGATGGCAAACTTCGCTGTGACGCACGAATTGAAGAAGAAGGGATCGTCAAAATTACGGCTAATTTTCAACAAAATGATGACACCACAAGAACCTAAGTATACTATGTTCAGATCGCTCCCGAGATGAATAGCCTTATATATTATCGACCTGTTTTTGCCTTATTCAGACGTTCAAAGAAAGATTGTTTGTTACGTGAGCAAATTCAGTTTCGCTGGATTAGATTTCTCGGAAATATCTAAATCTATCGACGACAATTCTCGAAAATTTGTGATGAATTTCATCACTTTTGGACAATAAAGATACTAAATTATTTACTACTTGTGCGTAGGTACAAAACAGGTAATCATACTCTAATTCAGTGCTATTTATTCGGATGGTGGCTGCTGTGTGTCCTCTGTTAGATTTTACATTAAGGTAGTTAATATAAATAGGAAAGGTTCAAAATAGGACATCCGTAATGTTGTGAGCAAACGATTGATTATATCGATAACAATTTCATTTTGGAATGATTGTTCATAACGCCCATACTTGAAAGCATCCAAAACAAAGCCAGAGCACTTTTAAGCGCCAATATGCTCGCTTTTCCTGCAATTTCCCCGCATGTTTCATGACGAGCCACACGAGTACTTGTCTACCTTTCCATATCGCGAACGCGCTCTCGCTCGCACTCACATTCTCTCCTATACTCTCTGACCTCTCATAAACCCCCGTGAGCGCACAGCGCTGCCTGGGAAACTGTAAGTGCGTAATCACCGCTTGGATGATCGGCAATCGCGATATAGGATGTCACTTTGAGTTTTAGACCCTCCTCAAAATTTTCGGAATTTTCAAAATTTCAAAATGTCTTTGTGCGGAAGAACAACCTTCATATCCGCCCTTCTTCTTTGACTATGGTGTGGGCGCAGTAACTCATGAACCCTAATACAAGACACTTTACTCTCTCTAGGTAGGTACACAAACAAACAGCTGGCAAGCTCACGCAGGCTGAGCGCATGCGCCGCGCTCGTCACACGCCCGAGGTAAAGTTGACTATTCCGCCGCACACTCAGTTCTTTCCTCGCATCACGATTCCCAGGAACCTTGTCCAACGCTCCCAAGCTCACACTTTTTTATTATACATATAACGATTATAATAATGTACGATGTATAATAAAAAAAGTTATATTTTATTTTCTCTTTACATACGCGTCCGCTGAAGCTAGGTAAACTTTGTTGCATTTTGTATTTTATATTAATTTATTTCGTCCCCAAAACAGTCCATAAATTAACACAATTTTCATCAAACGTCTCGCAACACTTTTGGTAAAGATGCGTTTTAGTCCACCACTATTATTGTGAATTCGTTGACACAGATGGATTGTGAATTCGTTAATGACGCATTGCTTTATTGAATTATTCGTAAAGTTCAGCAGTCTCGGCCTGTATGCGAGCCGCAGAATGCGCTGCAGATAGGCTCTTGTATATTGTGAATGTATGTATGTATACACCGCGAAGCCCCGCCGCCGCCATCATCCGTCAATCAAAGTGAATAGCTACGTGATACTGATGGGTGTCCGCCATGTTCGCCGTGACGCGCATATTCTGGGATATTATGGTGTGTATCTCGACTACGAGGGACAAGGGCGATTGAGCCGAAATGAAATGCTTGCGAAATCTGAATCAGTGGCTTCAGGGTGGTCACCGAGGTAGCAGTGACGGAGGCTGCCCCTTACACAACGCCGGATGTTGGAGAGCACTGACGATGCATTTGCGCAATGGTGACCAGCCCACAATAGGTAATTCATAATTAATTTTTATTTTGTTTGGCATGAAATTAGAGGATATTATCACAAATATTATATTCTATAAAGTCTAGAAGATAATTGAAATAAAATTGATGGTTAATGCATTTTATTAAAATGACGCCTGGGGAGGCCTGGTGGGGACCAGGGGGGACTAGCTGGTAGGACAAGTGGAACCGGTCAACGTCGCCCCCCAAATCAATGGCATTGAATAAAAAATACAGATTTTTTTATAAGTATATAGGAAAATGATACATCTTAGGAACTGGGCCGAATTCTAGATTCAAAATATTTTTCAAAACTTTGAACGCAAAATCTTCGAAAAACATGGAAGAATCGTATTCTCTGCTCTATCTCCGTAAGTATACATTGAACAAAATATGAAAGAAATCAAGACTATAGATAATTTATTGAAAATAACAGGAAAACTACAGCGGTTTCAAAATTCAGGCAAAATTATCATATATTCAGCGCGAGCTCGGCGCTCCACACGGGTAGAACCACATACCACCACACAATTAGAACAGGGAGGACGCCGCCACAGGGCGTTGGGAAATAATTTCTCCGTGCTACGTAGTAGGTACGGAAACTTGATGTGCGAGTGAAACTCGCACTAACTGCTTTTTAATGACCCGCACCGCTTTAGCGGGCGATCTGTCCCTCAAATGATGATGATTGAACTTTAAATAGGCGGTGGTGACCACACTAAATAAAAAAAAAATCTATTTCTTAAAATTTCTAAATTGTCTAAATCTAAATTAAATTGGAAATGCATGCAACAACTGGCAACATGAATGTAAAATTTTCTCATAAAAGTGAATGTAATGTTCTTTTGGGAAATAAATATTCTTTAAACTAAAACTGAAATAGTTTTCATAGACAGGTTTTATATATTTTTTTATTTTATTGAATTCTTTTTTACAGTAGATATTAGTAGTTTTAGAAATCGAGCTCTAGACTCTATATACCTACTCGTATTTATAATATTTAACAAAGACAATGATACCAATGGATGGCTTTAAAAAAACAATTTATTAATTTTTTATTTTTGTCATACTCGTATAGTCGTAGATTTAGTACCTAAGTACCAACAATGTATGGATATTACTCGCCATACAATGAAAATAGTCAGGCACCATAGTCGCCAAATCCACTCAGACATTTTGGGCATTACTATCTATAGTAGGTACCTACCAATCTATATTGTAAACAAGCTCACATGCCTTCACCTGAATACATAGAATAATCCTGAATCCCGGAGTTTTATTTTATTAGTCTAATCGGTTCACTGTGAGCAAATTCAATGAAAACATATTCAATCCCAGGCCTACTAAATACGAGAATTCAATTAAATTATCTGGACGACCGCCGCCGCGGGCGCGGGCTGGGCGCGGGCGCGGACTGAACGCGACGCGGGCGGAGTGCGGGCGCGGGCTGAGTGCGGGCGCGGGCGGGCTGCGGGCGCGAACAGGGCGCGGGCGGACAGATCATAAATGTGATCTTGCGTACAATACGTCGATTTTATTCTTGTAATTTTAGTTGCTGTAGTATCGGTCAGCATCGGTAGCTCAGTGGTGCGGTCGGTCGACTGTTTTTAAGCAACCTTGAGCGCGGTCAGTACTTGGATGGGTGACCGCTCGACCGTTGGAAGCTGACCGTGGTTCGGATTTCACGTAAATCTGTAGATCTCCCCTTCTTACCTCACTAGGTGGTAAGGTTTATCCCGCCCGGGTTGGTACTACCGCACTGAATGAAACGTCGGTCGAAACGGCTTATGTAAATAGTTCGTGTTTTCCGTCCAGTTCAGTGTAACCGACATGAAATGAAGGTAAGCACTGACATGGGACCTAGTTCACCCAGTGTTATGGGCTAACATCACGGATGTGGTAGTGTAGGTGATGTAGCCAACCGTGTCAGTTTCCATAAAAAAAAGGATCCGGATTTAAAATATAGAAGATAAACATAAATCTAAGAGATCCATTACTCACTTGACACAATATTTGTATGTAAAACTGTCTATCTTTGCACCTCATGTAATTTGTGCTGATATTTGTAGAGTGTTTTCGGAGCAATTAATTATTTCTATAGGTAGGTATATTTTCGTAAACCATAAACATAAAATGCTCGCAAAAATTTTAGTAGGTACTTTAAGTATCACGCGCTAACTAACTTATTTATGGGTATAAATTTGAATATAATACAATGAAATTGTTTCTCCGACGTGTGGTATGCGTCCCGCGGAAACGACCCATATTCTGCGTACACCTGGATTCGCTCTGCTCCGCAGCAGACTAAGTAAAGAACCGTGTTCCCGTCCGCGAGGAGATTACGCTGGCGAACCTCCACGGCAACGGCGGCGGCGGCGCCCCGCCGCGGCGTGACGTCGTCGTCGTGACGCTTTCATACGCGAGAATGCCATGGAATCATATAACTTGAAACGGCATTGTCGTTTATATTACTTGTCTTGATGGTCGTTCTTAAAATAATGTTTACTGGAAGGTAACCTATTTGATATCCAACTATTGGTAACCAATCCTAATTGAATTTATAGATATAGGTACTTCGCTCGCGGCAGTTCTCTCTCTCCCTCCCTCCATACCTCCCTCGCTCGGAGGACTGCCTGAACATCAATTAATATTAATCTCTGTTCTCAATAGTCACTTCTGAAATACAGCATTTCACTATATCGTAATTCCGTACACAACAAAACTTAAAAAAATTACTCACTTACCATATAAACTTTCGTCTCTTATTTTACCCCCTTAGGGTATGTATTTTCAAAAATCCTTTCTTAGTGCTGACCTACGTTATATAACGAACTCCTGTGCAATTTCATGCTTCAAGACCCACCGGTTTAGGCTGTGCGTTGTCTGTCAGTCAGTGTTAAGAATGTTGTTAAGTACATTAGTAGTAGGTAGTAGACGCTGTTTCTTCTGCATATCAATGATATGCTGTCTCTGGGCAACATACATTGTTATGCAGATGACATTACGGCACACGGATCCTATACCAGTCACCCTTCAGCCAGTCGGGATATTGTGGATGAGAAGAGGCGAAGACTTGTGTCTGAGCTCGAACACACACTCGGCTCTATTTCCGAATGGGGCCGTAGTAATTTGGTCGAGTTCAACGCCTCTAAGACACAAGCTTGCGCGTTCAGCGCGAAGAGAGCGGCGTTCACACCGGCCGACCTTCATTCCAAGGCACGTCGCTTAAATTAAGCGAACACCTCGGGGTCCTCGGAGTCGGACTGTCGCACGACCTGAACTTTCGTCGCCATATCGAGGGGAAGGCCAAGCTGGCTTCTAAAAAGCTGGGCGTACTCAATAAGGTGCGACGGTACTTCACGCCGGACCAAAAGTTGCTTTTGTATAAATCGCAGATCAGGTCCTGCTTGGAGTACTGCTCGCACCTGTGGGATGGCTCTGCCAAATACCAGCTTGCGCGTTTGGACTCGATCCAGCGTCGAACCGTGCGACTAGTGGGTGACCCCGAAGTGTCCCGCGATCTAGAACCACTGCACCACCGTAGGGATGTCGGCTCCCTAAGTGGGTTCTATCGCTTATTCCATGGGGAGTGCTCGGAGGAGCTGTTTAACGCAATCCCGCCGTCCCCTTTCCACCTCCGCATCACACGCACTGGGCATAGGGATTGCATCCCTATACGCTTACTTATAGAACCGGTAAACTCTGGAACGCTCTTCCTGCTCATATATTCCCCCCAAGTAGTCTCGGATCCTTCAAGAGGGGCGTGAATGGGCACCTGTTAGGCCGGCATGGCATTCGCAACCCCCGCATACGACCGAATGTCCATGGGCGTCGTTAGAAACCTTATGGATGGCTCGGCGCCACCCATAAGGTGTCTAAAAAAACAAAAAAAAATTATTTTTTTTATCTTAAAGGTTTTTTATGTGTAAATAAAATGATGATTGCTTATATATACCGTTAAGGTAGATATATAAATGTATGCATCTTATCAAGAAAATGAATGAACTCTGGCAGCACTGCTACGAGAATCGTAGCAGTGCTACTCGCCTGCCTACTCGATTCTGCTACTGAGTTCGCCGCATGATGGCTACAAACGTCAGTTTGTAGCCATAAATATTGTTCATTCGTAATTTTTAGAGCGTGCCTATTGACTATATGTACGTACATGAGCTAGTCGTTGAGTCGTTCTCGAGATAAGCAAACAGACTGCAGACGTTCCATTTTTAAATGTGTATACTCGTATATTGTTGTATGAATGATCCTGCACTATATCCAATTGTGATGGAAAGCAGGACATACAAATCGCCGGAGGGGCCCGGATACTACTGGGCATGAATAGTCATTGGGCTGCTGTCTGGTCGATACGCAGCATACACGCAGGCTTCGTGATTTTATTCATTTCGTTGTTCAGCATCCGTACGAAATCAACTTCATAGGGAGTACTTCCTTCCTTCCTTACCTATAATAAAATCCAACGTCTGCTTTCTGTCTGTCTGAGTGTCTGTCTGTCCGCTTATAACTCGAGAACCACTGAACCGATTTTAATAAAACAAAATTCTACGGATAGCTTGATTCTTCCCATCAACTATAGGCTACTTACTATCACGCTAAATAGCTTATGAGGTTAGCAATGAAGTGAAATATGAGAGCGGGCGGAGCCGCGGGCACAGCTTGTACCTACATAAATGACGGTATCTCTGTATCGGATTGAAATAAACTCGATTGTAATAAAACTAATTCTAATAAATACGATTGGATTAAACTCATACACACCACACGTTGTATCCCGACAATCGGGTTAAGCAGAGTTAGCGGTGTTGTGCCGCAAGTACTCTTGTAAATTACAGCACAACACCGGCCACCACGTTAAGCAAAATAGTTAAAACATAACTATCAAGCAGCAAGTAAGGCACGAAGATCCACCTGCTGCATGACTCGGTGGAAAGATGGCCAAGGTGAGAGGTGGCTAACCTGTCGCCCTTATGCACGGCATCTTCTCCTTATCCCTTAGTCGTCCTTTAAGACATGCACGGGGAGAGATGTAGTGGGGCTATTCTTTTTAAGTACCGACTCTACGACGGGTATTTTTTTCGCACATATTACAATTATTTTATTGGCTATCCACATAATAACATCGCTTAACATTCTATACAAAAATACAGCTTGATAGCAATATTAATCATATTACTGAGAATTCTGATTACACAAACTTATTAATTGTGTAAAGTAAAGTACGTAAAGAGCCTTTGTCTAATGTTGATACGTAATTTGTATCAACTCAATAATACATTAGTACATTACACATCAAGTACGTCGTCGCCGGAAAGCAGTGGTTCCGTACCGCTGAAGGCCGGGAGGACTGGAGGAAAATTGGAGAGGCGTATGTCCAACAGTGGACGCTTACACGCTGACTGACTGACTGACATTACACATACTATACAATGTGGTATAATTGTCAAAAAATACAAAATTAATATACAAATATTAAAATACTTGCAGTACTTATCAAGTTGTTAATGGGTTAATAAAATTAAGGTACTGATCGTACCTAGTCAAGCGTTAACTAATTATGCAGTCAGGTATATAGAATTCATATAGATAGATATATCATTCATATAACATGTTGCCAATTGGAGCAGGCCAGTCTCTACAAACTCTCAAATCGCTCGCCCTGTTCTCAGCGAGAGACAAAGACGAGAGCCGTGCGGGAAGTCGCCTTTAGATTGCTTCCTTCAAGAGCGCAGAGCTACGCTTGTTGCACCTCTCCCTCTTCCTCTTCCTCCAGCTCTCGACGAGCAACAAACTCCAGACAGTTAGGATGCTTAACGGGACCCGAGGATTGGGATGTCATTGTCGTTCTCTACAGCTCTTCATAGTTTTTGTCTTTTCAGGCTATATTGGCAACGGGGTAATTGGGCGACGACGGAGCGGGAGGAACTTTGCGGGGGGAACGGTTGGTACCACCGCACTGAATGAAAGGTCGATTGAAACGACTAAGTAAACATTTCGTGTTTTCCATCCAATTCAGTGTAGCCGGCACGACCAAAGGGAAGCACTGACATGGCACCTAGTTCACCAAGGTGTTACCTATAGGCTGACATCACCGATTTTTTGGTGATGTAGCCAATGGTGTTAGTTTCCATAAAAAAGCACGGTCAGAGTTTCATTCGGTGCAGCCGAACTCGCAGAGTCATTTCGTTCGAAGGCACTACTGACGGAATGTGGTCACGTTGCAGCGCTGCGGCGACGGGGGTGCCTGCCGGAGTGACGTGGAACATGACAATATCTCAATTGCATGTTTCAGCTGTTGAACTTCCGCGACGATAGTGGATGACACCTGCGGTTGCGCCGCTGTCGGCCCGCACAGTTGTTCATAAGCTGAGCGATGTCCGCTTTTATACATACATAGCGCCACGTCTGTTTCCCGGTGGGTAGGCAGAGACAACGGATCTCCATGTGCCACGATCCTGACACACCTCTGCCGCCTCTTCCACTCCTATAATGTTCTTCGGGTACTATGCACTTGACCCTTTTTGAGCACATGCCCGATCTGGTCCAGGTACGTGCGTCTAGGGCGACCCTTCCCGACAAATTATTCGCGTTTATCACAATCAAATCTTTTAGGAAGGCTGTCACGTCGACCTGGTCGAGGGATACAGGCGGTTACTTATTGAAAGTCGTACTCCACGAACTTCTGCTACGCAAGGTCATAATGTCAATGTTTCGGATTATATGTACATACAACTGTAGGTTCCTTTCCTTCCATACTAGGTCTACCATCTAGTGTGGAAGGAAAGGAATTGAAATGGCTACGAAAAATAGACCTACTTGTCCACCCAGTTCAATGTATTCGACACGAACAGTAGGAAGAAAGGGTAGATCAGGTTCCATAAACAACTTATATATCTGGAAATTAGGAGAATTTAACAAACTAAGAATTTAATAAAGAGTATGTAACGATTTGAATTATAGAACGACAAATCGTGCGTACCCCTAGGGTTGTCGCAAGGAAAAAACTTAATAAAATTGAATAAGGAAAGCTCGATGAGAGTGAATGAGTGTGCCTAAAGAAGCAATAAGGACGCAGTTCCGTTCTAGCGCAGGGGCGTGCCGGCGCGGGGCGGAGGGCGACGGGCGCGCCGCGCCGCGCCGCCGCCGTGGCGCGGCTTGCGGACCTCGCTTTCGACATACACCGTGCAAATATATACGCAGAGGGGGCATCAACTTGTCGAGGAGCCGAAAGAAAAGTGCACAAAGACAAAATTACAAATATGCGGTGTTGCAGTTGCCCCCGCAATATTTTTAACTGACATAAGGGGGTTATTCTATATGTGAAACTAAATAACTTCTGTGGCGAAATATTTTTTTTTTAAATAAAAAAAAAAAATATTTCCATGAAAATTTTAAATATCTATTCTCAAAATGTATAGAAAAAATTTTTTTTTTTTTCAAATTAAAAAGTCTTAGAACAAAAGTTCAATTCGGCGCCATATGTCGCGCTGTCAATAAAAAAAAAAATCATAATTTTGCAATTTTCGAAAATCAGTGTGGTTCAAGGTAGTCTGCTGAAATAAGTATAGTAGGTGCATTACCGACAAAATGTTGGTAATAAAATAAAATTTATGGAATGTTTGGCAATGCAGTTTCTGAATATTCTATTTTCACGCCATATACCTACTAACGTGTATCAACTCAACTCTGTATTGCCGCTCGCTTGCGCCCGCCGCTCTGTACACAGTGCATGGACCCTGTATGAGTAAGTAGGTATGAGGGATGTACGCAGAGGCGGACTAGCAGCCTTAGCCGCCCTAGTCCGTTAGTACCAGCCGCCCCAATTCAATGCAGCCGCCCCTTTCAAGTTTACAGCAAAGATACAAATGTGAAGTTGTACGAAAATCACCTTCCGGACCATAATGTTGAATTTGCAAAATGTTGAATTTCGGTTCAACCTGCCAGAAATATATTATTTCTCGGTTTATTTTACATATAGCAAAAGTATTTTTTATAAGTTTTGCGGCAATATTGACCTTATCGTCATAGCTAAATTATTTTGTCCGCGTAAATAGTGCGTCGTCTCCGCCGCCCCGCGCTCACCACTCCCGCACGTCGCACGCACTTGCTCCGGCCGGCACCCTTTCTATTCTGTACCTGCGCTCACTGCTTCCAGCAGCAGGTACAGATTGGCCGCCCTACGCCCGGGCCTCGTCGGCCTTAAGGAAAGTCCGCCTCTGGATGTACGAGTATGCATATTATGTGTTTCAACCCTGATCGATGCAGTCGTATTGTATTATTGAGACGTGTTTGTACAGAGGTGATTGACATTATTGGAACTCTTTGTCGTGGCAACGTTAAAATATGCTCAAGACTACATTTTTTTATGGGAAGCACGACATACGGCGCTCAACAGAGTAATGCAGAGGTATAGTCCGACAGCGCCGACGGGCATTCGGATATTTTCGGGGGCTGCGATACCATGTCGACCGGCTAGGTGCACCCGGTGTTATGGGCTGACATCACGGATGTTGTAGGTGATGTAGCCAATCGTGTCAGTTTCGATAAAAAAAGGAAAAAAAAGTTGATTTTCCATGGCTGACTAAGTAGGTTCTTCCACATAATGGCCTGTCCCTTGTACCTACCTATCTGATCATCTGGTGGACTATTGTATAAAGTTGTCACCCGTGCCCGAACTTAAAATGAAACATTAATCTTGAATTTTTACAATCTCACTGTTGTGAGATCTGCAAAATATAAATATGATAATAATGTACAAAACATAAGCAGAGCTATTAGCAATTTGTGGTGAGTGCTAGAGGGTTTACTGTACGGAGTTATTCTCAATCGTATCTATTCGGTGATAATGCGACTGTTTCTGTAACTCGGCTTGAACGATATCGGTGTCGTTTTCACGCTCGCATTGGCAGTTCCCGCTCTTTTTATCGTTCTTGTACGAGCGCGGTCGCTACTCAATGTGAACGGGGCTTAGACACGGTGCGAACACACCACAGAACATGAATCTAGGAGTCTAGAGCTAGGTAGGTACTCTGTTTGTAGACAATTGTTTTGTTGAAGTTAGTAATTCTTTACGCACAACACTTAGAGAACTTCTTCATCAACCTATGTGAAGTTTTTCAGTGCTTTGAAACCATAGATAAATAATATACGTCTATGTTTGAAACGCATGCATGTCATGCATATGTGTTTGCCTATATGCATGGTTCCGTCAGCAGTTACTGCGTGTTGGAAATGTGTGAGCCCTAGGCTCCGTGCCGCCGACGCGCCGCCAATGTTTTTTCTACACTCGGCTGGCAAACTATAAATGCTGTAGATATTTTAACTGCACGAAATTATCGAATGTACCATAAAAAGAGTTGTGTCCACGGCTCCTCTCGCGTTAAATTTGAAGCCAACGATTTAAAAAGGAAAGGTGACCTCTATTTTCATCGATTTTATACTACTTCCGAGATACTGTATGTAGGCTAACCATATGACTGCATTTATGAGAGTATCATAGAATTCGGTTAAGTTGTTCTCGAGATAACACGTATAAGCAGACGGCAGACAATACATTGCATAATATGTACGGAGAAATATAATTTCGCAATTTCGCTACACCATAGAATTTTACGATGTTTACCGATAGGTACTCTAATAATAAGTAAGGAAAATTCCTCTAGCAAATAGATTTTGAACAGCAGTTACGGGAAGTGAACAAAGGCAAAATATTGACGTTTCACGATTGTTAAGATATCGCGTAAAATAAATTCAAACATTCACGGAGGCGTGGCCGGTTTTTTTTGTCGCCGCCATTGTAATAGGTTTTATCGGCCCGCTGCTTTTACTTCGCTCTATAGACTCGGCCCAATAATGCCTGAAAATAAATAAATAAAATAAAACCGAACAATATAAACTGAGCAAGCGAGTCGGAACCGACGATAAGAGATTCGAGGCTTTCCTCTTCCTTCATATTTTTTCTGAAAACAAAATCCGTCGTCAAGTTTTATTATACGCTTTCTGATTTTCCATCCTATTATATTTGTTAAAGAAATATTGAATATACCTTAGTTAGGTCTTAGAAGGTCGCCCTTTTTAGTCTTACTGGTAAGTGCGTCTTTCTTCGACAAATCAAATAAATATACTTATTTCGTTTGTAATATCAGAAATGGGACATTTTTATTTAGTAACAAAATAATGAAAAGAAAATGTCTTCACCATTTTATATTTAAGTTTACAAAAAATAAAGGTTATATTCATACAAGGGTGAATTCATACGGGTCATATTTGCAGGACGTAAATAGTAAACACATTTAATTTATTACTTTGAAAGTATGCTTAGCAGACCCACAGTTTTTCTGTGCCGAATAGAATAAGAGAATACCTACCTATTTAGCGGAATAGGATAGGATAATTATTATTATATCATCATCTGATGGTATATACCCATATACTACCTACCTACATATTTGCTCGAACCAATAAAAAGAACTATGGAGTCTACGGGACTCACACGTTACCATCTAAAGGCGGCTTACGGTTGGCTGTATGTAACCAAACAGCGGTTTTCCATTTTTCCTTCGGTTCGCTAATACCCTAACAGGCAGCGGCGTAAACAAAAAATCCTGCGCAAAAATGTATATAATGGAACGTAAACAATTGGGAAACAATGATGAGGGTAGGGTAGGTGGGAGGGAGTGAGGGGGTGCTGTAGATATAAAAGACTCCCCCCCCCCCCCCCTTCTGATGGATGTGGCTCGTTCGCAACATCTGCCGTTCGAGTGATCATTTAATGTGGCACCTAGATAGAGCTGCGTAAGAATCCATCGGTCGGCTAACGGCTTATCCAGCATGTTGCACTACAAACTCATTTGGTCTGTCAAAAGTACGTAAAACCATTATTGTATGTGGTGCTCGTCGTAATGTCCACGAATTTATATAAATACGCCTCTCGTATCCTGCGCCTTCAGCGGCGCGGAATCACTTTTTCACTATCCCCGGGATTAAATTTTACCCGCAGCTCAGCTCGAGCACGCTCAATAATAAATCAAGTACAATATGTACATATTGCATTCCCTTGCCAATCTGCATCACCGCCGCACCACTACCACTACTACTGGCCCTATGCACTATTGCGGTCAAAGTTCATTGCACATATACATTGTGCTAGGCATTCGATTTGACTCATTCGTGTTTCGATATCTTTTTTTTTGACGTGATGACGTCACGTCTTATAAATTGATGAGAACCGGCTGCACGCACGAAAGCGTGTCACGTTGATATTCAAAGTTACCATGGAAACGTCTTAAGAAGTAAAACTGTCAAGATCAGACAACAGAAGTTTTGATGGCCAGTCACAAGATGATTCATCTTTCTACTGGAAATAGAAATTACTGATCTTTGATCTATGTACTACGATTATTCCACGTCATCACGTAAAACTATCGTCCGTAAACCGACGTTACAGACAACCAATTTTTTTTTTGTATGGAAACTGACACGATCACCTACAACATCCGTGATGTCAGCCCACAACACCGGGTGAACTTGGTGCCACGTCTGTGCTTCCCTTCGGTCGTGCCGGCTACACTGAACTACGACCGACCTTTCATTCAGTGCGGTGGTACCAACCCGGGCGGGTTAAACCCTACCACCTAGTAATATAAGAAGGGAGTCATATCCCTTAGTCGCCTTTTACGACATACACGGGGAGAGATGCAGTGGGGCTATTCTTTTAAAGTACCGGCGGCCCCACACGGTACTAAAACTAATCTGATGTGAATGAATTAAATAAAATCATATTGTGTGGGTTTTTACTGAGCTTGCCTGTGGTGCTTCAGCGGAGATCGCGACGTGTTCAGGATTGCATTGCCTTCCTGCATCATTGTGCTGTCGGCACTGTGGCGCAAGTTTAATTAACAGGGGCCTGCGAGGGAGCGATATAGCTCAGGCCTGGATTACGGGCTTCTTGGGAACATCTTGTTGTGAGACGGTGCCATATGAGCGACTTGCTTGCGCGCTCCTCGCTCGGGGGCTTTCTTATCATTTGAAGCTGCCGTTATTTGAATATATATACATAAGAATTTTCCTTTAAAGGAAAGTTCATATATCAAAGGTTTGCCAGTGTTTACGTGAATTCTAAAAGATATGTACAAAGTTCTTAAAGTAGAAATATTTAGGATTGATGTCGATTATAAAGAAATAGGTATTTGAATTCATTTTCCATACTGCGCAGTATTTTAATTTAGTAGGTAGGTACTTATTATTGTATATGTCGTAAAAGGCGAATGCGGGATAAGGAAAAGATGTCGTGCTAAAGGGCGACAGGTTAGACACCTTGGCACTGTTATTCCACAGAGTCGTGCAGCGGGTGGGTATTCATGTCTTACTTGCTGCTTGATAGTTTTCTTGCCCGAATACTATTGCTTAACGTGGTGGTCGGTGTTGTGCTGTAATTTACCAGAGTCCTTGCAGCACAGCACCGATTACTCTGCTTACCCCGTTTGTCGGGATACAGCGTGGGATATACATGTAGTATGTATTGTTATATAAAGTACCAGTATTTGACTTATTCTTATTCTGATGTAATTTCTTACAGCTAGGTGATTTGGTGTAGGGGAAGTCGGGACAGAACGGCCACCGTAAATTTTGAGATAATTTTTTTTTCAACAACATTTAGGCAATGGAATAGTGCTCTCCTTGTCAATAAATTTGCATTAAAGAAATGTGACAAAAAGAACAGTTGATATTTTTTTATGAAAAATGAGAAAACCCAAAACATCCGTTTTGCCCCGATAGTGGAACGGAAGAGATTCGTCCAAGTTAATATGGGCTAGGACTGTTTCCCCTAATAAATGTATAAAAGAAAGACAAAATAAATTATGTTTTGTGTGCTTATTAATTTTGTTGTCAATACAAATAAGAAAAGAATGCAATGAGTTTTGAGTATCAGAATTATTCAGAATGAGCAAAATTAAATATATTATGATTTTTTTAAATATTCTTTTATTTAGTGGTCTAATATTTAATTCATTAAATCAGTAAACATGAGAAAAAGGTAATATTTATTCCCAAGCAAAATTATTAAAATGAAGTAAAATTCTTCCCTTAAGTAAGAGTACAGTAACAGTACCGCTCCCTAGATATCAAGAGCATAAAATACCTCTCTTTATTGCGATATACCTACTAATAAATACATATATCCGTTTTAGCATACTTCGCAAAGTTTACACACAAGCCCTTGGTCTATTCTATCTTAGCTCCAACTCCAGGACGAGTTTCGAAGCGTGCTCGAAGAATAGATCCTGATTTTCACCATTAGAGGAGCATGGCGTTAACAAACACTAGAGCGCGGGTAGTCGGGAAATTATTTACCTAACGAATTAGGTTTGCTTTCAGTAATTTTGTAATTGGATTAGACGTCACATCGCTGAGGCGACACGCCCCGAGACGGTGTCAAGCGACAGTTTGTGTGCAGCCGTACACTTTGCAGCGGTAGGACGGCATATGCACCCCTAGCGATACACGTAATTTCGAAAAGTTTACTTTTTTATGTATTTCAAAACTTAACAGACATAATACCTTTTTTTTTAATAATTAATATAAATTTAAAGGTGTACCAGGCCAGTGGCATGTTTGGATCCGTTGCCAATGCCTACACTATTACGAAACTGGCTTCATGGTATGTATTTGTGTAAAGTAAACTGATAACTCAGAAAGTACACTTTTTTCACTTCACTCACTGTTCTTCCTGTAAAAAAAATTGCCCAAAACTCCATTGATATACCTAGGTACTCAGAAAGTAAATTTTTATACAGGAAGCATGGCGCACTGTTCCACTTACTAGTGTGAGTATTTGTACGTGACTAAGGGAGCTCGTGGTTGTCGGGGAGTGGCGAATGCCATCATGTAGGTAATAATAGATGCTAGCCCAAAAATGAAAGATGGCAAATAAAAAAAAAAACGTTATTTTGTAGATAAAATAGCTTTTTCTATTATATGTATCGACATAAAACATTTATCGGGAACCAAGCAGGTAAAACTAAAAATAAATAAATACTAACTATGCACTAATAACTAGCTAACTAATACATGAAAGTTAAAAATGTATTTTGGATAAAGAAAATCGTCGTTTTTGCTACGAACGAATGCTTATCCGACGCCTCCTTGATCGCCGCCGCTGACTGTACCTGGCTTCGGGCGGTACTTACACTGCTCCTGTAATCCGATAAACCTCATTTACACCCACCGATATGTACAGTCGAGCGCACGATTATTTTCATCCTTATGGACGTATTCTTCTTGTTATATTGTATGTACAAGATCGATACAGAAAAGCACGAAGACCTACCTGCTACCTGAGTCGGTGGAAGGACCGCGCCAAGGTGAGAGGTGGCTAGCCTATTGCCCTTTAGCACGGCATCTCGTCCTTATCTCTTAGTCGCCTTTTACGACGTGCACGGGGAGAGATGCAGTGGGGCTATTATTTTTAAGTACCGGCCCCACACACACGGTACAATTGTAATATTCTTACTTCAGTTTTGTATGCAATTGGTAGGTAACACTTTCGTGGGATAAATATGTGAATTATTTTGTATGAGACTGACTTCTATTTATTTTTTAATCTAAGAATTATAAAGATAAATCCTTACTATGAATGTCCTACAGATTTGATACACAATAGCGTAGGTATGCCTTCTATCTAGATCGCGTTATAGCCTACGTACACGTCTTTATTTAACTGTAATGAGAATTTTCAGAGTGTTTTTGTTCGCGCAGCTCGCGGGCAGGATTGCTCGGCATTTGTGCGCTCCGCTATTTTATTGAGAACGAGAATTATGAAGCGGCTAGACTCGCAGAGAGGTTACATAGAAATGAAGCTTACGACTGGAAGAAACTGTAGAAACTGGTCGATGCTGAGGCAATATTATAACATCCACAGAAAAAAAGCGGTCAAGTACGAGTCGACTTCGCGTGGAGAGGGTTCTGTAACATTTCGTTTTCCGTGAGAACCTTAAGACTGAGGATTTTTGTTTAGGTTTCCTGTAAACTAGAAAAGAGGTCTCTTAATCCTTATTTTTTTATAATATATATGTTTTGTAAATTAGAAATTTAAAAAACACATAATTTTCATATTTCCGCTTATTGGTCTCCGTCGTCGTCAGATTACAAAAATTTATATATATATTTTTTTCCAATTTTAGATTCAGTAGTTACTGAGATAAGGAATGCTCGATGTTCATATATTTTCTTTAATATCTATTAAAGTATGCATTTTAAAATAAATATGTAATTTTGTGATTCTTATAAAGAGCCTCTCCATTGATATGTCACATAATGCACTTGAAAAAGAAATCATTTTTTTCCTTTATAATTTGTCCCCCAAAATATTTGCTCAAAATGTTGAATGTGCGAACAAACGGCCTTCGGCCTTTAGACAAATACATTTTTAGGTTTCCGTACCTCAAAAGAGAAAAAAAAAACAACTGAATGCTTATAGGATCACTCTCATTCCTGTCTGTCTGTCCGTCTGTCACAGCTTATGCTATTTATAGCTAATTTATTCCTTCATTTATTTAGCATAAATAGCCCTTACGAGCCGTACACATTTTATAACAATTTGTATAAATAATCTTAATAAAATTATTAAATTCTAAAATGTATAAAAACTAATAAAAGTAACAGCGTCAAAAAATCTCTAAATTTAAGTTCCAATATAGGTAAATATCAGTGTAAATTACAATTAAAATCATTCATAAATTAACAAAAATAGTTGAAAGTTTGTACCAATCACGGACGTATAGCGTAAATGAACGAATTTAGAATTTAGAATAAATTTTTTGGCATAAGTAAGAAAGTTAAAAATATTCATTCATTAAATCTATTTCATATTGATAGATAGACAGAGGCGGATCCTCACCAGTGCAGTCGTAGCGCTCAGAGGGCTGCAGAGGGAGAAGGCTGGGATAAGGGGAGTTGCCGGAACTCACTCACTTATTGGAATAATTGCGTTAGACTGCACTCAGTGAAATGTGCAAAATTTGGAGTGCCGCTTATACACATTTATGAAGCTGCCATGAGGAATAATTCCAAGAAAATTTGAAATTTTTTTAAGTAGATTATTATATCTGCGATTGTATTTACCTACCTAAAATATTTCCTACTCGTAAACTAAACTTGTTTATTTTATCATGACGTATCAGCATTTATAAGCGTAATTAATTACACTTATAAATGCTTGTATCTGCCTACAGTGTTATTCTAACCAGCTGGTCTGTCGAAACGGCTATGTAAATAAATAGTTTGTGTTTTCCGTCCAGTTCAGTGTAGCCGGCACGACCGAAGGAAAGCACTGACGTGGCGCCAAGTTTACCCGGTGTTATGGGCTGACATCACGGACATCAGGTTGGTGATATAGACAACGGTGTCAGTTTCCATAAAAAAAGAGCTGTATTTTCGAGTATGATAATGCCTAATTAATTTTCACACAAATGTTGTCGGATTAATAATTTACTGTAAAACCGTATAGGTAATACCTAATTTCCTAATCAGAATATCAAATGACTATGGATAATCTGTTTTAATTTTTTTAGAAATAGGTAGGTATTTATCCAACATTAATGATGATGAAAACAGAATGGCATTAGAAATGCGTGACGACCGTTGGAACAAACAGGTCCTACACTGGTGGCCGTGGACAGGTAAAAGGAGTGTGAGAAGACCACGCGCCAGGTGGGACGACGACATCAAGTACGTAGGAGGCAATCAGTGGTTCCGTGGTGGAGAGGTCTATGCCCAGCAGTGGAAACATACACGCTGAATGACTGACCGGCATTAGTAATGCGTGGATTTAGGTATATTTATAGCAGAACGCATTTAAATCTCAATCAATTCTAAGCACTAATACTTCAGGCGGAAAGTAGAAAAAAAAACAGGCTGCTGTGTGCCCCAAAAAGTGGCATCGTATAGCAGAGTGCATTCAATAAAGCTCAAGCCATTCTAGATCCTATTACTTCAGACATAAGGACGAAAACAGTCTTTGTGAATCCCAAAAAGGGACATCGTATGGAATCATCGTAAAACAATAATATGTTCCACATTTCGCAGCGCGGTGTTACCGGAGACCCAAACAATAACCTGTGCGGGCCTCAAAACAACCCAATTTTCGGGGAACGAGACGGCAGCAGCCTCTACACCCGCCGCGCCGCGCCGCCGAGACTCTTGTGCGAGGTCGACTGACTACTGAAGGACGCATGAAAATTGCTGTTATAAAGTTTCATATTCTGATGAAAGCATGAGAAAAAGTGGGCTTATTATTTCGTGTGCTGATATTTTTTTTAGGTAAAGGGTAGGATTAGGTAAAGGGTTTAGGTAAAATACAAGATGCCGTGCTAAGGGGTGACGGGCGCGGTCCTTCCACCGAGTCAAGCAGTAGTTAATGTAATAAATAACCTCGTGCCTCGTGCTGTATTGTTATCTTGTCCTAAAACATTGCAAAATGTGGTGGATTTCCTTCTTTGTGCTGTAACTTTCGTGATTTCTTCCAGCACATCACCGATTACTCCACTACCTGTATTGTAGGGATACAGTGTTTGCGTGTATGTACATATATTTAAAGAAGTGAACATATTTGAAAATAAAAAAATTAAGATACTTATATTATTCATAGAGCGTAAAAAAATTATTCTCAGTAACTCTAAATTATTTCAATTTATCATTAAGACATATAGCGCCATCTAGCGGGGATATTGTACTCGATGGACGCGAAGCTCTGTCGCCCAGGTTACTATTTTAGGTCGAAGCACAGACCTAGCATTCGGCGGGGCGGCGCGGAGCGCCTCTGTGATTCGAAGAGTAGCGGTAATAACTTTTCCCGTTGCATTATATTTACAAGTAGTCAGTACTCAGTGTATTTACAGAAGTTTCAGCCACAGAGCAAGAAACCGCGTCCTGCGCTGGCAGGGGGGAAGACGGCCGACGATCGCTGTTCTATTGTTTCAGCATGATTCATCGTATTTTATTTGTGTACAAAATACACAACTAAATTCGATCTATGATAGCCGACTGTGATAGATATCGGTTTCTCTCATATTTTTTTCTTTTCCCACACAAAAATGGAATCAATTTATAAATTTCCATTCTGACAGAGCGCACGCGTCGGCCTCGGTCGGCCGGCGGCGGCGGCGTAGACGTCGACGGAGGCGGGGGCGGGGGTTGGGGCGCGGGCGGCCAGCTCTCGCTTTCCACGTCAACTTCTTATTCAATCTGACGGGTGACATGTGGGAAATACCCCGAGAATTCTCGGACACAAAAACACTCGAACGCGTCGATCGCTCGCGTAACTTCCACTCCCAAGTCACCGCGAGATTCGCTCTCGCCTCCTTTTTTGGAAAGCGACGAACAATTGGAAAGGGCAGAAGGCGCATCGACCACAGAGCATCGATTAACGCGCCCCCTCAATCAGGGCGGGCGGGGCTACTATTTCACTGCTCTGTGGCATCAACTAGAACCTAGAGTAGGGTTGCCATTCGTCCCGGTACACCGGGACTCGTCACCGGCTTAGAATCTCAGTCCCGGTCGTCCCGCCTGACCACCAAATGTCCCGGTCGGGAACCAAAAGCCAGTTAGTTTTATCCATACTAATATTATTAAAAAAAAATTTAGGGTCTAGCTAGTGTATCTTCTTATTTCCTAACACTCCTTATAGAGTATTTAAGACATCATAAGTCCACAGATTTCAGTCGCAGATGTCAATTATGTGTATACATAGACAATGAACGTTCAGTGGAGACTTTTGGCTACCTATCTGTGAGCTTACAGACTTACAGAGCTGCGTGGATCGTTGTGAATCGGACACTTTTCTAGGGTCTATAATTTATTGGCTATGAACATTTAAAACCTACTTGCCTACCTAATTATCTAATAGAATTTATGCATAATCTATCCTTAAATTAAGAGATATGTATAATCTAAAATTTAATTTAATATTCATAGAACATTTGCTGCATTTCCCTGCTCAAAGACTACCAACTTTTCTTAGGTGTTGATATAGTGTCCCGGTCAGTGCCTGCACCTTTATGGCAACTCTAACCTAGAGCAGGTAAAAGTCGCAAATGGTCTGCATAAAAACTAATATGCAGTATAGGTATATTTCGATGCCACGTGTTCATTTCGTCGTAAATTGTGTGCATTTATGTTAGGACGAAATTTATTGTATGCCAATTTAAAACAATGTCAGTTCTATACTCCAGAGTTCTTCGTGGTAAACGTCGAACCAGCCGTGCCGAAGTAGAGGGATTTATTCCCCGGCCTCGATAGAGACGCGCGCCCGGCTGCCGATATCGCGTCAGGTGAAATTTGTTTTTAAAATGAATATGAGCGGAGGCTCCAAATGAATTCGTGTGTGAAGATACCGGCTCCAGAACCGGCTATTTTCGCGGAGAATACGGCAAGCGTGAAAGCATCTCTTATTTTGGCCACTGGTAGCGAAGAAACGTATTCTTTAAAAGTAAACATGTTGCATTGCGCTATATTGTCCTTCTCTTGTTGACATAGGTAGGTATACTGCGAAAAGAAATGTTTTCCATTCCCCTGTCTACCTATACAACACTTCACTAATAATTTCGCAATGACAGACATAAAGAATAAATAAGTAGGTATCTACAATATTAAAAAAATAAATACTTCCCTAGTCACACATGGAAATAAATAATAAAAAATGTATCTGCAATATATATTCTTCGTTATATGTCGACATAAATAATTATTATAAAATCTCCTTAGCTGAATTGAACTCGTTGTTAGTTGATAAAAGTCCCTTCTAATTGGACAGATAGTATCTTATTCCAAAGCCAACTATCTCCGTACGAAGACAAAGACCGCCAAATCGGATTACCCGGAAGCCTTTTCTAAAGACTTGATGCCGCGACTATTTCCCATTAACCGCGAGCCTGATGCCGCAAAAATTTTCTTCCATTACAACTGCCAAAGAAAATATAAAATAGAATGCGAGAGTAGCTTTGTCTGCGGGGCTTCAGCTGCCGTTTAGTAGACGGCTGCTAGCGTCTTCAGTTGAGATAGGAACGTATGGATGAAATATCAACAACCTCTGGCGGGGCTTACGGAGTATCCTGATATGCATACACACATCACGTTACGCCTTGTTTTCCAATAAGGCAACGAATCCTGTTAGGTACATCTCTGACGCCTCTTGCGTATATTCATGTTTTTCACACACGCTCATCGGTTTTGGTTTTTATGTTTTTTATCAACCATCATAGAGCGTTTTGCAGTAGGTATATGTATACTCGATGACGTACAATATTTATCAGTTATACATTTTCCGTCATTGTAGGGTTTTCGCGGAGATTTCCGAACTATTCTGTTGTCTAATAATAAAAGTTGTAAAGCCGAATAGACATAGCCAGTTTCAGAAAATAAGAATAAGAATAAGAAATATTTATTTTTCACTTCAAATAAGTACAAAACCAAGACTAGATAACCATAGCATAAAATGTTACAAGTACCTGAAAATAATTCTCTCTGTAGGCGTTATCCTGAAAAATCGCTCGTTATAATAAAGTATCAGTAGGATTTAAATTTAATTACCCCGAATTTCGCCTGCTTTGTTCAATGCAAGACTCCTATTCATACATATGTCGCCCCTACCGAGAAACAGTTTAGTGAGCAAACAATAGCGGTATACGTGGCCAAAACAGCAGCTAATCTCTTTGGTAAGATGGTGGATACCGGCTAATACAACATTTGAATAGATGATGCCGGCAGCTTATATCGTTGAAAGCGTACATAACAACCCTCACAATGGATCGCGATGATAAAAGACAAAGCAGAAAATACCAGTAACAAAATTATCTAAAGAGAAATATGAGTAGGTAGATTAAGGCGGTGACAAACGCCAAATACGCAAAACATGCAAAAAGTGCGACAAAGAAGGTCCAAAACTGACCAATTGACACACATTCAGAAAATTAAAAAAATACCAACCTATATTTTGGTTCCTTACCAACAAAGTGCATTGCTGGTTTTTTTAATAATGAGTAAAAGTAAGTAATAAACATAAAATTAAAAATATATAAAAAAAGCATGAATTTTTGAAAATCTGAGTATGTGTGTATTATTACAATTTTACAATACCACCGATTCAAAGGTCACAAAGCTCTGAGAAAACTGTATTCAATTTGTTTTATTATTTTATCCACGAAAGGAGATAAAAATAAAAAACAAAAAACGCCTACATGAAATTATTGACGTAATTCTTCAGTCGGAAGGGTAAAATTTTTGCCTTCGTCAATTTAGCAGGCACTTCAATACTAGATACAATTTTAGTTCCGGGCTCGCTTGCTCGCTCCTGCCCTGCTGCGCCCGCGTGTCGGTCGTCATTTCTGTCTTCTGTGTTTGGATCGAATGGAAAAAAGATAGGTAGGTTAGGTATATTTGTACCGTGTGGGATGGTAATTTAAAATAATAGCCCCACTGCATCTCTCCCCGTGCATGTCGTAAAAGGCGACTGAGGGATTTTTTTATGTAAACTGACACAGTTTGCTATATCACCTATAACATCCGTGATGTCAGCCCATAACACCGGGTGAACTTAGGTGCCATGTCAGTGCTTCCCTTTGGTCGTGCCGGCTACACTAAACTGGACGGAAAATACAAACTATTTCGGGATATGACTCCCTTCTTTTTTTCCGTCCAGTTCAGTGAAGCCGGTACGACCGAAGAAAAGCACTGACATAGCACCTACTTCACCAGTTGTTACGAGCTGACATCTCGGATGTTGTATTGTAGGTGATGTTGCCACCGTGTCATTTTCCGTACCAGTATACAGTACGACCGTATCAGTAATATCTCTCTTCTGTGGTATCTATCAGTATACGCTCCGGTACGTAACTTGACGGGGCGTTATACGCATGGCTTTCGTTGGTATAACCACAGAATAACTAATAGGTACTGTGGTATAACGCTGTCTGCGCCTCCCGCGCCTCCACCGCGCCGCCACCGCCGCCGCCTCCGCCGCCGCCGCCGCCGTGCCGCCTCCGCACCGCACGCTGCTACTGAGTTACCGCACCGCACCGCACCCCACCGCACCGTGCCATGCTGCCGCCGCGCGCGCCGCGCGCGCCGGCCGGTACCTATGTTGCTATGATATTTGCCATACATACCTAAATGCCTATCTACCTATTACCTACCTACCTATTTTTATTTTAGTTTTCATCGATAGTCTATTTAGAGGTTTATAAAAAGTGGTAAGTACATGAACTAAAATAATTTGGAAGAAATTACAATAAAATGTTATTTAGGTAAAATAATAAAAAATAAAAAATTTGAATCACGCATCAGTTACATAAGCCACAATCATTTTAATAATTAAAATAATAAAAAAGCAAAAAAAAAAAAAACATACGAAAGTGGGATTCGAACCCCGAACCATCAACTCTTTAGGCTGATAGCGACAAACTACGCTAAATGTGACTTGAACGTGCGAAGCGAAATTAGCAGTCGCATGGTACATTATGTAGAATTCCCGAATGCCGGTACCTATGTTGCTATGATATTTGCCATACATACCTAAATGCCTATCTACCTATTACCTACCTACCTATTTTTATTTTAGTTTTCATCGATAGTCTATTTAGAGGTTTATAAAAAGTGGTAAGTACATGAACTAAAATAATTTGGAAGAAATTACAATAAAATGTTATTTAGGTAAAATAATAAAAAATTAGAATCACGCATCAGTTACATAAGCCACAATCATTTTAATAATTAAAATAATAAAAAAGCAAAAAAAAAAAACATACGAAAGTGGGATTCGAACCCCGAACCATCAACTCTTTAGGCTGATAGCGACAAACTACGCTAAATGTGACTTGAACGTGCGAAGCGAAATTAGCAGTCGCATGGTACATTATGTAGAATTCCCGAATGCTCAAGGTCGTTGGCGTTTGTCACGGCCTTAATACTTGGGTGAAGGGAGAAGTATTTGATACATTTGCGGTAAATAAATTGTATTCGAAATTACACCGACTAAAATTATGCAAATGGCTTAGTATTGTACTACTCATGGTCAATAACCGTTCGTTCAGTACCAGACGGATGCATTTTACATTTAGATGCAAAGTCTCTAACAGAGGTATATACTAAAAAGCAGAATGATATAACCAATTACCTACTAAATGTGGTAATTCCTTTCTTATGCTATTAACATTTCACATTGTCGGGTAATTTTTACGAAACAGTACTCTCTGCAGAATGGGAGCCAAGTTTTTGCCTGCAGCATAATATGAGGACGGAGTTTTCGCTTGTCTAATGGCGCGTGCAGCTTACTATCGACAAAACGAGGCAGCGCTAGTTTCTACATCATGAAGTCTGAGAAAGGTCCTTTTAGATTGCATTTTTAAATCACCAGAAATTCACAATCTAGGCAGAGACGACGGATCTCCACGGGCATTGATACACAGTATAAGGAAGAAATGCCGCACCGCACCGCCCGGGTGAAAACTATATGATCGATGGTGGTCGGTGGGATCGCTGTGGTCCTACCTGACATCAGTCAGACCTCACATGCCTCCTCCACAGTAATAATTGTTCATACAATTCTTCCCTTCTCACACAATTTGCTAATATATCAAGCGTGCGGTGGTAGTGTTAACTACTGATATTATATAGGTTGTGTAAGTAAACATTATTGCGAACAATGAAAAAATTGTAAGAACACATTTTAGCAAGTCGGATTCAAAGAGTTGTATGAAAATTATGTATGAAGGAAATGCAGCATTCAGCAGTTTATTAAAAATCAGTATATACCCTTCCTAAGTATACTTCAGACATCTTCCCCCAAACACGTAAACTTAGATGACGATGTTAAGAGAAATTCACATCTATTTCTGAAGTTCAAAGTGGCTGCATAATTGGATGAGAGTCAACAAATAGGAAGCCAGATATAAATGTCTTATATTATACTACGAATTGATTTCTCAGCTACTTACATATAAAATTGTTCGTCTGTCTGTATAAAGGCGTTTTAAACTCGAGAACGACTGAATCTATCTATACCACTGTCGACCGTCAGTGGCAAAAAGCAGAGCGCGGCACACCACCGCATTACTGTAAAAGGTTTCTGACAACGTTCAGAGAGGCGACAAAATTATACCCACCAGACGTGGACATATATACCTAGAAGTGGTATCAGCATGTCGAGAAGAAGAAATAAATGAAAAGTGCACAATATTACAAATTTTATACGACTATAACTAGCCCGCGACTTCGTCCGCGTGGACGTATCACGACGCCATCTACCGGGTTCAATTGTATTTTCAAACCATCTAGGGACCCAATCAAATATTATACACACAACATTTCATCCAAATCGGTCCAGCCGTTTAGGAGGAGTTAGGTGACAACACACACGTACAGAAGAATTATATATAACGATTTCTGTCGCAGTTGTTTATTCACTTATATTATGTACATACTCGTACATAGCGTTACGCCACTTCCCCAATCAGGTGGGTAGAAAGAAATTACGTATCTCCACGTGCCACACACATCCTGACACACCTCTGCCGCCTCTTCTACTCTCATAATGTTCATCATACATGCTCGTCGGTTACGGGTACTACGCACTTGACACTTTTTGGGCACATGCCTGATCTGGTCGAGATACGTCTGTCCAGAGTGATTCTTCCTAACTCGTCCACTCAATTCGCTTCATAAATATATTTCTTTAGTCTCCTATCAACCATTCTTCTAATACACATTCCAACATGACCGAACCAACGAAGCATTCCGTATTGTATGTAGGTATTTTCCAAATGTAGTGCACGCCGGCCAAGTGTTGGTGACAAGGTTAAAAGTATGCATTGTACAACAATGCCGCTTCTGGGCATGTCACTGCCCACCAGCATAGTGCACGAGCGCGTAATTTTAACTTCTCCACAATAAGCTCTGGAAGGTTCAGAATATTCACTCACGAGCACTTGCCGCGCAGTCCTTCGAAAGTTCTGAAGTACTGAATACATAGGTACGTAGCTAAGTCAAGGTAGTTTGGTTTAATGGGTATCAAAATGTTTGGTTAGGCTTATACCGCTATACACACTAAGCTAATGTTTTCGGTTATGCGGTACGGGCGGAAACGCGGTCAATGTCATGTCTGCCGGCAGTGTCCAAGAAAACACAATAACGAAATTTTGGTTCAATTTATCAACTTACCGCGTGTGGAGAGTCCAGTGTAAGTGCTATAAAGGGATTGAACTTCGTTCCGACTCCAGTGAGACTGCCGGTCGTACGAATAATCGGAAGAGTCGAGGAAGCGATCAAGAGAAACAGAATTCCGAAAATGACGCGGAGCTACACAGGCAAGAAGCAGCGCATATCTTGCGCCGTGCTCGACTTCCGGCTTCCAACATCACATTTTCAGATAGACGAGCGTACGTAATGCAAGTAATGCAAGTTGTTCTAGCAACGGAAGACTATAGGACAAGATTTAACATATTATGTTGTCCACAGGAGCTTACGAGAAAGTTAACTAAAAAAAACTAACGCGTTATGAAAAATATAATAGTTTACCGGAGATGGGGTGTCGAAAAAGGTGAGTAACCCACAACCACCGAAACTATACGGGCTGCCGAAGATACATAAGCCAGCGACTCCCCGGTGAGTAGTGAGCCAAATAGACTGTCCGACGTACTACGGCCTCTCGAAACATTTGATTGACTAGTCTACTAGAACCATTCATGGGCAACTGTATTCTTATATTAAGGACTCGGCAAATTTATTGAGCAGATATTGAAAGCACGCTGGGACCCTATGACCTAACGGTAAGTTTACATACATACATACATACATAGCGTCACGCCTGTTTCCCGGTGGGGTAGGCAGAGACAACGGATCTCCACGTGCCACGATCCTGACACACCTCTGCCGCCTCTTCCACTCCCATAATGTTCTTCATGCATGCTCGTCGGTTACGGGTACTACGCACTTGCCCCTTTTTGAGCACATGCCCGATCTGGTCCAGGTGAGTGCGTCTAGGGCGACCCTTCCCGACTCTTCCACTCACATTTGCTTCATAAATTTCTTTCGTAAGTTTACTTTATTCGCTTTCGTTCGGTAAGTTTACATGCACCTCTATTCAAATATACCCCTGATGGATGCGTTGGAGATTATTGTTAAAAAGCTTAGCAAGTGCGAACGTTGTTGCCACGCAGAGGGCTGCATATCTATTCTCTACTTGCACGCATAACTAGTGCGTGCACACACTCGTTATGGGGTTACTTCGTGTGCCATATTGCTGCCGCGCGTTCAACCAGCGCGTCCCGCGGCCCGCGCAGGCGACGCGCTGCGCCGCCCTTGAGACGTTTCTTACTCGCTCAGAAGAATGCGGTTTTCTCTACAACTACTACTACCTACTAACTAACTACTCGCATCGACCCTCTCGCCGCTACAATTATTTACATTAGCTGCGACCGCCCGTTGACATTTGCCTGGCAGACGTGTAGGCTGTCTTCCGGGGTGTTGCAGTTTGCGAGTCCTGACAATGTCTCCGGAACGGGAGGCGAAACGTCGGTAAAAGTAAGTCGTCTTTACTCTTTAGTAAGTACAGCATAAACGAAAATATTAACAAAATGTATCAACAATTAGTCATAAATATTTTATGAGTTATTATTTTCATCAGGTAGAGTTTAACTAATTGTTTTAAATCCTCCTTCGTTGCGTGAGACCACAACAGTAAGACCAAGTCAATCAATGTCTACATGAACATTTTCGTTTACTTTTTAGCACCTAGCACCTATCTACAACTACCCACTGTCCGCATGAACACAACTCTGAATAAAATGAGTGATGGGTACCAAGCCTTGTTGGCATGTCTTGACGAAAATTGAACTTATATTTTTGTTTTCGAGAAATGAAAAGACTTATACGAAAACCTTTCACAACACACGGGGTATCATTCAGGATAAACACGTTTGGCGGAGTGTGTATCGTTTATGAATGACACAGGTGGCGCTCAACCTGGCGATACTGAAACACGGATATGTAGCAACGACAATGCACAATGCCTTACTGCAGAAGGCGGTAAGCAGCACGAAACTTTGCAGACAAACAAATCATTCGCATTGACAGGCCGACCACCGCGGCAGGGCAGCCGAGTGTGAAGAGTCGGGCCGTGGAGGCGGCTGACAATTTACACGTTTAATTTAGCTCGAGAGAAGCGAATGGACCGGGCGCAACACCAGTCGTCTGCCGTTTATACTGATGGGTCATTTCTGAGGTTGGACGTGCAAATTTTCTAACAATGGTCATTCTCAGGACTAATTTAATAATGCCAAAATTTCAACTTGAAGTTTGGTTCGAATTCACAGTTAGAATTAGAGTTTTGGATTGAAATTGATTATTTATTGAAAAAGAACACATGTTTGGATTGAAATTGAATATGTTTGTGTGTGATGGGTATGATTTATTGAAATATATATTTTAAAAGTATTTTTTTTTAATAAGGTAGATACAGTTTGCATTGTGTAACAGTTATTTTTCCAGAGTGGGACTAAGTCTGTCGTAGGATAAAATTTTTTAATATTTCCACAACACAGCTGACCAATTTTATAAGGGTCCCTAAAAAGGATCCAGACACAGCCTATGTGTTTTTCGCCATTCTGATTGTCATTACTCTCAAATACTTCATTCAAGCCACTTCTAGATCAAAAAATTTACATCTGAGTGCTGACGATCCTTCCGACTTCGGGAACAGGAATGAATTATTTACTTAAATAAAGTATTAAATGAATTCAAGAGGAATGAATGTATTAAACAGATATAATTTTCGAAGCCAATTGGAGCTCATCCCGTCCCACCACTATTCGGCCGTGTTGAGCGCAGCGGTGCAGCGCCGCCGCGCCGCCGCCGCCGCACGAGGGTATTGTGTTTGCTCAGTCATCGGGCGAACCGAACAGAGAATGCGTCGATGCACGCAGCATTCTGATGCATTCTGTGGCACTTTACATTTTGTAATAACAAAAGTCCTCTTAAGGCTGCATATAAGGTAAATTCCGCTCTTTCTAATAGATGTACCACAATATTAACTCTCCTGAAATATTCAGTTTTAATCAGGATTTAATCATTTATTTCAGGGCAGATCGATGATAGCTCCTTGAAAAAATGATTTAATTAACTTCGCTCGATAGAAAAAAAATCATGAAAATGGCTCATATAAATTTTACTTATAAATAAAAGAACGTATTGGAAACGTTGACCAAATTAAGATTGTGGATACAATTGATTTTATTTGTTGAATATATATTTACCGTCTGTGTATATTTAGGTCGATAGCTTTTATTTTTTTGTTTTCATTCGTAGTTTTGCAACAACAAAAAAACAGAATTTTCACTTACGCTACAAATTTTCGAGCTGTTCATCCTTTTTTTTATGGAAACTGACACGGTTGGCTACATCACCTACAACATCCTTGATGTCCGGGTATACTAGGTGCCATGTCAGTGCTTCCCTTAATTTCATGTCGGCTATACTGAACTGGACGGAAAATACGAAATATTTACATAGCCGTTTCGACCGAGGGATTCGTTCCGTGCGGTGGTACCAAGCCGCCCGGGATAAACCCTACCACCTGATAAGGCAAGAAGGGATAAGGGACCTACAGTTTAACGCTCCAACGGTCGAGCGGCCACTCATCCAAGTACTGACCGCGCCAGGGTTACTTAATAACAGTCGACCGACCGCACCACTGAGCTACCGAGGCTGACAAATATAAAAATACAAAATACTCCACGCGAGTCGAACTCGTGTGGAGAGAGTTCCGTAGCATTCTATTTTCCATGAGAGCTTTAAGACCTGGGATTTTCGTTTAGGTTTTGCTGTAAACTATAAGAGTGGCGCTATATTTCCTATTTTTTTCGAAATTTTAGACGCAGTAGTTTCGGAGATACCGGGGGGAGGGGGGGATATTTTTATTTTTTATTTTTTATTTAATATCTTTTAAAGAATGCATTTTTGAATTAACGAGCCCTTTTCATTGATAGGTTACATGATGGACTTGAAAAAATAATTTAAATTTAAAAAGTTTGGTTTTTTCCTTTTTTTTATGAGGTACGGAAACTCGGTGCCCTAGAGGCCCACTAGAATGCTATTTTCTCAATCGACGTAGGTTAGGTATACAGTATTAAAAGATGAAGATATACTCGTAGTGGGCACAATTAATGTCCGGTAATGCAAGCTGCGCTGAAAAAAATGCGGTGGAGGTATTTGAAAAATAGGGAAATAGAAATAACAACAAATAAAATTTAAATTAATGTAAGCCGTCAAGGTCAAACACGGTCAAACTAGACTAACCTGACCGCCAGTTACAATGTTTTTGTCCTTCAGAGAGACTCGGATAATTCTTCTGTCCCAGGAAAACTTCGTCGAAAGTTACATTAATTTTAAAGTTTATAAGTTAGTTTTAAAGTTAAATTTATTATGTACGAGCTTTTCTTAAGAGAAATGTTAGTTTTAGACATTTAAAATCAATTTACCGTTTGGAAACACTGAGGCTGTCATCAAGATAACTCGGAAAAAGTGTTATAGTTGTAAGCTTTGAGATAGGTTATCAATTTTGTCCCACGAAACTGTCAGTTATTTATTTATTACCAAATTGTCATAATTCTTACGTCAATTTTGTATGTAGCCGGTACGTCAGAATTTGTGAATTATTTTTTATATATTTTTTTTTTAAGTTGTAGGTAAGTAGATTGTAAAGTTATATATAAGTATTCCATTTTATCTTCTTTTATTCTCCATTTTATTAACCTCAGGTACGTCGATGGAAAGCTGTGGTTCCGTACCGCTGAAGGCCGTGAGGACTGCAGGAAAATTGGAGAGGCGTATGTCCAGCAGTAGAAGCTTACACGCTGACTGACTGTACTTTATATTTCCATCCATATCTCTATATTTCGATACTTTCACCCATCACTACCTTCAAGTTGTTATGTAGGCACCTATTAGTCATACTCAGTGTCGAGCGCCGACTTTCCGCATGACCTAGAAAGCCGAACTAAAGCACTTCAAAGGACTACCCGTACGAGTACATAAGCCGTTGCATTCGAATTTGTGGTTTGGAGTGTCTCGCATTGCAATCAGCGTGCAGTGTGTTAGCGTCCGGGCTAAATAAAGGGATGCAACATTTGAAAATGCATTACAATCTCTGTGGCTTATACGCGCTTGTCTAAAGTATTGTGCTTGAATGAAGACCTGTGAGAACATTATTAGGTTGTGGCTAAGCGGAAAGGCCTTGCTCCGCTCCTGTTTCCGACAGGTGTACTGAGTAATGTCATAATGAATCTAGATGGTGAGATAATAATATTCCTTATAACATTCTGTCTTAGCACACCCAACCAGTCTGTGAAAAAAGCTGCACTTTTTTTTTGTTCAGGCTTTCCGTAATGATTGCATTGCGGATTTATGCAAAACAAAACAACACTAAAGATCCGATTAGTAGGACACAACTCAAATCTCTGATGTACCTACACACGTTACAGCGATTACTATGGGAAAGTGCAAATAATTATAGACTTAAACAGGCTTACCTTAGAGTACATAACAAGTACTTTAGGGTACCTCAACAAGTTAAAGTCTGCACTTCAAGAGGGGCGTGAATGGGCATCTGTCAGGCCGACATAGCATTCGCAAACCCCGCATACGACTGAATGTCCATGGGTGTCGTGAGACACCTTATGGGTGGCTCGGTAACATATATCGCGCTTTCAAAAAAAAAAACTGTATGTCCCTTCTCTTGCCTCTTAGGTGGTAGGCTCAAATTGTAGCCGACTGGGTTGATACCACCGTACTGGGTGTAAGATGGCCGCATAGCAGCCTCGGTTGTGTTCTCCTATAGTCCAGTACAGCCAGCAATCCAGGGAAGTCTCCGGTATGGCACCTACCTTCTCGGAGTTGATATTGGCTGGTCGGAGCATGTGCTTTGGCCCCTCCGACTCAGCCACCCATACCGGATTACATAAAAAAAAATGTAGAAAGCGGTGTAAATTTGTGTATATCAGTAGTCAATGTAACCTTTGAAGTGTGTCCCTACTCATGCATGGATGAAGAAAACGCCCAGCCCCGTTGAGCGGCTACCCGCAGTCACCCGCAGTGCATGCGCCGTGCGCGTCGTAGCTCGTACTGTACTGAAATGTATTTATGTCAATGTAGTAATCTTTCAGTTCTTCATAGAGTGATATAACTGAAACGTTCGAATCCCGGGATCCCGGGTACACTGGAAAGTTATCCACAACACCATCTGTTTGTCACATAAAAGCCATTAAAAAGCCGATCAGCAATATGTTTCCCGGAAGGTTCGCCCGCGCCTAATCCGATAGTGGTGATGGATGCGGTGGCGACGAGCGGTGGCCATTCCCAAGTTTTCACTAACAAAATGCGCAAAAATATTTTATCGGAGCATATAGCACCGTGTGGCTGTATTAGAAAGACGCATTTTTTTTACTGTAGAGCACTAAATGATATTTTTTTTAAACAAATGTACAGTACCCTGCAATTAATAATGAGCATTAAGCTTTAGAAAGAGACAGTCGGGTTGTAGAGCGTCATGCCTGTCGCATGAAATCGCACGTCTCTGTGCGACAGGGACGACGCTCTACAACCCGATTGTATCTTTCTAAAGCTCGATGCTCATTATTTACTGCCGCGTGGTGTAATCAGTATTTAGGCGTTTTAAACATGACTTCACAGAACAGTGATAAGCGGCCGTCTTCCCGCCTGTCGCGAGAGGGCGTGACACGGCTTCTTACATACATGTAATGCACGTTATGCATGTAATGCTCGTACATGCAATATACCTACTAGAAGTATCGCTCAAAACCCATATCTTTATATGTTAAAACCTAGTATTTCTCGGTGATTATCTGATTATAGAATGTACAGTACAGTTAATTATTAAATTATAATCATATTCGGATATAAAAGAACCCAATATGCTTTCTTGCGTTTGTATCTTAATTTTAAGGATATAAGATTAAAACAAGACTACATTCAGTATGACTCGTTACAATTCTTGTTTCACCCCGTCCAACAATGTAATCTATCAATCTAAGAGTCGGACTGAAAACCTCGAAAACTTTTGTCTAAATGCCTCTTCGCTGTGAAATAAACCGCTCCACTGTGCCGACGATGACGACGCCGCACTGTGGATTCAATTTAGAGTTTCGAGCGGCTTAGAAGATAATATCCTCATTTTTTATGTAACCGTCCATACATGAAAATACTTTTTAAAAAAACGGACAAGTGACAAGTGCGAGTCGAACTCGAGCACCGAGAGTTCTGTATCGCCATGTCATGGTCAGCGCTGCTTCATACTGTTTTCGGTAGGTGGCGCGCATATACTTTTTAGTTTCTTGTATGGGGTACCCGTGATTTTTTTACTTTTTCTTATTTTTATTATTTTTTGTTATATCGGCCATAATAACACATATTCTGTGAAAATTTCAACGGGCTACCTATTACGTTTCAAGAGATGCAGCCCTCGGACAGACAGACGGACAGACAGACAGACGGTGTAGGCTTAGTAATAGGGTCCCGTACGACGACGGAACCCTGAAAAAAGAAATAAAGCTTGTGGCACACTGCCTCTCTCCCCATGCATGTCTTAAAAGGCGACTAAGGGGTAAGGACGTGATGCCGTGCTAAAGGGGGACAGGTTAGCCATTTCTCACCTTGGCACGGTTCTTCCGAGTCGGACAGCAGGTGGGTCTTTGTGCCTTACTTGCTGCTTGAGAATTATCTTGTCCTAATACTTTGCTAAACGTGGTGGTCGGTGTTGTGCTGTAATTTACCAGAATTCTTGCAGCACAATACCCAGCACAATTTACCCCGATTGTTGGTATATAAAGCGTGTGATATATAAGTATGTATGCATGTTACACTTAATAAATAACCGTGCTTTATAATAATTAGGCATATTATAGGTCTTTCAAAGCATTTTAAGTAAAAAAGACGATACAAAAATACCTCAATAAAATTGAAAGTCTATGAAACTCTGAATTGAATCCATAGTGCGACGACGCCCGCGTCGTCGCGACGCCGCCGCGCCGCCGCCGCCGGCGCCACGTCGCTCCCCTCGACCGATATATTGGAACGAGAAAACTGAATGAAGCTTTAGAATTTAGCGGAGGCTTCAGGCGAAGGAAGTTGCGACGCATTCGATTTATGAAATTTTTGAAGTCGGTAAAGCAAGTACGCTCGTTAAAGAAACTCTATAAGTTGTTTTTTTTTATCGATAACTGTTGTAACATTTTTGCATTGTAAAATGTCACACAAAGGAAGAAGTGGCATGGCACCTAGTTTCGCTAGGAGTGCGATAGAACGGGCCAAGCCGTCGTGAATCTAGAGAGTGATGTTGCATTGTCAAGTAATAAACGACCTATTTGAAAAGTAGAAGTAGGTATTGTTATGCTAATGTAGAAACGTTTATGTCTCAATTCTTTGAAAACGTTGAATTTTTGACAGAATTATACTAAACAACAGCTGGCAAGTCTAAGATCTATGTTCTTTGTTTTTTTTTTATTTTTTGATTTTTTTAGAATTTCTTATTAAATTTTTTGCTTGGATGTATTATGTTATAATTAAAGCAATTAAAATTCAGTAAGTTATATAAAACACACCCGGTGTTATGGGCTGACATCACGGACGATGTAGCCAACCGTGTCAGTTCCATAAAAAAAAATCACTATAAAGGTTGTTTACCCGGTTCTTCCTTATAGATTGCAGGGTCAAACGGGACAAAACAACATATTAATGGATATTTATTATGTCTCAATCACAATGAAAATAAATAGGTAGGTATCTAAAATATGAATTTGAATGTGAGCATGTGGTTTTAGCATTGTGGTTCAAGTCACTCGGTGTTATCAAATTAAAATTATTATGAATCTTCATAAACTATGTTTAGTAGTTGCAGACGATACTTGAATATTGCTCAGACAGCACTAGGTACTTCGGGCTTGAAAGGCGAGTTGACAATGTTGTGTCTGTTGATAATGTCCGCAATCCACTGTTGTTATAAAATTTAATGTGCAGTTCCAGGTTTGCAATCTTTTTGAATATTAAATTATTTGAAGCGTAAAATGACATACTTAGTATGTGCTTGTTCGCTTCCAATAGTGCCTACTCAGTCAGTCAGCTTGATGAGTCTACAGCTGGACATACGCCTCTCCAATTGTCATCCAGTCCTCCCGGTCTTCCAGGCTACGGAACCACTGTTTTCCGCTTTTAGGTACATAATACATTTTAATGCAAATATTAATATTGCGATTAAATATACAGATTAAATACGAGCATAAATAAGATATTATTTATGACATATCATTACGTAAAATACCACGCGATGAATCCCGACAAACGGGGTAAGCAGAGTAATTGATGTTGTGCTACAAGGACTCTGGAAAATTATAGCAGAGCACCGACCACCACATTTTGCAAAGCATGCGGACAAGATATTATCTATCAAGCAGCAAGTAAGGCAAAAACTAAGTAATATGTATACGACTTTCCAATCCGTCATAATAAACATAGTTTCTTTATTATATTTAATTCCGAACACATTGTTTATTCAAACCTATGCCAATTGTTAATCAGAAGTGTTAACGAGTCAATTTGTCATATTTTATTAATTACCCGTGGCGCACAAACAGCCGTGATATTGCAAATTAGCAACCGCGATTTCAGTGGGATTTTCGCCGTTATAAAGGCTCGTATAGGATAATATTTTGTGCATACAAAAGTGCAAAAAGTATCCAGTAGTCATGAACTCACGAATATTTAACTTTGCTTGGTACCTCCCGCGACAACATCCCATACAGTACCCCACAAAGTTCGAATGCCGGAAGCACTGGCGCACATTATGTAAGTACTGGAACCAACTCGCTATACTTTTGATATAAATTATTATCAGAAGATATTATTGGTATCTACTTATGGACATAATATGTACATTATCGTCGCTTAAGTATGAATACCGTGTAATGATTTTTTTTTTACTTTTCAGGACAGACGAAAAACTGATAATGCATATATTTTTAACAGAACTATCAAAATAGCGGGGATTTTATGCAAAAAAAAAGTAAAGTTTTAGCGTTCTTCGGTAATATCCATGACATACGGGTGCTTCCACTTTTTTTTTATGAAATAATGATTTACTCATTGTTTTGTATGCCAGCTTTTTAGAGCGACTTATGAGTTCCGTGGTGTTGACTTCGAAATTTAGGCATGGATGATTTCTGCCGTTTTGATTTTGTGTGTTAGTTGCGTTGATCAGGCCAATCAGAAGTTTTTCAATTATCTAGCCAAAATCTCTAATCCGTTAAAAATTATTTACGCATTGTCCATACGACGACGATGTAGCTATTTACCGAAATATACCTAAATTCATAAATATATTGACAAGTTAAATAAAGCAGCGGCAGCGTGGCGTAAGCCCTAGACTAAATGATAAAAGTTAACCCATAGCTTTTAGTGAGATGATTAAAAAGAGTTAATTTAACTAGAAAGTCATTTTAGCTAGCCCACTTGAGCGCAATATACTTAATTATGCAAGCAAACAATATAATATTTGCTCGGCGCGTCTCAAAGTGGGGCATCGGTTTAATCATCCGGGCTGGCTTTAAAATGGTTAAAGTGCTAAAGGCTACATTATTCGCAATTCAGTGGCTAAATTATATGTACATTGTTTTCCTTTATTTAGTTTTCGAAAATTTTAGCAAATTACGAAAATATTTTTGAATGAAAACTATATCCTACATACATAACGCAGCGCATTGATTAAATTATTTTAATTTAAAAGATTCGTAGGTATATTTGATGTAACTTACGGTACGGTAGGGTTCCGTAAAATTGGTTTAGTTAAAGAAACTATTATGGTGTCTGTCTGTCCGTCGTCCGTTAGAAAATTTAATTAAATACGGGTTCTTTGGCAAAAACTTTAAGAGTCTATTAATATAAACAAAATGTGTGCCCGGGGAGACCAATAATGTGAAAATCTGAAAAATGAAAATGATTTATTGGAACTAGCATATCGTTTAATATGGCTGACTTTGAGGATACAATTTTTCCCCTTTATTTTTAATTTACTTTTGAATAGGTTATTGTTATTACCTATATAAAAAATATTCTTAACTCCGAAAGGACTAAGTTCTAATTGTAATGGCTATGTTATACGGCAATATGGGGGGTGCGGTTAAAATAGCGGTGCTGATTAAGTGTTTATTGGTATTTAAAGTTGCTGAACATTTCAAGAGTCTTTGAGTCAACTTTGAAAACTAGCTCTGATAGCGTACTCATATTATCTGTGCCTTAATTCACCGGAGAACGTTCAATTATAATAGTAGAAACATCGTAGGTATATAATTTCTCTATGAGTACAACATATAACATATATAACAATATATACCTACACATAACAATATTTGAAGACAAATTTCTCTAAATTGAAGAACTTGATTCTAAGAGCCCGGTCGCACTAACGCAGACTTAAATATCTCTAGAGGCCCGTTAACTAACGACCGCTTAAATCCGTGACTCGATAAGACTTCTCTACCGAAGTGTTCTATCTATCTTTCAACGTTAGAAGACAGAGATGGCTGTACTTTGTATAAAATAACGGATTAATAATCCCTAAAACAAACTGACAGACAGCTGATGTTGTTCATTCTCTCTGCATGGCAGATGTAAATTTTACTTTTCCTTGTGTACCTGTTAGAAATTTAAATGGCCGAACACACAGATTTAACTTTAAGTCAGCTTAGCATTCTAATAACAGCAATTCACCGTTGGCGACTTTTATCGTGTCTTTAAGATGAGCATAAGTGGACTTACTCGTAAGCTGTGCTCGTAAGTAACCAGTAGTACGTACTTATTAAGTATGTGTTGTCGCAATCGGCCCTTATTTAGATACATACGTAAAGGACACAATATATTTCAGGTCTCGTCTCTTGTGTGAGAAGACGGAGGTAAACAGAGAAGCCGTTATAGCATCACAATTAGCCAATAATGAGGTCGGCACAGAGAGACGCATGCACCGCTGTTTGCAGATGCCAACCCCGTCTCGCCCGCACCGTGTCTTCCGTCCCACCTCACCCAGCCGGCGGCCGCCGCAGAGAGCCAGATATTGTGGCTTACGCGAAACATAGGTAGGTATTTAGTTGTTTTTAAAACCGACAATCCAGTGGATAGGGTGCGAGCGCGAGGGACGAACGGGTCTACATATTTGCTGTCTTATCTTGTGTAATGCTCCCTTTTTATTTATTAAAACGTTACGTTGCGGACAAATTACAAGTCAGTCACCGGTTTTAAAGTTTTCGGCCCATTCTGAAAAGCCGCATTGGGTATTTTTTCGCAGTTATGCATTATATTGAGTCGGCCCCTACAGCCAAAAGCAAGTCTGCAGACCACGTTCTTAATCATATGCAGGAAATGTTCACACAGACTTAACGTAATTAGAATAATTCGTAGCATATATTGTAAATTGCTTCACGACTTAACTGAGATGGAATTAATGTAAGATTATTGCAATTTTACGAGCAATATTAGCTTTAATATAACTCACAACATTAACAAAGTGAGCAATATTGATGGAATAGCCGTTAAGTTGAGCTCGGGGCGTGGATAGACAAATCGGTCGTTTCAAATTCTTCGAGACGAATAGCCCTCAGTTCAGTCAAGTGAATAACTCTTGACTTCGCAGTTAAATTACGTAAGCACAAACATCACAGGCCCTTAGCTTTCCGTCCCTCTCGGCGCGGAGTCACTTTCATGCGGGTCGGAATCCCACTGAAAGGATGCTTCGTCTCGCTCCGTCCCGGAGCCGCTCCGTCGCGCTCTCTCGCCTTTCGTCGTCGTTGTAAATTGAAATCCTAAAGGGTCCCGAGTATTTGGACTATTAAGTCATTACGGCCATCAAATGGTAGCGAGTGTTCGTCGAGCAGCAAGCAACTATCCCAAGATCCTGACGCATGGCCGCCGTCGTCGCCGCCCCTCGCCGCCCCGGGCCGCCACCGCACCACAGATACCACAGACCACTAGGTGGTCTGTGCTGTGACTGATACACTTAGGTATATCATATATTATAATCTTTCAAGAGCGTTCGGTTGAATGAGAATTAGAATATATTCAATAAACGTCTCTTTTAATAAGTTTTCACTCACATTTTTTAGATACATACATACATACATAGCGTCACGCCTGTTTCCCGGTGGGGTAGGCAGAGACAACGGATCTCCACGTGCCACGATCCTGACACACCTCTGCCGCCTCTTCCACTCCCATAATGTTCTTCATGCATGCTCGTCGGTTACGGGTACTAAGCACTTGCCCCTTTTTGAGCACATGTCCGATCTGGTCCAGGTACGTGCGTCTAGGGCGACCCTTCCCGACTCTTCCACTCACATTTGCTTCATAAATTTCTTTCGTTAGTCTCCTATCATCCATTCTTCCAACATGACCGAACCACCGCATTTTTTAGATGCAATGCATTTTTTAGATATGCTTATTAAATTAAAATCTTAAACGCTGCTACATTTACATTTTAAATTGGTCACCATTCCCAATGACGATGTTTTGTTCCATCTGCTGTCTCTCGCATTTGATTGAATCAAAGTCAGCTGAAATATTAGATGATATGATAATGCAATTATTCTCTACTTGAATTCTTTTGTTCAACGATCGCTGATTCACATAGGCACTGTGCATCAGCCTGCGAGGGATTCCATTCCTTTGCATTTATTATTAAGGTTTTGTGTTTTTCATACGTGATTCAAATATTGTAGCCAAGCACTTAAAAGTAATATGGAAACAGTTTATTTTTTATTTCTTATTGACATTACCTATCAACCTGCAAAAGGGCGACATGAGGGTCGCCTCTCATCTCGGCACGGTCTTTCCACCGAATCATGCCTACTGCAAGTGGGTCTTCGTGCCTCACTTGCTTCTTGATAGTTATCTTGTCCGAAAACTTTGCTAAACGTGGTGGTCGGTGTTGTGCTGTAATTTACAAGAGTGCTTGCGGCACAACACCGATTGTTCTGCTCACCTAGATTGTCGAGATACAGCTTGTTGTATGTATGTATGTCAAAATCAATTAAGACCTAGGACGAATTAAAGGCTTCCCTGACTAAATATACATAGGCGGGATAGTGGACCACCCTGTTGGCATCGGACCGACGACACGTCTCGATTATGCGATTATATGTGTACGCACTAAAAGGATTGGTGGGATACACAGAGTTGGAGTAGAGTGAGCTAAGTATTTTAATACGGACCAATCGTCTGGCCGTCTTCGTCCGGCAGAAATCTTTGACATATACTCACCTACGTAGATCCAAAAAACGACTGATACTAGGCTTTTTTTAAGACGGCGGCGCCCATTCTCCTATAAGTGTCCAATGACGCCCATGGACATTCGGTCGTATGCGGGGGTTGCAAATGCCATGCCGGCCTGACAGTGACAGGTGCCCATTCACGCCCCCAAAGATAATGGAAGTTTAATAGGTGTTCTGTGCACGCCCCTCTTGAAGGACTCTGTCAAAATCAGACAAGTCTCATATTAAAATTCACTGTGATGAGCTGATGACTAAAACCCCGTTTAGAGTAGGTCAAGTAGCGTTTGCGTTATCAGTAAAGTTTTTCTCTAACTTCTCATTTCGCTCTTGCTCGTCGCAGCCCTCGTGTGAACAGCTACCACTTTCCTCTTTTGAGGTAGGTACGGAATCCTAAAAAGTAAGAAATTCAAAGGTCACTATTGTTTTTATTTAAAGCCCGACTTGTGGTGCTGATCCACCCATAAGGTGTCTAACGACGCCCATGGACATTCCGTTGCATGCGGGGGTTGCGAGGTTGCAGGTGCCTATTCACGCCTCTCTTGAATAGGACACGTGAGCAGGGATTTCTGCCACATATCCTTGTGATTAGACATTTTAGTCTTTGATGTGGTATTATAGGTAACCCGTGATCGAATGCTTATTCCATATCCGGAGGAGCGTGTCCAGCGAAAGCTGTGTCATACATAATATCTGCTAATACATGGCTAATACACTTCGATTGACCAGTCACATGATTGACATTTGCATTAATACTCCTTGAACTGGGCCCGAAGCAATCCGATGGGAAGGTTAATTACCTAGATTAAACCTGCAGATTAATAGGTACATGCTTTAGGCACAATGTATTATGTACGAGTTCATATTAGTGTGGAAGAGACGTCATCGGTGCGTCACCGCGACACGTGTAGATAAGTTGCCTCTGCCTAATCCACTAGGAAATTGTCGTGTTGTTGCAAAACAATGTTATTCTAGCCCTTGCACATTTCCTATGTGGAAGAAAGGAAGAGCGTGGCGTGGTACAATCACACTTTTTTATATTCAGAACGCTACAATGAATATTAAAAGCCTACGACAACCAGAAAAGTCTTACGTAATACATAATATGTATAGGTAGTGTATGTTTATAAAACTAACACATTTAAGTAAACTGTTTCTCTATAACCTGTTTCTTAGAGCAGATTCCGCCAAGACAGACTTAACAAGTACGTACAATACCCTGCAGTAAGTAATGAACATCGAGCTTTAGAAAGAGACAATCTGGTTGTAGAGCGTTGTCTCTGTCGCACGAACTCGCACGTCTCTGTGCGACAGAGATGACGCCCTACAAACGGATTATCTCTTTCTAAAACTCGATTTTTATTACTTCTGCCGGGTACTGTAAGTAACCAGTAAGTCCACTAAGTACCAGAGCAGACACACACTAAAAGTCAGTTGCGTCACAGGTGATGCTGTCATTAGAATCCTCGTAAACTGAAGTCTGGGTGTTCGCCCATTTAAGACGAGAAGGAAGTTAACATTCTCCATACAAAATCGTCTTTCGGCATTTATGTTTTCTAGCCCCCTAAACCTTATCTGATTTTTACAAATGTGTTTTCTTGTCTCAAGGACAGTCCAATCTACGTTCCTGTCATTTTTTGTTTAGATTAAATATACCTACAACACCGGCGCTAAAAATTTGTATTTTGACCGAAAAAAAAATAATTTTTTATTTTTTCATTTCATGAAGTTCATTAAGCTTTATTAAGTCATCACTTTAGATATTCAAAAAATAAAAAGATAGAAACGTAGATTCGACTGTCCTTATTACAACAAAAACTAAATTGTAAAAATCTCGTTTCTCGTGTTTAGGGGGGTAAAAAACATAAATGCCGAAAGACGATTTTGTACGGAGAAAGTTAACTTCCGTCTCCTCTTGAAACAGGTGCATAATATGCAATAAAATAATGAATGGTGAAATTGACATCTGCCATATAGCGTCAGCGTCAGTTTTTTTTAGGGACTATTAAGACGTTATTTTATACAATGTAGACTCATCTCTCTCTTCTTATCGTTGAAAGATAGAGAGGAAACTTCGATAGTGAATACTTATCGAGTTAAGGAATTCAGCTGGCGTTAGTTAACGGACTTGGCAACTAGTTGGCGCAATCGGCTCTTAGTATTCCTTGTATGGATTTAAGTTTTCGGTCTTTTAGGCTTAGAGCATCACAAGAAAGCGTTGGCCGAGGCGTTGGCTGGTGGTTATTTCTCAATAGGCGCAGCCTACCTGCTACCCCAACGTCCCGACTGACTGAGAACTGTTCTGAAGTGAAAGCAGTCATTAAGTTATTCATCAAAGCGATTTGATTTGAACGCTACGCTATATGGATCGGGCAGGACTTTGCACAATGCACAGTACGGAGATAACTGAATTCGAATAACGGGCAGGTAACTTTGGATGGTGTGCTGTATGGTGTGCTATATTGATTGGTTTGTACGTACATATGGGTTCGTAGGGCATTCATTGGGCATCCTGCACTATCTGCTTGATGTCTCGGTTGATTATTATGCTTTGTCCATATACGCTAACTACATGTACTCGCACAACCTCTATGTTTGCATCGGCACGTTACTGTGATACTGTGTGATGTATTTATCGTGTATGATATTAATCTATGATATATAATTGTATTATGGTTGATGATAAGATAGGTTGAGAAGACAAATAAATTAAATTTACAACAAAAAATATAAAAAGACGAATAAGAACATAGGTACGACGCGTCAATTAAACAAGACTGCCCTTTACACGAGACACGGTAATGAATTGATTTCTAAAATTTACGAATTCACGTTAATGCCTCTTTTTAAAAGTCATTTCAGGGATCGTTTCGCAACTTTCCCCTCGGTCGTGCGTCGCGGCGGCGGGGCGGCGGGAGGCGCGGTGCGTCGGCGACGATGGTGGCGCCCCGAGGCCATTGGGGTCGAAGCGGGGAGAGGGCCTTTAAGTACACACTTGGCTGGAAGCACTTACCATGGCTACTTATTACTACACTACACTCGTGTCCACGCCCGGCCCGTCCTATGAACTTAATTCAATGGACTAACGCGTTTGAAGACGATGAATTAGAAAATAATTGATAATTTTTTTTGTTTTTTGTGTTTTATTATTTCCTTTTTTCGGAGTTCTTGGTATGAATTGAAGTGGTATCGGTGATCCTTATATTTGAGGAAGTTTTGAAATTATCTATCGTATCTATCCACCAAATTAGCAACACATTGTTGAGTGCTCTTTAGCATTTAATAGCATTTGCAATATTCTATCCTCAGAAGAAGAAATTTCCTTTCACAAAGTCCAAAGAAGAATTCCATTTACTTTCTTCACGAAAGAACTCTAAACATCACAAAATTAATTTCCACTAATGCACTGCACGCGGACCACAGTCGCCATCTCGGGGCTAAAGATAAAGCGTCGAGCACGTGCTGTGTCTACCCACCCCTCACGCCCGTTCTGCCATGTCGAAACCACCCCCACCCTGCGGCGCTGGGGAGCGCACCCACTGCCAACCCCCTACAAGGCAATACAGGTGTCCCCCTACAAAGCTAACGCGAGCTGAGGGACGAAATACCGATTTGCAAAATCGTACTTGCATAACAGAGGCAAACATTAATACCAGACTACGATGAACAACGAAAAGAAGGTCATATTGTAAAAACTAAAAAATTATTAGATGTGCAGAAGGATTTCACAAATTATTATGAAAAAACATCGAATTATGGCATTTTTATTAAGAGAAATTCGTAGTCGTTTCTTAGTGCCCTTAATATTGTTTTAGGTTCCTAAGCTCTTTAAGACGTTAACGGAACCTTACAATGGTGTGACACTTTGAGTCATCACATCATAACTTCTAAACTTGGTTTGGTAGGTGTTGGGTTTGGCCTACTTACTAAGACGGCGCCCGCCTGCCGCCAGCTCCACTAATGAAATTCATAGATCCAACATAGATCTGGCCAAGGCATCTTCTGAGAACGAACGATACAATTACATATCCAATAATATGACATATTGAGGTTTAAGAGTAACACGACAGCAGACGACACATACAGTTATCGTTTCAATCAGCCCATTTTCATATATTAGGGATTCGGAATTTCAGAGTACGAAATTCCGAATACCCAGTCGGAACTTCGTTATTTTATTTCAATTTGAATTTTGAAATTTTGTGGATTTTACGCCAATCCCCCCACTTCTGGACTACAAAGGTATCATCGCCGAAATCACCCTTTTCACTTAGGGGAGCTCCCCTTCCCTTTGTCCGTGTGGTAACAACATTACCCGCGCCCTCCCCCCCTCCCCCCGACACGCCGGCTCCTGCAGTCAGGACTGCAGCGCCCTCAGGTGGCTTTTGATATGTTTCCGCCCACTCCGTCGTCGTCGGTAGGTAATCCACTCTAGGCCAAAAATCAATGTAGCAATGTGCGGACAAAGAAACCTTGTAGGTTTTTTGTGCATTGCATCAGGTTCATTATTTCCTAGCTAGTTTATAGTATTGTATTTTGAAGATTAAAATGTAATTTCATGTTATTGCCACGGATAGTTTTCTACCAAATACAATACATAGTACCTACTTAACATGTATCATGCACATTTGTTGTTTTAGAGATCATTAAAGAACGATCTCTTGTTTGTTTGATATATTAAAGTGGAACGGGAAAGGTGTGAATGAAAATAATTTATCAGGAAATATATTATTGGAAATAACAGTCTCGTGCTCTGTGAAAAATCCTAAGCTCGTACTTAATATCGCATCTTCTAAATTGAGTTGGGAATATAAGGTCAGCGAAGTGACACATATTATGATTTCTTTATGTTCAACATATCGCTCATCAAATGAATAGACAAACGAAAGCGACATCCACGCGGCCCTAAAATGTTGGATTTATTTCGTCTGCGGAGGTTTATTTTATGTTCTTTGTGACCGGATTTGTGGGCAGCTCCGAATTCCCTCGGAAATGGAAAAGCGCTTACTATTTCCTGGTGCGTTAGAAAGTTGGGCAGCGATATTTGATTTATAACGTCGGCTGCCTCCGCCGCCATATTTTGGGCGATGGTTGCTGGGAAGTTGGGCGCGTCGGCGGATACGGCGCGGCGCCGCGCCGGGCGGTATGCCGGCTGTCGCAATAGAAATTCTGCTCCAATTCGAGTCGAGACAGGGCACAATACTCTAGAGCCGGTACCTAATTCGGAACGCGTTTCCTTCTGTTTATATGACATTGCATTCTTGGAGGTTTGCGAGAGAGTTAGGCGATATAGACAGGACGCCACGTTATGTAAGTCTGAAGGATTTTGGCACGTCCCGCAATTCTCATTTCGGAGATCAACTTTCTCAAATTTTCTACGTGTCTCCCTAATCTTCAGCTAATAAGAGTAGACCAGACGCATAACACTTCGTGACTAGAGTATATATGAAGACTACTTTTCTAATATCGACGCCTACATACCTATCGATATATCTAGTGAGACTTATTTTAAACTTCATCGTCGAAACCTGTAGGCGCTATGTACCTACACATCATCAATATATTATTACTAATAATAAATTTGTAAGGGATGTTTATGGAGTAAGTTACTTTGTTTTAAGGGATACTGCGTTTGTAGACTCTAAATACTAAAACTAAATTGGCGATTTTTAGAAATCTTTTCTGTATGTATATATATTCCTTCATAACTCTTAAACCGATCATCCAAATTCGATTAAACTAAGCACATTTTACTATACGGGACACAGGATAGGCTAAATAAAATTAAATTCCGGTTACGCTAAGATGTGGCTCTCATACAAACTGAATTGTTCCGCGCGCCGAAATAAAGATACGGTAGAGGGCTTACTTACTTTCTTCTTTTTAAATACGCATTTCACGCGAGCGAAACCGCGGGCAAAAGCTAGTACAAACTAAAGTACTCTTACCTACTTCGTGGTCCTAGAATAATTCAGATGCCAATGAGAGAGAGATTATATACTCACAACAAACAATACATGTGCAAACAGAAGGAATATGAGACTTGCGTATCATAATGTGTTTGGCGTGTCACTATATGCACCTCGAATATTGCCAGCTTATAGAGATTCATCTCTAAATTAATGTTTATGATCGCTGAACTCTCATCAACCGAAAGAGGTCTCGGTTCTGAAACTGACCTACAAGTTTAATCCTCTCGCCCAATGATAGACACAAAGTGAAACTTTTCTCATTGAAATCCTCTCATGGTTGTCCGTCTAAGTAGTGTGATTTTTTCAATATACCACCGAACAAAAACTAATTCACGCAAAACACTTTTTTCTCCCAACACAGTCTAGCTCCTGATGATCGCAGTAGAAGATTAAAAAATGCAAACTCGCATGAGCCGGTGGAGGAACAAAAACGGCCACACAGCACTACTACGCTCGCTCCGCAAAGCGTTGAATCGGCTGAGCGAGGCCACGGCTGAAAGCGGATTTCTATCAATATGGGAATAATTCAGCCGCCATAGGGAATCCTCGGAATACTCTCCACGTGAACATAATTTCCTACGTTTACGGACGCAAGGGCACAGGAGTAAAGAAACGGAACAGAGACAAGCTTCATACAACCGCGCTGTACACTACTACAAGCCCGAGGCACAGACTTTTAGTGAAGTGTCCACAAAATTTGTATACATTTTGTCAAACACAAAATTTTATAAACCCTCATATTAATGTCTTTAAAATTAGATAAAGTATAAAGATACTAAAAGTACATTTAAGATTGTCTTCAAAGGACATATCATCCAAAGCCGCAAAGATTATAAAAACAAAAGACCTGTGTGAATATTCTGTGTCTAATCTCTGCGGTGGGTGACAGTTGAGTAGTTTCGCGCCCAAATCGTGGTGTGCTGTTTGCGCGCCAATGTTATTGATAACTGCGGTGGTGTCGAACTAGACCCAACATACACGATCGACGTTTGCGTGAGACAGTGGAGCGTTTTCAGAATCTACCGCCGCCGGTACAAACTTCCCACTATGGAAGTGATGAAGATGCTCCGCTCCATGCAACCGCACACGGTCAAGAATGGGAAACTTGTTCGCCTATGCTCCAAGCGGGGCAGGATGGGACGTGCCGATTTTATGAAGCTCTTAAGGCCTGTTTTTCGCCATGTCTGGCTGCACGGAGCGGAGCATCTTCATCAGCTCCATGGTGGTTAGTTTGTACCGGCGCCGGTAGATTCTAAAAACGCCCCACTGTCGCACGCAAACGTGGGCCGTGTATGGTGGCGGCACTCCCATGTTAATATTGTTGTTCTTGGGTGGTCTAGTTCGACACCACCGCAGTTTTCAATAACACTGGCGCACAAACAGTCAGTGGTTGGAAATGCACGATGAGCACACGACGACTTGGGCGCGAAACTACTCAATATTCACTCAGGTTTTTATTTTTTATAGCTTTGCGGTTCTGGGTGCTCTGTCCTTATATTATATCTAGAGTTTTCAAGGAAATTGTATGAGGGTTTATAAAATGTTGTGTTTGACAAAAGTTATACAAGTTTTGTAGAAATTTCACTTAAAACACAGGAGTAACAGAGGCTAAGCTTCTAAAGAGCGTGCAAAATATTTACCTATTTTGGTAGTGTTGGAACAGGCGCATTAAATAAAACAAACAAAACCTTTATCAGTTTTTAAGGTTCCGTACCTCAAAGGAGGAAATAACGGAACCCTTATAGGATCACAATGTTGTCCGTCTGTCTGTCTGTCTGTCAAGACCTTTTTTTCTCAGAAACCGATAGAGGTATCAAGTTGAAATTAATATCAAATACTAAGGTCTACGTTTTCTCGGAGCTGTAAAAAATTTAAACTTCTAAGTCAACGAAATCACTGTATACGGCCATTTCAGTCATATATTTTGCTACTGGCAAATCGAATCAAAACCTATAGAGTACTTACCGTTAGATTCAGATTCAGATTCAGATATTTATTTCGCCATAAAGAACACACAACAATAACAATATTTCATTGAGACATATGCATATTCAGTATGGTTCGTCATTATCATAATTTAGATTTTTTTTGTCATGTCCCGTTCAGCAGTGCAATCTATAAGGAAGAACCGGGTAAGAAACCTTACAGAGCTTTTTTTAAATATAACTTACATACTAAGTTTCATTATGTTAAATATAACATATGTACTATATCTAAGCAAAAAATTAAAAATATTAAGTCAAGATAATAAAATACAAAAACATAGAACATAAGGTTCAGTCAAGTTTTAATAAAATTTGAGTTTATGCATATAAACAATATGAATTATCAGAGTCAGCAAAATTTTTATTTACAGTAAGAAAAAAATTCACTTCCTTACCTTTAATAAAATCCAACGTCTGCTTTCTGTCTGTCTGTCTGTATGTATGTCTGTCTGTCCGCTTATAACTCAAGAACCAGTGAATCGATTTTAATAAAAAAAAATTCTACGGATACCTTCATTCTTCCCATCAACTATAGGCTACTTACTATCACGCTAAATGGCTTATGAGGTTAGCAGAGAAGTCAAATATGAGAGCGGGCGGAGCCGCAGGCACAGCTAGTAACTTATAAAATGGATTGCCTAAGAGAAATATTTTCAGCTGACTCTGGAACACATTGTCACTATTTATTGATTTTATGGTATCAGGAACATTTTCGTACAATTTCGGTCCAATCACGTCAGGGTCTTTTTCAGCCATCGCCGATTTGTGCGCAACAGATTTTAGGCGCTCTGAGTTACGGGTGTTATAATTGTGACTTGCGCCATTACACTCAAAAGAATTTATGTTCATGCGTACATATACCACTACTTCATATATATATAGAGAGCACACTGTTAGAATACCAAAAGATTTGGAAAAGTCTCTACAAGATGTTGTTCGCGGTACACTGGCTAATAACCTTATCGCTCGTTTTTGCAGTATTAGCACTCTTTCAGCATCGGTTGAGTTACCCCACAGGATTACTCCATACGATAGTAGTGAGTGTACACATGCGTAGTAGGACTGTCTCACTCAACGCCTCCGGACCGATCAAGCGGCGTAACTCTCTTAGTGCATAAATACCTCTAGCCATCTTGTCACATAGTTTGTCTATGTGACTTTTCCAACTTAAAGTTGGATCAATATAGAATCCTAAAAATCGTATGCATGACTGGGAACCAATAGAGCCGCTCACGGGGACCACAGTTTCACCCTGAAAATACCATATAGTTGGTCTTCGATGTATTTAGTATCAGCCCGTTCGCAGCAAACCATTCCGATATTTTTCCTCCCACGGAATTTAATTTAATTTCCAGTACATGCATAGATTCAGCAAAGACTATTACCCTAGTATCATCGGCAAAAAGTATTAAAACACCATCTATCTTAATTAGGGCTAAGTCGTTAATAAATACTAAAAATAATGTATTACCTATTGCAGCACCCTGTGGAATACCCATTTTAATTATACCTGGCTCGGAACTTTTTTTATTTCCTTTTAGAGTGACCTCAGTGACCTGTTTTCGATCTGTTAAGAATGACTTTAGCAACTCGTGCGGTTTATCATTAACTCCATATTTTTCCAATTTGCGCAAGAGGAGGTTGTGGTCGACTAAATCGAAAGCTTTCGACAAGTCACAGAATATACCTGCAACCTTGTTCCTCTTGTCTATACCTTTTATTATCTCTCCTACTAGCTTCATGCCTGCTGACTTTGTGGAGTGATCTTTACGGTATGCATATTGGTGGGGAGAGAGAAGTTTATTATCCTCGAGATGCTTAATTAGAGAGTCAGATATTACAGATTCTATGATTTTAGATAGTGCTGGCACTAAACTTATAGGCCTATAGTTATTTGGGTCAGCTTTTTCGCCAGCTCCCTTATAAATGGCACATACACGGGTCTGTTTTAGTACATTAGGATAGGTACCCTCCTCAAACATTTGGTTAACCCACACAGATATGTATGGCGACAAACTATTCGAACATTTGGCAATCAACTCTCTTGACAACTCGAAAATATCAAGACTGCTTTTTTTAGATAGTTTGTCACGTATTAATTTTGAAATTTTTTCAGGTGTGACATATGGTAGGCAAAAGGCTCGGTCGGCATCAAGACTGGGAGTCTCTGCCATTAGGGACAATGCTTTACTTGAAGAAGCTGGATTCAGGTCTGTTAGCTTATTTCCGATATTTAGGAAGTGCATGTTCATACATTCTGGGATGTTTTCAATAGGAACATCATCTCCGTCTGAGGTTATAAGCTTATGAATACCATCTTCCCTGCACTGCCCATCTTCCCCACTCTGTTGGTCTCATCTTTAACTACTCGCCATATCTCTTTTTTAGGATTATTGCTATTCGTAATCCTTGACTCGATGCATTCTCTACGACTCTGCCAAGACATTATATCTATAGCTGTCTTGCATTTCTCAATAAACTTTTTTAAAATGTCGCTATCAGGAAATTGTTTTTTCATTTCAAATGTTTGACAGAGTTTTGTCTTTTTTTTTTATGTAATCCTGTATGGGTGGCTGAGTCGGCGGGACCAAAGCACATGCTCCGACCAGCCAATATCACCTCCGAGAAGGTAGGTGCCATACCGGAGACTTCCCTGGATTGCTGGCTATACTGGACTAGAGGAGAACACAACCGAGGCTGCTATGCGGCCATCTTTCATCCAGTACGGTGGTACCAACCCAGTCGGCTACAATTTGAGCCTACCACCTAGTAAGGGGCAAGGGAAGGGACCTACAGTTTTACACCGGTTCCGAACGGTGAAGCAGCAGGTGTAGGTATGCACGTAAATTTTTTCGTCAGAAAAAAATCATTGGTACACGGCGACCGGATTCGAACCTCGGACCTCCCGCATGAGAAGCCGATGCCCAAACCACTCGGCCACCCACCGCTTTAGTGATAATATGTCGTCATTCATCCAGTATTCGTTTTTTTTCCTGTCCTTTTTGACATTTTCATGGGGAAATACATATTTATATAATAGGTTAATACATTTATAAACTTTTCAAACTTAATTTCGATAGAATAATTACTGTTATATACTATTTTCCTCCAGTCATATAATTCGATCGCTTCGCAATACTGGCTCACTCTGCCGGGCGTGCGAAGCCTCCGCTGTACAGAGGCAGGAGGTTCGCGTCCGGCCTGCAGAGCGCTCTCCCTTACTTACCTTAGAATACCTTAGAATAGAATAATACTAAATAATAATTTGGTAAGAAGCAAGATCTTACAGCAAAAGTAAAGGGAACAATCTGAAAATAGTATATTTGTAGTATATGACATTAAAAAAAAATTATGTTTGTTTTGTAAGTGAAGACCCTTTTTCTCAGGAAGAGATCAAAATATCAAATTGAAATTAATATGAAATACTAAGGTCTAAGATGTCTTTATGGTGTAGAAAATGTAAACTTCTATATTAACGCAATCAAAAGATACGGTCATCTATGTCTGATTTGATACTCGCAAACTCACTCAAAACAAATCAAAACCTTTAGGGTATTTCCCGTTAATCTAGAAACATGAAATTTGGTAAGAAGCAAGGTCTCACAGCACAAGTAAAGGAAAAAATCAGAAATTTTTTAACTTGTATTTATAGGATATTAAAAAAAAATGTTTATTTTGTATGTCAAGACCGTTTTTCTCAGGAACGAATCAAGATATCTAATTTAAATAAATATGAAATACTAAGGTCTGCGATCCCATCTAGGTATACAAAATGCAAGCGTCTAAATCAACGCGATCAAAGATACGGACATGTATGTCAAATTTTAATACCCGCAAACTTACTCAAATCAAATCAAAACCTATAGGGTACTTCCCGTTAACTAAGCTAGCGTAATGAAATTTGGCAAGAAGCAAGGTCTCACAGCACAAGTAAAGGAGTTATGTCATATAAAAAATTATATTATAAACATCCATCCCCATCTCGCGATCTGTACTTTCCAGATGTGCCATCAACGGACTTCGACCCTCTAATCGTAGAGGCCAACAGAGTCAAAGAAATCATCTTATCGTTCTCCACTGGATCATCAGCAGGATCTGACGGTCTTTCTCCCCAACACTTAAAAGACTTAACAAATTCTTCTAATGGCTTTATTGCTAATAATGTTATTGAAGCGCATACAAAATTATGTAATTTGATGCTTTTAGGAAATGTGAATCCAGACGTAGCTAAATTTCTGCATTTAAAGAAAGATGGAGGAATTCGTCCGATTGCAATTGGATGCACTATACGCAGATTGGTATCCAAGGTGGCTTGTCGCAGCATTACGAAACTTTAGGTAACAAATTACGCTCAGTGCAACTTGGATTCGGTACTAGGTGAGGCAGCAGTTCACTCTACTCGTTATTTCAATTCTCAACACATTGACGCCGAAGTTGTGTTGAAAATAGATGTTAAAAAACGCATTCAACTCTGTAGATCGCGACTCTTTACTAAAGGAAGTACATGAAAATATAACTTCTATATTCTTTTGCTACAAATCTGTAATACAACAGCCATGTTTTAAAATCCATGACTGGTTGTCAACAAGGCGACCCTTTAGGCCCGGCAATATTTAGTGTGGCGATACATCATATAATTACTTCTTTAAATTCTAAAATTTTATTTGCACAAATAACTCCCAGCTTCCACGCTTGGTATTTTCATGAGATACGTTTGTCAGTCTCGGTGAAAACGTCGAGTCAAACCGTGACGTGACGCCACGCGCGCCGCGCTGCATGTGACTGGTGGTGACGCCACTTCCGGCGTAATGTATTCGGGAGCATGCCCAGCCTCTGGTTTTATCTTCACTTCAGGACACACGCCGTTGCGGCGAGGTGAGGGAGAGAGAAAGCGTCGCATTTTATGTTTTTGCTAAATTATGTTCGAATTTATCGTCGACAGCAGGACGTAAGTATGGAGGAGGTACTTTTTGTTTTAAGGGCAATAATAAAATAAATGTAGTAAAAGGGTATGGTCCTTTTCGTAACTAAACGTACATTTCCAGATTTTATTTTATTTGTTTGCAATGCAATGCAATGAGTGACTCCTATGATTACGGATACAGATACATATATGAAAAAAAAATGCCAGAAAAAATATAAAAGCCGACTGCTAAAATAATGAAGGAAGCGAGGAAAGGAAAATGCTGTATTCGGTTGTGTAGAAGGATTCGAATAGATGGATAGCACGAATACAGAATTGTCTACTGATCTTTCCTTGTTGTTTGATGGATAGATCTCACCGAGACCTGAAGTTTGAATACCAACACGATGGTTCTAGCTAGCAGCAGTGGTTCTCGAGTTATGACGCAAACAAAAGTTCACGTGAAAGATGGATAGATCTCACCGAGACCTGAAGTTTGAGTACCAACACGTTGGGTCTAAGACCAGCGGTTCTCGAGTTATGATCAAAACAAAAGTTCATGTGACAGATGGATATATCTCACCGAGACCTGAAGTTTGAGTACCAACACGATGGGTCTAAGACCAGCGGTTCCCGAGTTATGACCAAAACAAAAGTTCACGTGGCAGATGGATATATCTCACCGAGACCTGAAGGTTGAGTACCAACACGTTGGGTCTAAGACCAGCGGTTCTCGAGTTATGACCAAAACAAAATTTCACGTACGTATGGGTTGATAATTTTGGATAATCATAAGGAAAAGAAAGAAAAAATTACAGCATGGATAATTTAAAACTATTCTGTAAGTCAATTTAAGGTAAAACAAATAAAAACTGCATGAAAAACGGTTTATATAATGTATGTATTTAATTATATATAAAGAGACGTGGCGGCACCCCTCACACCATAATTATCGATGCGTCTGAATCGTAATCCGAATCCAGATCTTCAGGAACATCAATGTTATGGTCGAGATCTTCTTCAGTGAACTGTGCGCCACCGCTGGCGTGAAAGGCCCTTAATAGATGCATAAAATCGGCACGGCGCATCCTACCCCGCTTGGAGCATAGGCGAACAAGTTTCCCATTCTTCGCCATGTCCGACTGCACGGAGCGGAGCATCTTCATCAGCTCCATGGTGGTTAGGTTGTAGCGGCGGTAGATTCTAAAAACGCCCCACTGTCGCACGCAAACGTGGGCCGTGTATGGTGGCGGCACTCCCATGTTAATATTGTTGTTCTTGGATGGTCTAGTTCGACACCACCGCAGTTTTCAATAACACTGGCGCACAAACAGTCAGTGGTTTGAAATGCACGATGAGCACACGACGACTTGGGCGCGAAACTACTCAACTGTCACACACCGCAGCAGAGATTATGTTGACACTGAATATTCACTCAGGTCTTTTATTTTTAATGGCTTTGCGGCTCTGGGTGCTCTGTCCTTATATTATATCTAGAGTTTTCAAGGAAATTGTATGAGGGTTTATAAAATGTTGTCTTTGACAAAAGTTATACAAGTTTTGTAGAAATTTCACTTAAAACACAGGAGTAACAGAGGCTAAGCTTCTAAAAGAGCATGCAAAATATTTACCTATTATGGTAGTGTTGGATGGAACAGGCGCATTAAATAAAATAAACAAAACCTTTTTCAGTTTTTAGGGTTCCCTACCTCAAAGGAGGAAATAACGGAACCCTTATAGGATCACAATGTTGTCCGTCTGTCTGTCTGTCAAGACCTTTTTTTTTCAGAAACCGATAGAGGTATCAAGTTGAAATTAATATCAAATACTAAGGTCTACGTTTTCTCGGAGCTGTAAAACCTATAGAGTACTTACCGTTAACTTATAATAATGAAATTTGGTAAGAAGCAAGATCTTACAACAAAAGTAAAAAGAAAAATCTGAAAATAGTATATTTGTAGTATATGACAATAAAAAAAATTATGTTTTATTTTAGTAATGAACATGAACATTTTACATAAAATAACAATCATGGATATTTTTTGGTCATAACTCGAAAACCGCTGGTCTTAGACCTATCGTGTTGGTACTCAAACTTCATGTCTCGGTGAGATCTATCCATCTGTCACATGAACTTTTGTTTTGGGCATAACTCGAGAACCACTGGTGCTAGACCCACCGTGTTGGTACTCAAACTTCAGGTCTCGGTGAGAATTATCCATCTGTCACATGAACTTTTATTTTGGTCATAACTCGAGAACCACTGGTCTCAGACCCATCGTATTGGTACTCAAACTTGAAGTCTCGGTGAGATCTATCCATCTGTCACATGAACTTTTGTTTTGGTCATAACTCGAGAACCACTGGTCTCAGACCCATCGTGTTGGTACTCAAACTTGAAGTCTCGGTGAGATCTATCCATCTGTCACATGAACTTTTGTTTTGGGCATAACTCGAGAACCACTGGTGTTAGACCCACCGTGTTGGTACTCAAACTTCAGGTCTCGGTGAGAATTATCCATCTGTCACATAATCTTTTGTTTTGATCATAACTCGAGAACCACTGGGGCTATACCCATCGTGTTGGTACTCAAACTTGAAGTCTCGGTGAGATCTATCCATCTGTCACATGAACTTTTATTTTGGTCATAACTGGAGAACCACTGGTCTCAGACCCATCGTATTGGTACTCAAACTTGAAGTCTTGGTGAGATCTATCCATCTGTCACATGAACTTTTGTTTTGGTCATAACTCGAGAACCACTGGTCTCAGATCCATCGTGTTGGTACTCAAACTTGAAGTCTCGGTGAGATCTATCCATCTGTCACGAATCAAGACATCTAATTTAAATAAATATGAAATACTAAGGTCTGCGATCCCATCTAGGTATACAAAATGCAAGCGTCTAAATCAACGCGATCAAAGATACGGACATGTATGTCAAATTTTAATACCCGCAAACTTACTCAAATCAAATCAAAACCTATAGGGTACTTCCCGTTAACTAAGCTAGCGTAATGAAATTTGGCAAGAAGCAAGGTCTCACAGCACAAGTAAAGGAGTTATGTCATATAAAAAATTATATTATAAACATCCATCCCCATCTCGCGATCTGTACTTTCCAGATGTGCCATCAACGGACTTCAACCCTCTAATCGTAGAGGCCAACAGAGTCAAAGAAATCATCTTATCGTTCTCCACTGGATCCTCAGCAGGATTTGACGGTCTTTCTCCCCAACACTTGAAAGACTTAACAAATTCTTCTAATGGCGTTATTGCTAATAATGTTATTGAAGCGCTTACAAAATTATGTAATTTGATGCTTTCAGGAAATGTGAATCCAGACGTAGCTAAATTTCTGCATTTAAAGAAAGATGGAGGAATTCGTCCGATTGCAATTAGATGCACTATACGCAGATTGGTATCCAAGGTGGCTTGTCGCAGCATTACGAGACTTTAGGTAACAAATTATTATTTTTTTTTTATTGCTACCGAACTGAGGTGGTCTAATGTTGCTGGGGAAAGGCTATTAACCCGCGATTTGAAGATCCGTGGATCGTAGGAGTGGTGGAAGATATTCCCTGGGAGCCCGTTCCACACCTTTGCAGTGCGGCACAAGAACAATTTAGAGAATCGTGCAGTTCGAAGAACTCTTCTGTCGACTACAACAGGTTCGTCGGTGTTCCGCGAGAGTATGGCGGGTTTGGCGTAGGGGAACAGGAGGAGGAGGGATAAGGGAAGCAAGTTCGTCAGAGCAGCGGCCATAGTAGTACCGATAAAACAGGCTCAATGACCCAACGATACGTCTGTGCTTTAGAGGTTGAAGGTCCTTTGTGAGTACAGAGTCACCAATCAGGCGAACGGCTCGTCGCTGAATAGAATCCAAGGCTGAAAGAAGGAACTCAGGGCAACCCTCCCAAAGATGACTGCAATATTCCATCACCGGTCTTACTTGTGCTTTGTAAAGTGTAAGCAGTTGGGCCGGCGTGAAAAATCGCCGACATCGGTAAAGGACCCCTAATTTTTTAGCTTAGCATTTAAAGAAAGATGGAGGAATTCATCCTATTGCAATTGGATGCACTATACGCAGATTGGTATCCAAGGTGGCTTGTCGCAGCATTATGAGACTTTAGGTAACAAATTACGCTCAGTGTAACTTGAATTCGGTACTAGGTGAGGCAGCAGTTCACGCTACTCGTTCTTTCATTATTCTCAACACATTGACGCCGAAGTTGTGTTGAAAATAGATGTTACAAACGGATTCAACTCTGTAGATCGCGACTCTTTACTAACGGAAGTACATGAAAATATACCTTCTATATTCTTTTGCTACAAATCTATAATACAACAGCCATGTTTTAAAATCCATGACTGGTTGTCAACAAGGCGACCCTTTAGGCCCAGCAATATTTAGTCTGGCGATGCATCATATAATTACTTCTTTAGATTCAAAATTTTTATTTGCACAAATAATTACAGCTTCCACGCTTGGTACATGAGATACGTTTGTTAGTCTCGGTGAAATCGTCGAGTAAAACCGTGACGTGACGCCACGCGCGCCGCACTGCATGTGACTGGTGGTGACGCCACTTCCCTGGATTGCTGGCTATACTGGACTAGAGGAGAACACAACCGAGACTGCTATGCGGCCATCTTTCATCCAGTACGCTGGTACCAACCCAGTCGGCTACAATTTGAGCCTACCACCTAGTAAGGGGCAAGGGAAGGGACCTACAGTTTTACACCGGTTCCGAACGGTGAAGCAGCAGGTGTAGGTATGCACGTAAATTTTTTCGTCAGAAAAAAATCATTGGTACACGGCGACCGGATTCGAACCTCGGACCTCCCGCATGAGAAGCCGATGCCCAAACCACTCGGCCACCCACCGCTTTAGTGATAATATGTCGTCATTCATCCAGTATTCGTTTTTTTTCCTGTCCTTTTTGACATTTTCATGGGGAAATACATATTTATATAATAGGTTAATACATTTATAAACTTTTCAAACTTAATTTCGATAGAATAATTACTGTTATATACTATTTTCCTCCAGTCATATAATTCGATCGCTTCGCAATACTGGCTCACTCTGCCGGGCGTGCGAAGCCTCCGCTGTACAGAGGCAGGAGGTTCGCGTCCGGCCTGCAGAGCGCTCTCCCTTACTTACCTTAGAATACCTTAGAATAGAATAATACTAAATAATAATTTGGTAAGAAGCAAGATCTTACAGCAAAAGTAAAGGGAACAATCTGAAAATAGTATATTTGTAGTATATGACATTAAAAAAAAATTATGTTTGTTTTGTAAGTGAAGACCCTTTTTCTCAGGAAGAGATCAAAATATCAAATTGAAATTAATATGAAATACTAAGGTCTAAGATGTCTTTATGGTGTAGAAAATGTAAACTTCTATATTAACGCAATCAAAAGATACGGTCATCTATGTCTGATTTGATACTCGCAAACTCACTCAAAACAAATCAAAACCTTTAGGGTATTTCCCGTTAATCTAGAAACATGAAATTTGGTAAGAAGCAAGGTCTCACAGCACAAGTAAAGGAAAAAATCAGAAAATTTTTAACTTGTATTTATAGGATATTAAAAAAAAATGTTTATTTTGTATGTCAAGACCGTTTTTCTCAGGAACGAATCAAGACATCTAATTTAAATAAATATGAAATACTAAGGTCTGCGATCCCATCTAGGTATACAAAATGCAAGCGTCTAAATCAACGCGATCAAAGATACGGACATGTATGTCAAATTTTAATACCCGCAAACTTACTCAAATCAAATCAAAACCTATAGGGTACTTCCCGTTAACTAAGCTAGCGTAATGAAATTTGGCAAGAAGCAAGGTCTCACAGCACAAGTAAAGGAGTTATGTCATATAAAAAATTATATTATAAACATCCATCCCCATCTCGCGATCTGTACTTTCCAGATGTGCCATCAACGGACTTCAACCCTCTAATCGTAGAGGCCAACAGAGTCAAAGAAATCATCTTATCGTTCTCCACTGGATCATCAGCAGGATCTGACGGTCTTTCTCCCCAACACTTGAAAGACTTAACAAATTCTTCTAATGGCTTTATTGCTAACTAGCTGTTGCCCGCGGCTTCGCTCGCGTGAAATTCGTATTCCAAAGAAGAATGTAAGTAACTAAGGGCGAGGCCGAAGGCCGAGCTGCGTTAAGGTAATCGATAAACCTTCTCAAAGAAAGTAACTAACTAAGGGCGAGGCCGAAGGCCGAGCTGCTTTCAGGTAAACGATAAACCTTTCTCAAATAAAGGAAGTAAGTAAGGGCGAGGCCGAAGGCCGAGCTGCGTTCAGGAAGACGATAAACCTTCTGGAAGAAGGGAAGGAACTAAGTGCGAGGCCGAAGGCCGAGCTGCGTTCAGGTAAACCAAAAACCCTCTTCCGCCTTCGGGCCTCGCCCTTAAAGACTTCATTTCTTCGATAGAATATAATATCGTTTACTCAATCTATTTATTTCATAAAAATAAAAAAGTAACTAAAGAATTAAAACCTACCTAACAAACATTAAAATAACTATCAAAACGGGCATTTTCAAATGTTCTTAGAGCACTTGCGGCATTACCCCGCTGGATGGCAAGGCTTACCCTTTGAATGAAGTACATAAGCCCTTGATGGCGGGACACCAGTTGCGTCAACCAGCAGAGGCCCAAGCCTCTTTTGGCTTCACTGCTCACGGACCGAGGGTTTCAACCGCAAACGCAACAAATTCGAAATCTTGAATTATATTTCTATATTTGTTGCGTTTGAGGCTCTCCGCCCCAGCCTCGGCCGCGCCAGCCGCTCTTGAAGATGTCCTAACATGACTTGGAGCCAATGTGAAAATAGTCCATGGCACTAACGTGATAGCATCGGGCCTCTTGCCATCCAGCCGGGAATAACCGCAAGGTTCTAGGATGCACGGTATATTTGCCGTCAGAAGCGTGGACTTTATAATAAAATTTAAATTAAATTAACTCAATCTTAATATTAATTAACTTTATTCGAGATGGTTTAGCTTCTTCCTGAACGCAGCTCGGCCTTCGGCCTCGCCCTTAGTTACTTGCTTTCTTCGAGATGGTTTATCATTTGTCAGAACGTAGCTCGGCCTTCGGCCTCGCCTTAGTTACTTACTTTCTTCAAAAATTTTTACCTTTTTCCTGAACGCAGCTCGGCCTACGGCCTCGCCCTTAGTTACTTGCTTTCTTCGAGATGGTTTATGGTCTTCCCGAATAGAGCACGGCCTTCGTCCTCGCCCTTAGTTACTTACTTTCTTCAAGATGGTTTAGCTTCTTCCTGAACGCAGCTCGGCCTTCGGCCTCGCCCTTAGTTACTTGCTTTCTTCGAGATGGTTTATGGTCTTCCCGAATAGAGCACGGCCTTCGGCCTCGCCTTAGTTACTTACTTTCTTCAAGATGGTAAGCTTCTTCCTGAACGCAGCTCGGCCTTCGGCCTCGCCCTTAGTTACTTGCTTTCTTCGAGATGGTTTTTCAATTATCCGAACGTAGCTCGGCCTTCGGACTCGCATTAGTTACTTACTTTCTTCAATATGGTTTAGCTTTTTCCTGAACGCAGCTCGGCCTGCGGCCTCGCCCATAGTTACTTTCATCGAGAAAGAATATCGTTTACGTGAGCGCAGATCCGCCTTCGGGCCCGCCTTTAGTTACTTACTTTCTTTTTTTGAAATACGAATTTCACGCGAGCGAAGCCGTTATTGCACCAATGACAGCGACATAACTTCGACTTTCAATTATTTTTTTTATTTATCAAACAATTTGTCACTGGCCAGCTCACGTCGAGATGACAGTTCTCCGTTGTCAACATGACATTTAAAATTGTTTTTTACCATTACTTTGGATTACGTGATTTTTAATATATTTTTTAATTATTATTTAATCCGGGATATACAATTTCACTATAAAAAGTTTCGTCAAATTCCGTTCAGTGGTTTTTGCGAGATGCGCGTACAAATAGACATTTTTGCATTTACGATTTTATTATATGTATAGAAAGAATAAAGAATAGATATGCATAGACTATTGTGTTCAAGTTATAAAAAAGAAGAACTTGTCATTTTCGTTGTATCTACTTATTTTTAAATTTCGAATGAATATTTTATTCAAATTGTATTTGCTGCCAGTTCTCAAGATATAATTATGCACTTTGGACTACGTGATTTTAAACGCGCAATAATGTTTTTATTATTGTTTAATTTTTTTTATTTTTGTTATTTTTTTTTACGTATTATGTTAACCCGACATATAAACTGCCACTATACAAAGTTTCGTCTAATTCCGTTCGGTGGTTTTTGCGTGATGCGCGTACAGACAAACAAACAAACAAACAAAAATTTTAAAAACTGTTCTAAAATGTTCAGTATCTCAGTTTAAGCCACCCTGGTTAGTTTTTTTCCGAATATATTCAATGTACAGACTTTCTTACCTTTACGATTTTATTATATGTATAGATAATGTTATTGAAGCGCATACAAAATTATGTGATTTGATGCTTTCAGGAAATGTGAATCCAGACGTAGCTAAATTTCTGCATTTAAAGAAAGATGGAGGAATTCGTCCGATTGCAATTGGATGCACTATACGCAGATTGGTATCCAAGGTGGCTTGTCGCAGCATTACGAAACTTTAGGTAACAAATTACGCTCAGTGCAACTTGGATTCGGTACTAGGTGAGGCAGCAGTTCACTCTACTCGTTATTTCAATTCTCAACACATTGACGCCGAAGTTGTGTTGAAAATAGATGTTAAAAAACGCATTCAACTCTGTAGATCGCGACTCTTTACTAAAGGAAGTACATGAAAATATAACTTCTATATTCTTTTGCTACAAATCTGTAATACAACAGCCATGTTTTAAAATCCATGACTGGTTGTCAACAAGGCGACCCTTTAGGCCCAGCAATATTTAGTCTGGCGATGCATCATATAATTACTTCTTTAGATTCAAAATTTTTATTTGCACAAATAATTACAGCTTCCACGCTTGGTACATGAGATACGTTTGTTAGTCTCGGTGAAATCGTCGAGTAAAACCGTGACGTGACGCCACGCGCGCCGCACTGCATGTGACTGGTGGTGACGCCACTTCCGGCGTAATGTATTCGGGAGCATGCCCAGCCTCTGGTGTTATCTTCACTTCAGGACACACGCCGTTGCGGCGAGGTGAGGGAGAGAGAAAGCGTCGCATTTAATGTTTTTGCAAAATTATGTTCGAATATACTATCCTCGACAGCAGGACGTAAGTATGGAGGAGGTACTTTTTGTTTTAAGGGCAATCTATACATATAATAAAATCGTAAAGGTAAGAAAGTCTGTACATTGAATATATTCGGAAAAAAACTAACCAGGGTGGCTTAAACTGAGATACTGAACATTTTAGAACAGTTTTTAAAATTTTTGTTTGTTTGTTTGTTTGTCTGTACGCGCATCACGCAAAAACCACCGAACGGAATTAGACGAAACTTTGTATAGTGGCAGTTTATATGTCGGGTTAACATAATACGTAAAAAAAAATAACAAAAATAAAAAAAATTAAACAATAATAAACACATTATTGCGCGTTTAAAATCACGTAGTCCAAAGTGCATAATTATATCTTGAGAACTGGCAGCAAATACATCTATACATATAATAAAATCGTAAAGGTAAGAAAGTCTGTACATTGAATATATTCGGAAAAAAACTAACCAGGGTGGCTTAAACTGAGATACTGAACATTTTAGAACAGTTTTTAAAATTTTTGTTTGTTTGTTTGTTTGTCTGTACGCGCATCACGCAAAAACCACCGAACGGAATTAGACGAAACTTTGTATAGTGGCAGTTTATATGTCGGGTTAACATAATACGTAAAAAAAAATAACAAAAATAAAAAAAATTAAACAATAATAAAAACATTATTGCGCGTTTAAAATCACGTAGTCCAAAGTGCATAATTATATCTTGAGAACTGGCAGCAAATACAATTTGAATAAAATATTCATTCGAAATTTAAAAATAAGTAGATACAACGAAAATGACAAGTTCTTCTTTTTTATAACTTGAACACAATAGTCTATGCATATCTATTCTTTATTCTTTCTATACATATAATAAAATCGTAAATGCAAAAATGTCTATTTGTACGCGCATCTCGCAAAAACCACTGAACGGAATTTGACGAAACTTTTTATAGTGAAATTGTATATCCCGGATTAAATAATAATTAAAAAATATATTAAAAATCACGTAATCCAAAGTAATGGTAAAAAACAATTTTAAATGTCATGTTGACAACGGAGAACTGTCATCTCGACGTGAGCTGGCCAGTGACAAATTGTTTGATAAATAAAAAAAATAATTGAAAGTCGAAGTTATGTCGCTGTCATTGGTGCAATAACGGCTTCGCTCGCGTGAAATTCGTATTTCAAAAAAAGAAAGTAAGTAACTAAAGGCGGGCCCGAAGGCGGATCTGCGCTCACGTAAACGATATTCTTTCTCGATGAAAGTAACTATGGGCGAGGCCGCAGGCCGAGCTGCGTTCAGGAAAAAGCTAAACCATATTGAAGAAAGTAAGTAACTAATGCGAGTCCGAAGGCCGAGCTACGTTCGGATAATTGAAAAACCATCTCGAAGAAAGCAAGTAACTAAGGGCGAGGCCGAAGGCCGAGCTGCGTTCAGGAAGAAGCTTACCATCTTGAAGAAAGTAAGTAACTAAGGCGAGGCCGAAGGCCGTGCTCTATTCGGGAAGACCATAAACCATCTCGAAGAAAGCAAGTAACTAAGGGCGAGGCCGAAGGCCGAGCTGCGTTCAGGAAGAAGCTAAACCATCTTGAAGAAAGTAAGTAACTAAGGGCGAGGACGAAGGCCGTGCTCTATTCGGGAAGACCATAAACCATCTCGAAGAAAGCAAGTAACTAAGGGCGAGGCCGTAGGCCGAGCTGCGTTCAGGAAAAAGGTAAAAATTTTTGAAGAAAGTAAGTAACTAAGGCGAGGCCGAAGGCCGAGCTACGTTCTGACAAATGATAAACCATCTCGAAGAAAGCAAGTAACTAAGGGCGAGGCCGAAGGCCGAGCTGCGTTCAGGAAGAAGCTAAACCATCTCGAATAAAGTTAATTAATATTAAGATTGAGTTAATTTAATTTAAATTTTATTATAAAGTCCACGCTTCTGACGGCAAATATACCGTGCATCCTAGAACCTTGCGGTTATTCCCGGCTGGATGGCAAGAGGCCCGATGCTATCACGTTAGTGCCATGGACTATTTTCACATTGGCTCCAAGTCATGTTAGGACATCTTCAAGAGCGGCTGGCGCGGCCGAGGCTGGGGCGGAGAGCCTCAAACGCAACAAATATAGAAATATAATTCAAGATTTCGAATTTGTTGCGTTTGCGGTTGAAACCCTCGGTCCGTGAGCAGTGAAGCCAAAAGAGGCTTGGGCCTCTGCTGGTTGACGCAACTGGTGTCCCGCCATCAAGGGCTTATGTACTTCATTCAAAGGGTAAGCCTTGCCATCCAGCGGGGTAATGCCGCAAGTGCTCTAAGAACATTTGAAAATGCCCGTTTTGATAGTTATTTTAATGTTTGTTAGGTAGGTTTTAATTCTTTAGTTACTTTTTTATTTTTATGAAATAAATAGATTGAGTAAACGATATTATATTCTATCGAAGAAATGAAGTCTTTAAGGGCGAGGCCCGAAGGCGGAAGAGGGTTTTTGGTTTACCTGAACGCAGCTCGGCCTTCGGCCTCGCACTTAGTTCCTTCCCTTCTTCCAGAAGGTTTATCGTCTTCCTGAACGCAGCTCGGCCTTCGGCCTCGCCCTTACTTACTTCCTTTATTTGAGAAAGGTTTATCGTTTACCTGAAAGCAGCTCGGCCTTCGGCCTCGCCCTTAGTTAGTTACTTTCTTTGAGAAGGTTTATCGATTACCTTAACGCAGCTCGGCCTTCGGCCTCGCCCTTAGTTACTTACATTCTTCTTTGGAATACGAATTTCACGCGAGCGAAGCCGCGGGCAACAGCTAGTAATAAAATAAATGTAGTAAAATGATATGGCTCTTTTCGTAATTAAATGTACATTTCTAGATTTTATTTTATTTGTTGGCAATGCAATGCAATGAGTGACTCCTATGATTACGGAAACAGATACGTATATGAAAAAAATATGCCATAAAAAATATAAAACCCGACTGCTAAAAGACCAACCAAGGGCGACTCAAACTCGCGCACCGAGGGTTCCGTATCGCCATGCCATGGTCAGCGCCACTCACTCTATCTATGTATTAGTTAAAATATTTCATACTCTTTTCGGTAGATGGCGCGCACACACTTTTTAGTTTCTTGTATGGTGGCCCCCGTGAATTTGTTACTTTTTCTTATTTTTATTATTTCTTATTATATCGGCCATAATAACACATATTCTGTGAAAATTTCAACGGGCCACCTATTACGGTTCAAGAGATACAGCCCTCAGACAGACGGACAGACAGACGGCGTAGGCTTTGTAATACGGTCCCGTACGACGGATGCGGAACCCTAAAAATTAAGGAAGCGAGGAAGGGAAAATGCTGTATTCGGTTGTGTAGAATGATTCGAATAAATAGATAGCAAGAATACAGAATTGTCTACTGATCTTTCCTTGTTTAATTTTTTTTTAGCAGTCGGGTTTTATAATAAATTTTTTTATTTTGTTTTTATATTTGATATACATAGATACAAAAACATACACTCGAAAAACATTACCTTCCTTTTTGCTTCGCGCAGTCGGGTAAAATCAGGCGTCGTTTGGCTATTGGAGCATAGATTACTTAATAGTTACTTCGTCTTGGAGTTAGTGTCACTCGGATGTAGGACGAAGAGAAATCGGAAGGAGGCCAAAAGTTTTTTTTTTCAATTTGGTACGAAACACTAGGTGATAAAACCAGTCAACATAATATGTAGGTAACCTACCAAGCTCACCAAGGTACGAGACGGTCTGGCATCACGGGTGCATTACCCAGCTGATTTCATGGCACCTTATAAAGAATCATTGGTTAACTCAGCCCACAGCCCACTCAGCCCGCGGGCTCAAATGACCACTATGAAATATGTATTTATTTTTTCATAGTCAACTCAGCCCGCGGGCCCAGTTGACCACTTTGAAAACTAAGCCCGCGGGCCCAGTTGACCACTTTGAAACTCTAACTTAGCCCACAGCCTACTCAGCCCGTAGGTTCAAATAACCACTTTTAAATATGTTTCTTTTTAATAGTCAACTCAGCCCCACTGCAAAACTTGCTAAACATGTTTTCAGTACCTAATGTTAATCCAAGATTTTTTTTAATGGAAACTGAAACGGTTGGCCAGGTACATCACCTACAACATCCGTGATGTCAGCCCATAACACCGGATGAACTTGGTGCCACGTCAGTGCTTCCCTTCGGTCGTGCCGGCTACATTGAACTGGATGGAAAACACAAACTATTTACATCAGCCGTTTCGACCGACCTTTCATTCAGTGCGGTGGTACCAACTATTTATATCACTGTAATGCTAAGACCATCCACTGGTGCCGCAAGGATGCTGTAATGCAAATTAATTATTGCATCAAGTCGTAAAGAGAACGCATACATTATTTTTTTTTTTTATTATTTTCATACAGTCAACCTTTGGATGTTTGAGATTCGATAATATTAGTGGAATGTAAGTAGGTAGTAGCAAAAGAATTGAGCGTGAGAATTGAAGATAAAATAATAATAAGAATACTTATTAACAATACTATGAGTACATGCTAGTTAAATACAAGCCATACATGTGTTAAATACATATACATTACAAAATATGTAGAGTATATTTTATGCAACCACAGTCGAAAGCAAGCATACGGGTCTAATTTAATTTCTAATTAAAAATGTTTTGAAATAATATAATCTTTCATTCACTTAATAATAATGTATTAGAATTTCAAAGTGGTCAACTGGGCCCGCGGGCTGAGTTGACTATGAAAAAATAAATACATATTCCATAGTGGTCATTTGAGCCCGCGGGCTGAGTGGGATGTGGGCTGAGTTGACCAATGATTCCTTATAAAGTACCACCATAAAAGTACTTAAATGCAGAAAGTAACGGAGTATTTTAGTGAATTTTACGAACACTGTGCATAGGGTATATTTTTTCTTTATTCCGTATATACTGTTAGAAACATCTATTGTATCTTACTAATATCTATCCTATCTAAGTTATCCATACATACACTTATTTGTGGCAATACCCTCGACATAGCTGAAGGTAAAATTTACCCATCCCAAAAAGATTAGCCTTGCTTAAAATTGATTAAATCGAAAATACTCAGATTAAACGTCCGAATTAAGGGGCCTTTGTGCTTAGTCTTGAATAATTTAACAGTAGAGGTAAATTAAATCACCTTTGTTTATCTTGGAAATTTAAAACGGTTTAGTAAAGAGCCAGGGGCCAATGTTCCTTATTTTGGTCTTTTTTTTTATATAAGAAAGTGTGTTAGTGAGATAACGCAGACTGTTACATTATCTCTCTCGTATTTCTCATTCACAGAGCGCGAGAGTACATAGAGCACGTTTTTAGGGTTCCGTATCCGGTACGGGACCCTATTACTAAGCCTACGCCGTCTGTCTGTCTGTCTGTCCGTCCGTCCGTCCGTCCGTCCGTCTGTCTGTCCGGCCGTCTGTCCGAGGGCTGTATCTCTTGAACCGTAATAGGTAGCCCGTTGAAATTTTCACAGAATATGTGTTATTATGGCCGATATAACAACTAAATAATAAAAATAAGAAAACGTAAAAAATTCACGGGGTTCCCATAGAAGAAACCAAAAAGTGTATGCGCGCGCGCGCCATCCACCGAATAGATTATGAAGCATTTTAACGAATCATGACATTTAACTAATATGAAGCATTTTACTCACGCCATCTAGATGGCGTTAGCCATGATATGGCGATACGGTACCCTCGGTGCGAGAGTTCGGCTCGCACTTGGCCGGTTTTTTCTAGTCAAGGATTTGGTTTACGAAATTTAGAGTTAAATGCGTGTGTAATTGAGGAATGCCAACTGCAGACAGCAGTCGGCTCAAGGCGCTTTCAACCGGTATACCTACCTGCCACGCGCACCGTATGCTTAGGTAATACTGGGGACGCCGCGCCGCCGCCGCGGCCGCACACACAGACAGACACCGCACCATGGCGGATCATAGAACCCCACACGCCTTTCTAAATTATATAACTTATATACGTACCTATAGTAAAATATTTCATACTTCTTACTTTGTTAAGAATTTAATCTATGAAAGCACAAGTTTGTATGAGACCCACAATAACATGAGTGTTAAGATGTACTCGTACTTACCTAAACCCGCAAGTGTCAGTCAGTCAGTCAGTCAGTGTGTATGCGTCCACTGCAAAATTGGAGAGGCGTTATGTTCATACGCCTCTCCAATTTTCCTCCAGTGTCGTACGGCCTTCAGCGGTACGGAACCACTGCTTCCCGCCGACGTATTTAATGTCGTCGTCGTCCCCCCTGTCGGGTGGTCTTTGCACTATTTCATTTTCCTGTCCACGGCAGCAGGTGTAGAACAATGTTACTCCAACGGTCTTCGTCTCTTCGGCTGGCGTGTCCAGCCCACTGCCACTTGAGCCACCACATGTGTGACCGAAATAAAAAAATATTATTTGAAATTTTCAGCTGTTCGACGAGGTAAGTATTCATTAAATTCAGGTTCCCAGGGTTTGTATGAAGAATTGACACAAGTGGCTGTGCCCAAGATTAAATCCGACAATCAGACAGAGCCAATAACACCACAACAGCGTTGTTGTCAAATTTATTGACACGCGCGGGTTGACAATGAGCTGTCCTGACCAGCGCCTGTCATCTACACTTATAAGCCTTTTGCTTTTAAAGCCCTTTGTGACAATTGCGTAGCAGACCCTGATAATGATCTGATGTCACTTAGCTGTAAGAGAGGAACGGAAAAGATAGTCTACGAGACCCTAAGAGCCACGGCCAATTCGAGAGTTGATGCGATTTAGGGGTGTTTAAACTTTGAATCAATACTTTGAGATAAGATACGAATGGTCACATTTGAGTGTATATCCATAAAGAAAGGTTTTTGTTCAGTATATTTCTTAATGATAAGTAATCAATCATTGAGTTATATATTATCTACATATGTAACATGAGGGGATGAGATTTAAACTGTCGTTTTTTTTTTTTTTTTTTTTTTTTTTTTTTTTTTTTTTTTTTTTTTTTTTTTTTTTTTTTTTTATGGAACCTGACACGGTTGGCTACATCACCTACAACATCCGTGATGTCAGCCCATAACACAGGGTGAACTAGGTGCCATGTCAGTGCTTCCCTTCGTTTCGTTTCGTTTAATTTATCCCCATTTTTAATTAAGTTTCCGTATCCCGTACGGAAGCCTATTACTAAGCCTAAGTCGTCTGTCTGTCTGTCTGTCCGTCCGTCTGTCCGAGGGCTGTATCTCTTGAACCTTAATAGGTAGCCCGTTGAAATTTTCAGAATATGTGTTATTAGGGCGGATATAACAATAATTAAAAAAAAAATTTGAAAAAGTAATAAATTAAGGGGGTTCCCAATGGGAACTTCCCATACAAGAAACGTGTTTTTTTTCAATGTTTTTTTTTTGTGGTGCGGAAACCTCGGTGCGCGAGTCCGACTTGCACTTGGCCGGTTTTTTCAACCATCATCCCAAAATTTGCCAAATTTACGAAAAGGGTCGAATGAACCACACAATGAAACAAGCATAATGTTATAACCACAATGGTCATAATATGGCGGATTCGAAATCTCAAATTCTAAACCACATAATAATTTCAGAGTTCTGTTGACAATCAGACAAAATGCGATGTGGAATAGCATCGAATACCTACCCGGCTGCGGCTGCGTGCACGGCGTTGGGGGAGGCGGGGCGAGGATGGAGAGGGCTTTAATACTATTTTCATCATTGGGGCATACTATACGGCCTATACGGTATATACATATACGGTATATACATATACGGCCATCATAGAGTAATATTGCCATCAGGGTCACATTGAGCTAGCTCCTTTTCACACATGTCCTTTCGGCATTGAGTTAAAACAGGAAAACTAACCTAATGTATACATACGAGTACGAATAATAATATCTTTTGAATGAGTTAAAAATCTATATTTTGCACATTCCGATATCTCAATATGCATAAATTAATATTTCCCTAATCATACTGTCTAAATAAATAAGATAAAGCCAAAGTGTCAATTTGGTATTTTGGAATGTTTCGGATTATAATAAAGATATTCTAAACAGAGCCTAAAGTCAACAAGCCCAGTAAGAATACATTATCGTTATGGGTAGGGACAATACTTAAGCTATTTTCTCCCAAATTTTACCTTCAAATATTTACGCGAACCTTTTCCGAGGCCGATGTTAATGTATTGGGCACTGCGTCGTTTAAATCTTTGTCTATCTTTTCAGTCAGTCTTTGAAGTCTTTCAAAATAATAAAAATTATTCTATATCGAAGCAGTGTTTCCACGTTAATGGATTCTAAATTAACCTGCCTACAGTTTACTCGAACGTAATATGGACCCTGAAAGTAATCTACGGTATCGCGGTCGTTCCCAACAAAAGACTGATCTCGACTCGTCATTCCGCAGATCGGTCGGGTGGAGACATCTACGCTTCCCACGTCGCGCGCACCGTAGCGGCACGGCGACCTTGGCCACAGGAGCCGAAGGCCGAGCTACATTCAGGTAAATATACCTTTTCGAAGAAAGTCGCTTAACTAAGGGCGAGGCCTACCTAAGGCCGAGTTTCGTTCAAGTAAACAATAACACCACACCTGGGCGCTGTTAGTTCTTGGATGGGTGACCGCTCGTCCGTTGGAGGCTGACCGTGGTTCGGATTCCAGGTAAAATTGTAGGTCACTTCCCTTCTTAACTTACTAGGTGGTAGGGCTTAACACGCCGGGGTTAGTACCACCGCACTGAATGAAAGTTCGGTTCAAATGGCTATTTAAATAGTTCGTGTTTTCCGTCTATTTCAGTGTAACCGACACGACTGAAGGGAAGCACAGACATGACACCAAGTAGACATCACGGATATTGTAGGTGATGTAGCCAACCGTGTCAGTTTCCATGAAAAGAAAAGTTACTAATGGCGAGGCCGAAGGCCGAGCTGCTTTCAGGGAAGCGGTATTATTACATTCTATGCAAGAATGTAAGTCATTAAAGAGTTAGGCCCGAGAGCGGGAGGTTTATCGTCTATCTATGTGAACGCAGCTCGGCCTTCGGCCTCGCCCTTAGTCACTTTTTTTGAGAAACCAAATATGTTTACCAGTACGCAGCTCCGCTTTCAGCGTCGCCATTAGTTACCTACTCAGTTTCTTCGAGAAGAACATCGTTTACCTGAACGGGACTCGGCCTTCGGAGACGCTATATTTATATACTTTCATCGAGAAATAAAAATATCGTTTACATAAACGGAGCTCGGTCTTCGGCCTCGCCCTTAGTTACTTACTTTCGAGTAGGCTTATTATTTAAAGTAGGTCCCTGTATCGTCTCAGTGTATTTAGCAGCGTGAATACGTACTAATCAATTCTTAGCACGTTTCTTGTATAAATGTTTACTTTTTGCTATTTTATAATTTGTTGGCATATCCGCCATAATCACATATCCTGTGAAAATTTCAACCGGCTACCGACTATGGTTCAAAAGTTTTTTTTTGGTCAGCAACCTTCCCCGGCTCGCCCACAAAAAAATCCGCCAAAATTTCATCGTAATCAAATAATCTGTTTACGAACGCACAGAATACGAACGAACAAACAAACAAATATTCATTTTTATATAGTAGATTTCGTCACGGGCCAGCTAAAACCGAGAAGACAGTGTTCTATGAATAAATAATATTCTTCACCAGCCAGCTAACGCCACAAAAAAATGACAAGAAACCTGCACTTTGGACTACTTGATACGCGAACGCGAAATAATTTTTATAATAAGTAGATTTTTTAAAATCTTTCTTATTTTTTATATATAACATATTATATATATGTTATTCCGGGACGTCCGTTCAGAAAATCCGTTCAGTTAATTTTGCGTGATACGCGTGCAGACGGACAAAAATTTTAAAAACTGTTCTAACATATTCAGTTACTCATTTCCAACGCCCTGGTTTATTTTGTTCCAAATATAAATTCAATGTTTCGATTTTTTGGCTTTACGATCTTATTAATTGCTTAGAATACTTATGATAAATGCATACATATAGCGTACTAAGCAACAAAGTGCATGCCACTAGAACATAACAATAACATTATTTTAACCCTTTACTACAAATGCCGCCAAAGGGTAAGCATTTGCTACAAAATGTGCAGCCAAATGCACCTGACTCGTAGTGCATTTCGAGTGCACTCCCCGACAATATACGTTTCAGTATTTCACGAAATGGCCGTCTGGTGTCTTGGAAAATTGACTGAGAGATGTTCGACATATGGAAAGGTGCTTTGCGTCAGGCGGGAGTGTGGGTGGGTGGAAGTCGACTATTCATTCGGGGAGTGTCGGAACCATTTTTAACCATAAAAGAACGAATCTCGCGCACGCATTCTATTTTTAAGCCTAATTTATTCTAACAAAAAATCGTCAGCAACATTGAACTTGCACTTGAAAAATTATTACATATTGGTACATGGATGATATTGATAAGAGACTAACGAATGAAATTTCTGGTGCAAAATGTGAGTGGAAGAGTCGGGAAGGGTCGCCCTAGAGACGCACGTAGGTGGACTGGAACTCTGGACCAGATCGGGCATGTGCTCAAAAAGGGTCAAGTTCGTAGTACCCGTAACCGACGAACATGCATGAAGAATATTATGAGAGTGGAAGAGGCGGCAGAAGTGTGTCAGGATAGTGACACGTGGGATCCGTTGTTTCTCCCTACCCCACCGGGAAACAGGCGTGACGCTATGTATGTATGTATGTATGTAGGTACATTATTTTTGTTAATAAATCTATGCAAACAATTACTTACTATAACCATTTTACATAAGACTTATATATCGTACGCAAACAATTAAAAAAACATTCACATAAAATGTATTTCGTCGGGTGCTTGCCCTACCCGTGTCGGTGTACCCACCGTCAGCGTCACAGAACAATGCCCTCGACGGCCTCAGTTTAGATAGAAGAATTTCATCTACCTACTGAAATAAATGAATATAGATTGCCAATCCGCTGTGTGACTAGGTTTCAAAGTTTCTACACTTTCCAGAGCTTCTTCGCCCCAACAAATCGCGCCGTGAAAGCTTCTCGCATTGGAATTTGCAACTTCGGCTCATTCACTGCGCATAGATCAGTATCACCTGCTAGGAGATCAATGACATAGATATTATGCATTTGGTTTTTATTTTAATGCACAAAAAGAGCTGAAATGAAATGAAATGAAAATATACTTTATTGTACACCGTATAAAAAGGTTACAAAAGGCGAGTTTAATGCCTTGCGGCATTGCGGCTTTAGTTCAACAAAAATTGCAGATGGAAATGTATTCAATGGCTGTCAACCATCGTCACTGTGTGAAATTTCAGTGTTTATTTTATTGGACAATTGATTAATCCAAGTATTGACAACATAACTACGTGCATTGGGATGATATTTAATATAATTTAACTGAACTAAAAATTTATTCTTTTATTGTCACAGAAATCATAGTCTTTTCAATAAGTACTAAATCTTAGTACTAAATATAATCAGTACTAAATTTTAGAATGCTAAAGTTCGCGCGCTAAGTGTCATTGCTTAAATCAAGTCCTTAGAATAAGAGGACCTATTTAATGGATCGGACCTAATAAGATTAAACGTCCACTGAAATCTTTTCATCGATTTATGCAACTCAATGAGTGTTTTATTCTACGCTTTTGTGTCGTAACACAAAAGCGATAAATAAAATATCAACTTTATGCAAAATCAGCTTAAACCTAAACAAGAGAGCTTAGTCGTCAGGGGATTAACACAATAGGCGTATTGTTGACTTGTTGAACAATACCTGCAATCCAGGGTACAGTGACTACAAACCCCGTCACTAAAACTAAATATTATGTTTTTCTTTGGAATGAAAAAGAGTATTGTATTATATTGTATTGTTTATTGATCATTCATGACAGTGAGACTGTATTCGAACTTGTCACAATTTGTTCTATCCGGTTCGATTACATCCACGAAGAAGAACCGGCAAGAAACTTCGCATGGTATTTTCTTTCTTACATATTTGTACAAGTATTTTTGTGGCTAGCCACAAGATGTATGTCCAACTATTGTTGAGCAGTTTTTACGCGACTGCGGCGGCGAAGTAAGAATGAGAGATTGCTGCCTGTACGAAATAACATGGAAATAATAAAATATATAGGCATGCAAAATGAATGTAAACAAAACTTAAGCGAATCTTTGCATCACCTACAGAAGTACATAAGACCGAGGAGCTGCGTTGTGTATCTTCACATAACATAAAAAAGGCTGTGAAGGCGCGGCACTACCAAAAATCGGCTTCTCCCGACTGATGTTTCTCCTAAACCACGGTGAGTTTGATGTTAGAAAAAATATATGGCTTTATACGTTTGGTTGCCTGTTAGTCATCTGGCTGTCTGGACAGCCAGTATATTTATTGATTCTGCACTTACGTCCTCCAAAGTCACATTGGTTTAAGCATAGAGAAATTATGGGTTTAAGGGAAAAATCTGTCGGAAAAAAATGATTTTTCACTTCTTAAGTCCGTACTTTCTTCACATACAGAGGGTTCTGTAGCCATTTCCTACTTGCCCACCAATGTTGCGCGTAGGTATTCACATGATTGCGAATGATGTACTTGACATTTAATAAAAGACATCAAGGTTGTACGTGAGAATAAATGTAGACGGGCAAGAAGTCCGTTTTAAATTTTTTCCGGTTCTGTTCTTTTAAAATCGAGCCTTCCGTGTTCTGGATAACGTCTGTATCCCGTATGTTCGAGAGTTGATGTGCGTCCATGAGTTGTCTAAAAGCACCCCGATCACCGTTGCCGGTAATTTACATTGCAAATAAAAAACTTAATCCCGCCTTTGTGTAACGCGATATTTTCCGCACGGAAAAGATTGGTCCGGCAAAAGTTGAGCTGTCGCTCGCTTCGACGCTTTTGTTGAATTTCATTTTCTACATTTTGATGAGATTTCGGATAATAAGGGATGGATAATAAGGGTATTTTGGTGAACAATTGACAAAATTGATAATTTATTTTAAATTTTATTTGATTTATTTATTAATTTACTTTATTCAGGAAATAGACAACTCATAAAAACAGGACCGAACAGAACAGAAACGGGGGACGGAGTTGAATTTTTTCTTACTTAGCGGTCCTCCGATGCCTTTATTAACTAAGCGGAAATTATTTTTTACTTTTTAAGGGTTGTTGGTGTGTCAAGAGTTTTTCAAATTGTAATTTAACTTTTATTTCATGCTTTCCGGTTATGACGTACGGGTGTGAAACGTGGACTCTGACAGTCGCGGTTGTCCAAAGGTTCAAATTTGCCCAGCGAGCAATGGAGCGAGCCATGCTGGGAATATCGCTACGTGATATGGTGCGTAACGAGGCAATCCGCCGACGCACCAAAGTAGTCGATATTGGACACCGGGTGGCCAAGCTCAAATGGCAGTGGTCTGGGCACGTTAGCCGAAGAGACGATGACCGTTGGAGTAGCCGTGTCCTACACTGGCGGCCGTGGACAGGAAAACGGAGTGTGGGAAGACCACTCGCCAGGTGGGACGACGACATCAAGTACGCCGGCGGAAATCAGTGGTTGCGTATCGCTGAAGGCCGGGAGGACTGGAGGAAAATTGGAGAGGCGTATGTCCAGCAGTGGACGCTTACACGCTGACTGACTGACTGACATGCTTTTTAATGGACGAAATTTGAACTTGTAATAACTCTGTTAAGTTAGGTTAGGTTAAAAGTGCGTTAAATTAGTTATGTAATAATTTTTCGTTTATTCACTTAAAGGCGGCGAGTGAAAGTGTAATTAATTTCCATTTTACAGCACCACCACCTTTTCCCAATTAAGTGCTGATGATCTTCGAATCGGATGACCTGATCAAACATATCTAAGAACCATCTCGGTAAACCCAGCTTTCTAATAAAAAAAAACCCATCCAAATCGGCCCATTCGTTTGGGAGCTACGATGCCACAAACAGACACACGGACATAGAGACAGACATATAGCCAGACACACAGCCAGACAAACAAACAGACAGAGGCGTCAAATAAAACTTATAAACACCCCTCCTTTTGCTTCATAAAAATTTAAATAAAACGAACCAGTCGTTTTTAAATAAGCAGGCATGTTCTTTTCCCAGATAAAAAAAACATTCTCATACGATGATCATAAATGCTCAAGTATTTCGTAAGCATCAGATGATTTTTTCTCGCATCCCCGCGATTCGAGCGCCGACCCCTGCCCCCCTCCGCGCGCGGCGAGTAGCTCCACGTGTAACCGCGGCTTAGGCTTATTGATTTTCAGCTGAATTTTCAGTCGCAGGTTGAGAGAGCGCCGAATAAAGTTTAAATATCCTTATTTACTAAGAGCAGTGGCGGCGGGAGAGGCGCAAAAGGTAGGGGTGGGAGAAGGAAGGGAAGAAGGAGGTGGGGAAGCATTAGGAGTTGCGGGAATGAAAGGATCAAAAATCGTCGTTACCTCTGAAAGTCGACCGGATAAGCCTATTACCGGATTGAAAATAGAATCGCTCGGTGCATGGAGCGTGCCAGCACGTGAGAGCAAAACTTACTCGGTTGCGGTGAATTATTGGGGGGGAAAGTTCTAAAAATACAAAAATGTATCGAGCGTTTTGGGAAATATTGGATCACGATTGGTTTTCCAATTGCTGTGTAATCAATCAAACTGCTACGTGAGCTTTCAAAGCGCTCGTATGATTTCATTGGCTATTTACAGGGCGATATTTGAACTGGTTTGTTTATTTCCTAACACACGGCAGCCGAAACCAGAACGCTGCTGTCAGACTGCTATGAAATATGTCGGAGCACACGAGCGGAATGAAACACAGCAGAATGATTACTGAAAATATTGTATACAGAAGTGTTGCATATTCCTATTGTATTAAGGAACTTATTGCAGAATGCAATTTCACCCGGGCAACGATGTAGGTACAAATCTAGTGTGCGAGTTTTTTACGGTATTTTCCTTCAACGGTTTGACTGGAAAGAGTAATAAATAGATATATGTACAATAAACGAGTCTCAGTGGCTAATTTTACTGTAAAGAAGCTTTTTTTTTTTTATGGAAACTGACACGGTTGGCTACATCACCTACAACATCCGTGATGTCAGCCCATAACACCAGGTGAACTTGGTGCCACGTCAGTGCTTCCCTTCGGTCATGCCGGCTACACTGAACTGGACGGAAAACACAAACTATTTACATAGCCGTTTCGACCGACCTTTCATTCATGAAAGCTACTAATGCATGTTCGAAATTAAAATACAATTCTTTGGGATATTTATCACAAGTTTTATATCCAGCGCGGGAACGTAGCTGGGGTAATTGGTACGGTCAGCGCCCTCCCGGAGGGCAGAATGGAGAAAGGATTTTTATTTATTCATTTTAGATAGTTCTAGAATAGAATAGACACCGAATAGCACACAACTGAGGGAAGAGCAGTACACGAAAAAACAAGAAATACAGGAATGCGCGAAGGCGGACTTATCACTGCAATTGATTTTTCCAGTTAACATTTCTAGGTTATTTTTAGATTATTGTGTATTGCCAAAGTAAATAAAAACTTTAGCTGTTAAAAAAACGGGTCATCTTACAAATAAAGTAAATTATTTTATTACCTAAATTCTCTAGTTGCCATGGCGTATACGGGTAGGTATACATAGTATTTATGCATTTATATACAACATAAAATTTGTCTGAGTATGTTTCGCGACGCGAGGCTGAAGATGAAACTAAACACAATTATTGCACTATTAGATAGTCTGAATTTTAATTAAATCCAAGCTTTTAATCCCCACCAAGGAGGGCTTAATTAAAGCATGGACAGAAAATTTAAATGGAATCTCTTACAAGAGCAATACGTTTCAAATTCGCTTCTTGTAAAAAAGTCTGTTTATTTTATAAAAACTGTATTATTCATCTACTGAAATGTGGTATCTGTTGTGGAAAGGATTGAATAGAATTTCGCGAAAAGAAATTGGTAAATGAAACAAGCGACAGCGAAATAGATTGGCTTTTTTAAATAATCTCACTCATAATGGTTATCGCATGCTTGGACGAAGATTTATTAAACACTAGCTGAGCCCGCGGCTCCGCTCGCGTGAAATTCGTATTCCAAAGAAGAATGTAAGTAACTAAGGGCGAGGCCGAAGGCCGAGCTGCGTTCAGGTAATCGATAAACCTTCTTAAAGAAAGTAACTAACTAAGGGCGAGGCCGAATGCCGAGCTGCTTTCAGGTAAACGATAAATCTTTCTTAAATAAAGGAAGTAAGTAAGGGCGAGGCCGAAGGCCGAGCTGCGTTCAGGAAGACGATAAACCTTCTGAAAGAAAGGAAGGAACTAAGTGCGAGGCCGAAGGCCGAGCTGCCTTCAGGTAAACCAAAAACCCTCTTCCGCCTTCGGGCCTCGCCCTTAAAGACTTCCTTTCTTCGATAGAATATAATATCGTTTACTTAATCTATTTATTTCATAAAAATAAAAAAGTAATATTAATAACTAAAGAATGAAACCTACCTAACAAACATTAAAATAACTATCAAAACGGGCATTTTCAAATGTTCTTAGAGCACTTGCGGCATTACCCCGCTGGATGGCAAGGCTTACCCTTTGAATGAAGTACATAAGCCCTTGATGGCGGGACACCAGTTGCGTCAACCAGCTCAAGCCTCTTTTGGCTTCACTGCTCCACAGACCGAGGGTTTCAACCGCAAACGCAACAAATTCGAAATCTTGAATTATATTTCTATATTTGCTGCGTTTGAGGCTCTCCGCCCCAGCCTCGGCCGCGCCAGCCGCTCTTGAAGATGTCCTAACGTGACTTGGAGCCAATGTGAGAACAAAAGTGTCGTCCCACATCAAAGAACTACCCTTAGTCCATGGCACTAAGGTGATAGCATCGGGCCTCTTGCCATCCAGCCGGGAACAACCGCGAGGTTCTAGGATGCACGGTATATTTGCCGTTAGAAGCGTGGACTTTATAATAAAATTTAAATTAAATTAACTCAATCTTAATATTAATTAACTTTATTCGAGATGGTTTAGCTTCTTCCTGAACGCAGCTCGGCCTTCGGCCTCGCCCTTAGTTACTTGCTTTCTTCGAGATGGTTTATCATTTGTCAGAACGTAGCTCGGCCTTCGGCCTCGCCTTAGTTGCTTACTTTCTTCAAGATGGTTTAGCTTCTTCCTGAACGCAGCTCGGCCTTCGGCCTCGCCCTTAGTTACTTGCTTTCTTCGAGATGGTTTTTCAATTATCGGAACGTAGCTCGGCCTTCGGCCTCGCCTTAGTTGCTTACTTTCTTCAAGATGGTTTAGATTCTTCCTGAACGCAGCTCGGCCTGCGGCCTCGCCCATAGTTACTTGCTTTCTTCGAGAATGTTTATGGTCTTCCAGAATAGAGCTAGGCCTTCGGCCTCGCCCTTAGTTACTTACTTTCTTCAAGAATGTTTTTCTTCTTCCTGAACTCAGCTCCGCCTTCCGCCTCGCCCTTAGTTACTTTCATCGAGAAAGAATATCGTTTACGTGAGCGCAGATCCGCCTTCGGGCCCGCCTTTAGTTACTTACTTTCTTTTTTTTAAATACGAATTTCACGCGAGCGAAGCCGCGGGCAACAGATATATAAATTTTATTGCACCAATGACAGCGACATAACTTCGACTTTCAATTATTATTTTTATTTATCAAACAATTTGTCACCGGCCAGCTCACGTCGAGATGACAGTTCTCCGTTGTCAACATGACATTTAAAATTGTTTTTTACCTTTACTTTGTGTTGGCGACAGACACAATAATATTAAGAACACTGCGAAATTAATAAATAAGGCTAGAACTATAGTTTCATATTCATATTATCGGTAAAGACCTGGGCCCAGGTAATTCATATAGGTAGGTAGAAAAATAGAGTAAGTTAGAATGTAAATTATAGGAAATATATGTTAGTCTGCCAATCAAAGTTGAAACTGGGGTCAGGATACAGGTATCAGCACACACGATGACGAGAGTAGAAACATATGGAGCATTGTATCCGAAAATAGATTTGTTAAGAAGAAATACTAAGTCAAGGTTAGGGACCGCTCGACTAGGAGACGCGAGCTGCGATGGAACAATGGGGTTCATTATTGGCGGGCGTGAGGTCATACGCGTGGTGACGACTATCCCGCCGACCCGGACGCATGATGTAAACAATTCGCTGCTCTCGAGACAAACGAACATAGATTATTGGACTAGTCCCATTCAGACAGCTCCTCAGAACGGACCGACGACGGTAGAGAAGCTCTCGAACTCACGAAACGTACATGACAGTGACGCTCCAGTGAAAATAATGATTAAAATAGAACCGAGAATAGAACCAAGTAAAACATAGTGACAGTTGTGTGCAGACAACCGGAAACGACGTTAGAACATACTCGTGATACCTATCGTGAATTGGTAGTGACACCGAACTATGTATAGTGACAACTAGTGACAAGTGACAACTCAAGCGAATACTTGTTACCTGGCCTTGGGACTATGATTGGTGGCGGGGCAACCCGTATGCTAGTTTCATTTGTCTCTACAAACTTCCCCAAACATGATTAGTTTGAGAACAAGGAACAGTGGTTAATAAATAATGCATAAATAGTAAAACAGTAACAAGTGATTTGGTTTTAAAGAACCATTGTCAAGTTGACGCGTGCACAGGAGACGATTGACACTCCCACGATGAACAGTCAAACTGTAGATTGAGTCACGGTTTCGCCGGAGGAGACCGAACCGGCAAAGGGTGAACGCTGACAGCGAATAGCCGAACCTTTATAAGTGTGAACTCTGGCGAATAGGTGAACTTATAAATGGGTGAACTTTTGTAAGTGAGTAAATGAAATGAATCCCTGAACAGTGCTTTTTAACAGTGGTCCTTCGAGCCGGATCCGCGATGCCGTGGACTCAATTCGGCAGTGAAAAAAAGCCGCGATGCATAGTACAGTGACGGAGTCCGAAGCTTGCCTGCGTGCGCGCTTACCTGTGTGTCCGTGTACATCCGCGTGCCCGCGTCGCCGCGCCCTCTCCGCCGCGCTTGCGCAAGTTCGCGTGCCGAGCTGCCGCGCCCGCGACGCCGCGCCTGCGCCGCTGCACCTGTGTGCCCGCAAATACGTACGCGCCCGTACACACCCGCGTGCTAGCGCCGAACCGCTGCACCTACGTGCCCGCGCCTCAGCTGCGCCCGCACCGCCGCTGCGCCCAAGTGCGCGCGCCGCTGCACATGCGTTCCCGCACATACGTACGTGCCCACACACACCTGCGTGCCCGCACACACTCGCGTGCTTGCACCGCACGGCTGCGCTTGCACCCGCGTGCGCGCGCCTTTGCACCTGCGTTCCCGCACGTGCCTGCGTGCCACACACACCTGCGTGCCCGCACACACTCGCGTGCTTGCACCGCACGGCTGCGCTTGCACCCGCGTGCGCGCGCCTTTGCACCTGCGTTCCCGCACGTGCCTGCGTGCCACACACACCTGCGTGCCCGCACACACTCGCGTGCTTGCACCGCACGGCTGCGCTTGCACCCGCGTGCGCGCGCCTTTGCACCTGCGTTCCCGCACGTACCTGCGTGCCTGCACACACCTGCGTGCCCGCACATACCAGCATGCCCGCGTCGCACCGCCGCACTTGCGCCCGCGTGTGCGCGCCTCTGTACGCACACGCCTGCGTGCCAACACACACCTGCGTGCCCGCGCCACCGCTGCGCTCGCGCCGCGTGCTACATCTGCGTGTCCCACACACCTGCGCACCTGCACTTGCGCGCCGCTACACCCACATAAGCGCGCCGCTGTACCTGCCCCCGCCAAAATCGAGCTGTTGCAACAAGCGTGCGCGCACCACTGCCCCTGCGTGGCTGCGTAAGTAAACTCACGTATCTGCATACACCTGCCTGCGCGCGCCGCTGCGCTTGCGCCCACATGCGCGTGACACTTTCCCTGCGTGGCCGTACATACCCGCGAGCCTGTACTACACTCCAGAGTGCCCAAGCCAGTGTTACCTGTGCTGCCAAACCCGAACTGATGCGCCCGGGTGCGAACGCCACTGCATCTGCGTGAACACCTGTACTACTGAGTACTGAGCCTACACACCCCGCATACCCGAGCCACGTGCATTAATTGTATGTACTACGTACACCGACTCGCTGAAGCAAGAACATATTACTTCGAAATAGCTAAGTAGAACTGGAACTTGTTGAACACCTTCCGTTGCCGAAGCACAATGCTGCCCGCACTACCACTCTGCAGAAGTCGATCGTATGTGACGGCGCGCCCAGAGCACATCCTGCTCGCATCCATAAGCGAGCGGGAGGCAGCGCTCCATCGTGTGAAGCGACCCCGGGTGCACGGTGTTGCAACGTATGGAACCGAAATTCACGTCAAGTTGAAAACCGTGAGTACCACCGTCACGTCGTCGTATCACAATGTAGCCGGCTCCTTCACGGCATGCAAATCAACCATTATACATCGGCAAGCCCGGAGCACATCCTGTTTGCAGCTTTATGGGAGTACGAGGCTACGCCTCATCCATCGCATCGTACAGAACAACACGGGATGAACACTGATGTCATGTGCAGTAACTTTGCCAAGCACTATGGAGCATCTTAGCCTGTGCCTTGCTGGATGCGTGGTATTCCAGTCACACACAGCCCACACCAGATAATGGAAATCGGATGCTATGTGGCGGCGCGCCCAGAGCGAATCCTGCTCGTACCCGTATGCGAGTAGGAGGCTACGCCTGACCTGTCGCCAGTCGCCTTGCGCGGAACGACACCGGAGGAGTAGAGTTTGAGTCAATTAATTTGTAGCAGCCTCCACATAGAAGTGCGATACAAGCGCCGCGAGGAGTACGCGCCTTACACTCGGTAGCACTGCTGTCTTTGAGCATGCATAAATTGGGGACTTACACTGAAAGACATTTCATTCTTTCACATACCGAACACGAAACCCAACTGGTAACCTCGACACGAGCAAATATGTAAAACATATATAAAATTCTACTTCACCTCAGAGCGAGTCAACAACATTAACTTGAGGTCCCGCATCCCAGCCTTTTGGCGCGAACATCTGCGGCTCTGATTTGCTCAGTTCGAGGCCGCAGAAGCAAGGCGACGAAGTTAAATACATGTATCTACGCGAATATACAACACGAAGAGAATAAAATCAGAACATCATTATATCATCACCTGTCACGAGCAAATATGCACTGAAGAAAGATCTGACTCTTATCAGATTATGAGGAATCAGAGGAAAGACAGTTCCAGAAGTTAACTCAGAGAAATGGAACTCGGAGACCATCTCAGCTTCTTTGAAGGATGCGTGAGCTAGCGCAGTCCAAGGATTCGGCCACGTACCTTCCTCAACGCGTGCGATGCTCACACAGGAGATCCAGCTGGTCGTCCTTTCACGACGTCATTTCAAACGTGAGCGGGCGCTACCGGAGCATATCTAGAGTATCTGTGCGAAGGTCGAGGTTCATCCAGATTTTTTCGACCCAGTGGAATGCCATAGCTTCGCATAGTGCGATCCGTGCCGCTACACGGAGGGGAGCCATCACGAGTCACCAAAACTTCAACCGACAAGCGTCTTAAGCACCTCTGTGATAGAGTGGGACCACGCCACGTCTATAGGCTGATCAAACAAGACACATCCGTGATGCTTCATAACAAGATCTGAACAAGATCCCCCAACCGAGCGAAACCTCTCTGCGGAACGCAGTGAGTTGGTGGGCAAAGAAGGTGGACCCTCCACTCACCCGAGCGCAACCTCACCGCAACCGATTGCGATGAGGTGGTGGGCGGAGGCGCCTGAAGAAGTAAGAAATTCCCCCCACCCGAGCGAAACCTCGTTCCGCCGTGGCACGGCGAGGTGGTGGGCGGAGTTTCAGGAGCGGATTCTCTCCTCACCCGAGCGAAACCTCGTCCCGCCGTAGTGCGGCGAGGTGGTGGGCGGAGTTTCTGAAGTGGATTTTCTCCTCACCCGAGCGAAACCTCATCCCGGCGTAGTGCGGCGAGGTGGTGGGCAGAGTTTTTAAAGAACGTTCACTTCCCCACCCGAGCGAAACCTCGTTCCGCCATGATGCGGCGAGGTGGTGGACACAGTTTCTGAAGATAAGGAAGACGAAGATTAAATAATGAAGACTCTCGTCACACGAGCGAAGCCTCGTCTCCCTATAGTGCGAGGATATGATGGACACAAGCTTGAGAAGGAGGAGTCATTGCCCCCTGCCAAGCAAAATCTTGCGACATTCACCACACCGACGCATCGACCAGATTGACCCTGCTTCGGTCACTTGCGTTGGGAGATGTAGCAGACATATGAACCAGAGGAGTGTCAAGTCAAAGTCACCCGATGGTGACTCTTCGCGATGCCGAATAAAGGAAGCATACTTTATTACGCTGAAGGAAATCGCTGCCACTAACATAATTGGAATAAAAGGCCCAAAATCAAGGCATGGCTTACCATAAATGAAGTAAAACATAAATATACAGAGCCATCCCGCTCATTGTGGCTGGCTGATTGTTGCTGAGAAAGAGATAAACAAAACTGAGGCGACAGGGCAAAGTGCCCGTAGAGGCAGTGACGCTTAGCCCTTGAGACCCTTCTGTGTGAAGGACGCAGGCTGACGTTATGTTGGCCCACGCCAACTGGCCTATAAGAGTAGCTGAAATAAGGGTTCAGTGAACTCGAGTACTAACCTACTTCTGCTCGATTACCATTGGTTCTCGCTGTTTTCTATCACAGAACACCACCTTAGACGATTTAAGTCGGTTTGTGATGACAAAAAAATGACATCGGGACGTTGAAAATGTTGCAGCCAACAATCGGCACGACCAAGGCAACAAATGGTCACTGACATTCATACACGAAGGACGAAATGAACCGTAACCGATTCAATTGAATGGAGCATACATTCTGACTGTGGGAAGCCTTATTGAGCATGATAAAGAGATATATTTTGTCTTCGGACTGACTGCGGCGCACGCACCAAACGATTTGAAATCTGCGGCTGAACGAGCGATAGACCAGCCGATCTATAGCGCACTCACCGCGTCAAGCTGACGATAAACTTCGACTTACACCAAGTCCCACTGAAAATTACATCGGGCAACCTGAAACCGGCTCAACAACAGCGAATGATAGTTGAGGTTCATCATGCCAATACATATTGATGCCCTTCTTGGGTTTTGAGATCCATTTGGGAGTGCTAGTGGAACAACGTTTGTGGAGAAATGTGTTCGCATAGACCGAGAGGCGCACCCGCGAATTCTACACGACATGGACTAGCTGCCACGCTAACAAGAATTCGATGCCAATTGCGTTGCCTAGCCATTGCACCGGGTCCTGAGGTGACTACAGAATTATCAGAACAACTCGTACAGTAAATCTGAGCCATCTGTGGGGTAGATACTGTTGCACACGTACCACATGCCGATGCCACCTAAGACAGCATTTTTGTATCCAGCAAAACCCAAGTAAGCATTTCTACAACCAATGACGATCTGGATGACGCAAAGCTGGGAGAGCAACGGCCTGCAACTCCAATAAATTATATTAGTAATGCTATTCAAATTCATTGAAGCTGGACTGGCATTGAATAACCTACGAGCAGCAACCATATACTGGAGAAAGCCGAAACTGTTTTAGAACTGGACGCATTGCACCACTAAACCACTCGTGGTACACGGCGTAGTGAATAGACGGAAACATGTGAACCCGTATCACTGGCGATATATATAGAAGAATTTGCCGAATTGATCTTTGACACGACACTTTGATGGTTTTGGTCTGACGAAACGCAAAACCCAGGGGAGGGGCCTACGAGAAATTCTCTCTACCACAAGATCTACATTTGGAAACCGAGAAACGAGTTTGCTGTGCGAGCTGCTACACCGCACACCGTACTATCGACACAAGATGATCCTCCAATTTGGGCGTACTTGCACGCACTACAAGCGGTGACCTAGACAAGTGTGTGAAAGTGGGTGCCCAAGACTGAAGCAATTTGAAGAAAAGGGTGCGCAACTCTAAAACCGACGCCACTACATCACATTAAGAATCAGATAGACATGGAAGAAACAGCACTACCCTTCCGCGTCTGATTGCGGCGGAGTGACGAAAGACAACCTGTACTCAGGTTGTCTTGTGGGACAAGCTCGGGATGATCCCTCACCCGAGCGCAACCTCACCGCAACGAGTGGTGGTGAGGTGGAAACGGTGATGGCCGAAAGGGGGGAAATTCCCCACACTAGCATGCTAGAGCGAGATAGCCTAAACTAGCGAATAATGGTGACGTAACCTCCACCCGAGCGCAACCTTGCCGCAACAGAGTGCGGTGAGGTGGTGGGGCGGAAGCGTCGGAGCCGCCACGAGGCAATCCTATTGAACCAGCTCACAGAAGCAATGAGACACGCTTAGCACCTTGACGAATTCGACGTGTTACGCAATTACGACTCGCTAGCCAAGCTGTGCCGACCGACACCGATGTCTACACGAGGGTGGAAATTCCAGCACACTCTACCTACATACGAGTACTCGAGTTGCCATCACGAGAAATAATCGCACAGTCTCTTGAATTTAAGTTACTGAAATAATGCGATTGAAGAATACGTTGAGCGCGTGGTCAGCCACTGCAAGAACTGTAAAGAACGACGACGAAGGCCGTGCTTATCGCTACCGGGTAATCTACCGAACACCCGCTTAGCTCACCACCAACCTTCCGTTCGACGCATTAACCGACACTGGCTGGAGTCTACTCCATGGAAATCGATTTGACATTGCATTGAAAAAGCAGTGGAGTCGACTCTCTTCGCATATCTGAGTTAGCCGCAAGCTTGGCCGCTGACTCTATGTTGGTCGCATTTCGACGGATCAACATCACAGCAACGACTCACATTGAATCTGAACCGAAGAAAGTTGGAGACTACCCGCCGACTAGACTGGCTGGGCAAGCTGGCCATCCAGTGGAGCACCATCTCGCCGGCGCGCCAAGAATATATGGATTCGAAGTACGAATGGTCCGCCCAACAAAGACCATCTTTACCATGACACTTCACCGGAGAGACACTTAAGAAGCGAGCTCGCCACACTATTTCTTGAAGAGAATGACGGTACCGTCTCGACATTCTGCGGCTAGTAATGCCGTTAAACGAGCTGCTCATAGGCGAGATCTTTTCGACACGTCGTGATGGAACTATGCAGTTCCTCCGCATGTGAGTAAATCGTTTCAATAAACGTTTGGTTTTTTCTTTGTTTTGAAGTTTCAACACATCAGCGATCTAATGCTGTCTACTGGTGGGCACAGATCACTACGATAGAAACCAATATCTTCTATCTTAACCTGCAGCACTGACGCCCGCCGGGCTATTGTTATTATAGGACTTTATGGTGGTCTAATTATTTACACAGCGACTCATCCAAATATATCGTAAATATGTTTTCTATGATGACAGTATTGTTGAACCAATGCATTTATTTTCATGTCACTGCATCACCGACCGAGACCTGGCCAACTGGAGAGGACAGACGGTGCGATGAGTCTGCCGCCCCAAAGTTTAAGTATGACCGAGGCATACGGAGGGGAGACTGTTGGCGACAGACACAATAATATTAAGAACACTGCGAAATTAATAAATAAGGCTAGAACTATAGTTTCATATTCATATTATCGGTAAAGACCTGGGCCCAGGTAATTCATATAGGTAGGTAGAAAAATAGAGTAAGTTAGAATGTAAATTATAGGAAATATATGTTAGTCTGCCAATCAAAGTTGAAACTGGGGTCAGGATACAGGTATCAGCACACACGATGACGAGAGTAGAAACATATGGAGCATTGTATCCGAAAATAGATTTGTTAAGAAGAAATACTAAGTCAAGGTTAGGGACCGCTCGACTAGGAGACGCGAGCTGCGATGGAACAATGGGGTTCATTATTGGCGGGCGTGAGGTCATACGCGTGGTGACGACTATCCCGCCGACCCGGACGCATGATGTAAACAATTCGCTGCTCTCGAGACAAACGAACATAGATTATTGGACTAGTCCCATTCAGACAGCTCCTCAGAACGGACCGACGACGGTAGAGAAGCTCTCGAACTCACGAAACGTACATGACAGTGACGCTCCAGTGAAAATAATGATTAAAATAGAACCGAGAATAGAACCAAGTAAAACATAGTGACAGTTGTGTGCAGACAACCGGAAACGACGTTAGAACATACTCGTGATACCTATCGTGAATTGGTAGTGACACCGAACTATGTATAGTGACAACTAGTGACAAGTGACAACTCAAGCGAATACTTGTTACCTGGCCTTGGGACTATGATTGGTGGCGGGGCAACCCGTATGCTAGTTTCATTTGTCTCTACAAACTTCCCCAAACATGATTAGTTTGAGAACAAGGAACAGTGGTTAATAAATAATGCATAAATAGTAAAACAGTAACAAGTGATTTGGTTTTAAAGAACCATTGTCAAGTTGACGCGTGCACAGGAGACGATTGACACTCCCACGATGAACAGTCAAACTGTAGATTGAGTCACGGTTTCGCCGGAGGAGACCGAACCGGCAAAGGGTGAACGCTGACAGCGAATAGCCGAACCTTTATAAGTGTGAACTCTGGCGAATAGGTGAACTTATAAATGGGTGAACTTTTGTAAGTGAGTAAATGAAATGAATCCCTGAACAGTGCTTTTTAACACTTTGGATTACGTGATTTTTATTATATTTTTTAATTATTATGTTCATCCGGGATATACACTGTCACTATAAAAAGTTTCGTCAAATTCCGTTCAGTGGTTTTTGCGAGACGCGCGTACAAATAGACATTTCTGCATTTACGATTTTATGATATGTATAGAAAGAATAGATATGTATAGACTATTGTGTTCAAGTTATAAAAAAGAAGAACTGTCATTTTCGTTGTATCTACTTATTTTTAAATTTCGAATGAATATTTTATTCAAATTGTATTTGCTGCCAGTTGTCAAGATATAATTATGTACTTTGGACTACGTGATTTTAAACGCGCAATAATGTTTATAATTGTTAATTTGTTTTTATTTTTGTTATTTTTTTTTACGTATTATGTTAACCCGGCATATAAACTGCCACTATACAAAGTTTCGTCTAATTCCGTTCAGTGGTTTTTGCGTGATGCGCGTACAGACAAACAAACAAACAAAAATTTTAAAAACTGTTCTAACATGTTCAGTATCTCATTTTAAGCCACCCTGGTTAGTTTTTTTCCGAATACATTCAATGTACAGACTTTCTTACCTCTACGATTTTATTATATGTATAGATTTTCAGCCATTCAGCTTTTTAATCAACGGGATGATACGGAAATGTTGTATGTAGATTCCTTTTCGGCTATACGAACTGATATGTCGTGCACATTATTTTTCCCATATTATTAGAGCTGATGTTCTTCGCGTCCGTGACACCTCAAGGTCCTTAACGTACGTGTGACACGTAACTCCTAGGTGGTGCCAAATGAACAACAATCAGCGGGCGAAAGATCTCCGGATCGGTGGGAATAGCTCGGTTTGAGTACCTGGATGGAGCGGCAGACAAAGTAGAAGAGAGGTTCCCCACCGTGGACATGGTTCTTCTTGAGGACTTCAATGCCCATCATGAGGCGTGGCTACTCTAGGAGACCCGCCTATGACTTCGCCATGACCTGTTTTAACTGGTAGACTAACCAACCAGATTACCAGGTATGGACGGTTATGAACCGTCTCTGCTGCATCATTTGCTGATGATGAACCGATGTATGTATTTATCAAGAACATGTTCTTGGTATTTATATATTTGTATCTATTTATTTGTCTTTATGTTGCATAATTTGTTGAATTATAAATCTAGATTTTTTTTTTATGTAAACTGACACGGTTGGCTACATCACCTACAACGTCCGTGATGTCAGCCCATAACACCGGGTGAACTAGGTACCATGTCAGTGCGTCCCCCTTTGATCGTGCCGGCTACACTGAACTGGTCGGAAAACACAAACTATTTACATAGCCGTTTAGACCGACGTTTCATTCAGTGCGGTGGTACCAACCCGGGCGGTTTAAACCATACCACCAAGTAAGATTAGGAGGGAAGGGACCTACAGTTTTACGAGGAATCCGAACCTCGGTCAGCCTCCAACCATAGTAAAAGAAGACGAGTAAGATAACTGGAGGCCATTTTTAAAATAACTACCTACGCTGCGCCGAGTCTCCAGGGATGTCACAACTCACAACACTAACACAATTGACAGGCAGTGAGCCCATCATGGTGGAAATGCTATTCTTTAAAATTATTATGTACATTTATGTATTTTTTATTTATGTCTATAAACAAGAGCCAGCTCCCAAAATTTTACTCTAACAGAATATATGAGTTGTCATAGATTTATTATATACTGGCGTTAAGGTATATTTTCGAAAGCTGTATTTTCGATAGACAGTGAACGATGTTATTTTGATGTTTGAGCCCTTGACAACGATACCCCACTCAATAATCGGATGCTTAGTTCTGGCGCTACGGTGGAACATACGTAAAAACAAACATACACACACATAAATTGCTAAAAAGATAACCCTTCATTTTTGCTTCGCGCAGTCGGGTAAAATTTTTTTTAACTTTAACCAAAAATTAATGCAATGTCAAAATTCAACTTTAACTCACGTCCGTCTTTGGACAACCATTTCGTAGTCGCGGACGATGAAGAGAATTAATAAGTGGGCAAAAAATTTATAACTATAAAAATTATAGAAAATATATTTAGAATTATAGATTAATATAATTATTAATCTTAATAAAAAAATTATCAAATAAATAATTTTAAAATGTATTTATTAATTTTGTTTTATTATTACTAACTTATATTTTTATTTTTGTTATTTTAATGAATTACTTAATAACTTGGTTGGTCGCTAGCAGTCATGAAAGTGTCCGCGGTAGGAGCTGTGGCCATTTATAGAAGACAAAACCGCGCGAAATTGCGTTGTGCGTGGTATCTCTAACAAGTCTGAACAAGTCGACAACCGCGGGCCCGCGCACCGCGCGGCCTTCGTGTGCGCCGCGCGGCCGCGCCCGATGCCGGGGTTCGCGAATGGTTTTTGCAGCTATTAATAACTAATTAATACTATAATTAAATACTAATAGGTACTTTCCTCTGACGTTACCGAGCCAGGTCTCAAGTCAATTCCTTCGCTTAGTACCTACTCGTATTAATAACTTACATAATTTAACTACATACTTTAATAATATTTTTTATGTTACTTACCTTTCGATGGCAGCAGGTAATGAGAATAATGTTAACTCGCGATTCGAGCCTGATCTATTCATGCAGCCGTACACACTGCAGAAACGCGGAGCCATTATGTTAGTGCAATAAAATAAAATTCGAATAATAATACTTTATATCGGGAAGCGGCAGGCGGCGCGGTGGCAGGCAGCGGCCGTCACGTGGTGTGCGTCACCGAGCGCGGGGGCGGGGCGACCATCACTGACTACGCGCGAGAGACAGTGAGAATGCATGTAGTGGTTGTGTACAGACAGCGTGCGCAGGCGCGCGCTTGTGTGAGTGCGAAATCAGCGCGTTTGTATGAAGACGGCTAACTTGTGTGGTTTAACTATGCTCCAACGGTCAGCGGCACGAGTCAGTAAGCCTGGATACGAAATACGGCATCGTTTGTATGAGAACCGAGGTAGCCGCCAAAGGGGTGTGAAGTCTGAGGCGGGAGCGGCGCATGGAACGCCGTGATTGGCCGAGCGAGTAGGTAGCCACGTGACGCCAGTCTTCCATACGTTTGAACGGGATTCATACAATAAGTCGCTCATTGTGTCGATTCGCGATGAAAAGATGAAACGGATTTAACAATATTTAACCGTTCTTTACATCAAGGGAATAATATAACTTTCTCTTAAATGAACAAAGGCAACGCCCCTTTCACAATTTTGCGAATTTGCAGATTTTCGCATAAACACGATAATAGTTCTAAGTTCTGAGATACCTCGGATACTTTATTATAAATCTACATCAAATTTCCAAAACAATGATATGTAAGACCTCGTACATTGGTATTATCTTATTGGAGTATTTGTTATTGGAATTTTCCAAAATTAAAAAAATAATGTTAGAAAGTCGAAAAGTTTTGTAACCAAAAAAAATAATTATTATATTATTAACAACTATTTGCTAATTACTTAGCCAACGATATGACAAATTATATTGCAATATGACTTCGCGAAAAATTCGCGAAAATCTACCCTACCATAAAAAATTTATGAGTACCCACCTCGATATTTAATTTTTTTACGGTAAAATGAGGTTTTCCAGGCTTTGCCTTTTTTAACAAACTAACCAGCCATACCCACCTGGATATTTAATTTTTTTAGGGTAAAATGAGGTTTTCCAGGCTTTGCCTTTTTTAACAAACTAACCAGCCATGCAGCTAGAGCCTTATAAAATGTACCATGCGTCTCTCTGTCAGTTTGACGGTGTGAATTCGTTATATAAGGGTTAATAAAATAACAAATGAAAGGCTGTGTAGTCTGTAATAGAAACATATATTTGAAACAGAACAATAATTTACTTAATTATTTATTTATAGATCGGTATCTATATTAACATTTTCATTTGGTAACTTTTGAACAATTGAATTAAATTTAAAAGCACAATTTACGACATTTACATTGTTACTGTTTACATTGTTGACATTTACATTGTTATTGTTGAACTAAAGAACTAAAGAACTAACATGTGTCTCGAGAGATGGTCGCGCAACAGATGGATAGATCTCACCGAGACCTAAAGTTTGAGTACCAACACGATGGGTCTAGCACCAGTGGTTCTCGAGTTATGACCAAAACAAAAGTTCATGTGACAGATGGATAGATCTCACCGAGACCTGAAGTTTGAGTACCAACGCGATGGGTCTAGCACCAGTGGTTCTCGAGTTATGACCAAAACAATAGTTAATGTGACAGATGGATAGATCTCATCGAGACGTTCAGATTGAGTACCAACACGATGGGTCTAAGTCCAGTGGTTCTGTAGATATGACCAAAACTAATGCTCACGTGACAGATGATAATTCCGACCCCTCACTCGCATGATCGCATCGCATTTCGCATTTAGATGCTAGCTAGCTAGCTAGCAGCGGAGCGCAGGCGCTATATAGCATTTAGCATTTAGCAGTACCACAGATAAATAGCACATACTTCATTGCTTTGTGCGTTCCAAAACAAACGAACCAACAAAGTTTTACGAACGAAACAGCAATGCTAATTAAAATTAAATGTGATTATTGCTTAGCATTTAGCATTAATTTTTATTCATCAGGGCGCTTAGCAGTGCTAAATGCTAACGGGGTATTCATTATGAATTAATTTTGTTAATGCTAAGCATAACAAGACTAATTCCCGGTAGACGCATGACCTAAAGAAATTAATTCCTTTAGAGTCGCTCAAAAGTAAAAACCGGTAGGTACTGGTTGAATGAAAAAAGCGCGATAAACGAATATTGAACGAGGAAACCTGCTGAGGTTGACTAGAAGAAATGTCCTTTGGCAATAAGGCAGAATGCATGAAATATCTGTATACATTTAACATACATATTTATCAATAAACAAAAAAAATTACAAGAGCTAACTGCATCCAACACGATAGTCGACCTATGGTGGGTAAGCAGAAAAGAGCTCTCCATACATATTTACGCCGATGTTTGTTACTGAAATTCAAGCGAAAAATGCTATCAAATTGAATGAAAGTACTTACTCGTGAAAGGTGACTCCATCTGTGTTCAAGTTTGAATTTTTCGACGACTTTTTGCACCAAAGCACTGCACAATGAGGCATTTTGTGACAGACGCGCACGTTCGCTCCGCCTGAGCGGCGGACGGAGACTAAGATCGGTCGCCGGCGCTAGACTGACGCGCTGGCGCGTGTGCGCCGACGCGCGGCTACCCCTGTCCTCCTATGTATAGCGCCTCCAGGCTTACTGACTCGTGGTCAGCGGTCACCCATCCAAGAACTGACCGCACCCAGCGTTGCTTAACATTCAATAGCGACAGTTGACTGTCTGCACCACTGAGCTATCGAGGCTGACGAGGCTATGAAGGTTTACACTATGAAGGGGTTATATATACTGGCTGCTAATTTATGATATCGGTGTAGAATATAGGGATACCTAACCGTGTTAATCTCATTTGTAAAATTTTAAGCCACTCAGCCCTACGGATAGTGATATACCGCCTTGTGGTAGTTGTGTCGGCACAAAACGCACACCATATTTCACAAAAAAATTTCCTAGTTATAAACATACTTAATTTATGTTTACATTTATTTGTGAAAACAGCCACGCCTCTACATTTTCTCGGGGACACACACACAAACAAACTAAAACAAGTCGAAGAAAACTTTAGCACGAAGAAATTCCGAGTGTTGGTCGATCTATCTTTTACAAATTCATGGATAGCAAAAACATGTCACAAAGTTTCCGGTAAAATTTAATTTCGCTGTTGTTGTCCGAGGGAAATCCCAATTGTCTGTTTTAACTCGATTACAGTGATTTGTGCTTTTTTAACCTAGCAAAGCAGTGTTTTTGGAAGAAATATTATTGAAAAAGTTCGCCATAGCGCTGAGTATAAGCGTATTTATTTGAAGTTATTATAATGTAAAATTTTCAATCCCGTTGTTCGCCGTAATGCTCGTACAGAAGATGTTTATTTATTTATTGAGAATTTGTTGAATATTAATTACTCTTTCTTGCATAGTTAATTATTCAAGATGAAACGGTCAATAGAAACAGAAGAATGGGTTAGATTTTTTTATAATTTCCTTTTATTAAAGGAACTGCTAAAAAAAATGATGTGTATGTATTTTTAAGATTTTCTAGTAACTACGTCTATGAAACCTTTTTTTTATATCCAAAGCATACATTTTAATGCTTTCAAAATTTTCAGTAAAAACCTTCTATAAAATTATTATTTTTTCTAAAAAAGTATTACAAATTCAAACAGCTTACTATCTAAACCAACCTGCCAAAACTTAGTCGGCCTCCTGGTCCCCTACACCACTTCTGCCGCGCCGAGTCACCATTTCCACTCCTAATTGTCCACGAGAACGATCACTTGATATTACGCTAGCGGTCCATTTTTTATCACGACGCCGCCGGCGGGGGTAATGTTGGAGAGGAGGCTGCAGGCGGAACTACCCGCAGTGCGCGGCGCGGGGGTATCGCGTCGCAGCGCTCAGTGCGGCGTGAGGCGTGCGCGAGGCACGAGGCTCGAATGGTGCTCCCTCCGCTCGCGGCGACGGGGAAGGCCGGGGCGCGCAAGCGTGCTGCACCCTGTTGCTCGCGAACCCCCGTCACCCCCCGAGCAACCTGTAACCCGCCCCGTCTGCCTCCCTACTATCGCTTAAATACTGACTTATCAAAAAACTTATGTTCGACTTCGCAGGCGTAACAAGTTTATGCTACCCCTTTTTTTGTACCTCGATTTTAACTTGACGTTACAATGGATAACGATCGATACAGATAATGGGCAGGGAAAATGAATATTCAAAGTATACTTAAAATGGTATTATCAGATAATCAGAACAAGAAGAATTTTACCTTCAGGTGTATTGAAATATCGTTATCCTTCAAGAGGAGCATGAATAGGCACCTGCCAGGCCGGTATGGCATTCGCAAACCCCGCATACGACCGAATGGCCATGGGCTTCATTAGACACCTTATGGGTGGCTCGGCGACGCCACTAGCCTCGCTTCCAATAAAGTCCTCATTACTAAAATTTCCAACAGCCCTACAAAATATGAGTAAACTTATAATTTTCCAATGAAATGTTCCATTAAAAATATCTCGTTATATTGATTGAGCTAATTTCAAACTTCCAACGAAAATGTGAAATTCATCAGTACCTATTACTAAAAGATCTTTACTCTTTAACCCTGCTAGAATTGTTTCCTTTGTTTCCAGACGTATCGCTGGGTCATTGAGCCTGTTTTATCGGTACTACTATGGCCGCTGCTCTGACGAAATTGCTTCCCTTATCCCTCCTCCTCCTGTTCGCCTTCGCCAAACCCGCCATACTCTCGCGGAACACCCCTTTGTAGTGGACAGACGAGTACTTCGAACGGCACGATTCTCTAAATCGTTCTTGTGCCGCACTGCAAAGGTGTGGAACGGGCTTCCGGGGAATATCTTTCCCCACTCCTACAATCCACGGATCTTCAAATCGCGGGTAAATAGCCTTTCCCCAGCGACGTTAGTCCACCTCCAAGCCGGACTGGCACCTCCTCGGGTTTGATATTGGCTGCGCCTGAGGCTTCGACCTCGGACACAGCACAGCCAGCTAGTTCGGAAACAATAAAAAAAAATAATAATGCGCGACGCGAATAAATAAACTGTACAAAATATATAAATGTAAATGCATGTTTATATCATGCATAAAGGGAAAGAGCAGTGTTTGAGATTTTGCTTTTTCAGGTGATTTATACATTGTTGAGATATTCTTTTGTTATTATAATTTTTGCATTCCATTTAATTATTACGAGCTTCAAGGCATTCGAGAACTAATTCTACCTACATTAAATATTCCACATTAAATATTATCTTCAATTAGATTTTAGTAAACTTTTAGAGATTAAATGGGAAGACTAGTAAATATCTCAGATTATTCCACACTTTTTGGTGTTTTTTTTGATGAGGACATTAATAATTTAACTTCGCCAACCTACACGTCGGCACTGCTCCGGCACGCAATTCTTTAGCACATTGCCCTAATATTTCAACGCGGTCGCACAAACTATGTCAGGCTACTTATCTATATGAAATGAAATGAAATAAAACGATATAATATGATATGAAATGAAAATTTACTACATTGTGCAACATAAAAAGATAACAAGGGGCGGAATTTAGGCTAAAGGCATTCTCTACCAGTAATGCTTGGTAGAGAATCTAAGATTAAGAATCATGTACCTATCTCTGGAGACTAAATATTTAAATACATAGGAGCATGCCTACATACCTACGCACCTATGCAGGCACCAGAGCCAACACGACACGTAGCCAGACTCCCTGACGTGAAATATTCATCCGCACCCCTAAACGGAGACAGTTGTGAAGGTGATTTAGTTTTAATGAAAGTGCCGGTTTTTATTTCCCTTTGGTAAGGCGAGGTAAAAATATTTTACAGCCTCGCCTTCAGCCCTTCAGGGGAAACTTTTATAGCGGCATCCAGGCGCAATTAACTATCGAGAAAGAGCACCAGGACATATGCCACCGCGGAAATGTTCCATTTTGAACTTTCTGTTCATAATTTCACGATGCGTTTTTCGTTTACCATTTTGATTGATATACATGATTTTTTTCGTAGTTTTTCAACGTTAGTTCTCTCGCAAACTTTCCGTCATCTCGTATAAAAAAATATATTTTAAGGCCGAAAATAATAAAAAAAACCAAAACAGAAACACGATTTGAAGAGAAGGAAATCGCACAGAAGGAAAACGGAGAGTGATAATAAAGTAAGCTCTATGTCAAATATGTAGTACCTACTCGTAAAACTTCTGAAGCGCTCTTTGAAAACCTTATTGGCTTAAAAGTACTTACCGGCCGTTGTTGTTTTAATGCGAATATCTCGAATGCACCCCTCAAATTCCCTCTCAAAAATCTCTAAGCGATTCTGAGTGGGATGAACTTTGATCGTAAACATGCAAATTGGGCGAATGCTTTAGTATCGCTCTGCATTTTGTTTTAAGTTCGGAGGGAGTAATAGAAACAGAAGCGGGCTTACTGAAGCTATAGGTTAATTTTCGTATTCACTTTATGTTCAGTTTAATTTAGAGAGTCGTTAGAAATTTGTATAATTACCAAGCTCCGGTCTCACTTCACTTGAAAGAACACGAACTCATATTCTCTCCGCACTTTCCCGGCGATTATGTAGGTACGAACACGTTCTACAGATTTGGCTGAAACTTTATACTTGTAAGTTCGTTAAACATTACATAATCAGATGCTTTTGTTAATTAGTTTCATTATTACTTCATTATTCGTTCCGCAGCTGGTGACATGGCGGTAAATACCTACTTCACTCCTCGCAAAGTCGATTTACATCTGAGCGGAGTTTTATACATAAAAACTATATAATAAAACTTTATACCTATATAATTGTAAACGCAAAAAATCTGTACATTGAAAATATTCGAAAAAAAAACATACAAACAAACCTCCTCCTTTTTGGAAGTCGGTTGAAAAAACCAACCAGTTGCCGTATTCTCTAACGTCCTACCGTCAACGTCGGTGACGCTGACTAGTTATGTCTTTGTCTAATTATATGAACTAGACAGAGACATAACTAGTCAGCGTCACCGACGTTGACGGTAGGACGTTAGAGAATACTGCGACAGGGCACTTTGATTAACTGAACATGTTAGAACAGTTTTTGAAATTTTTGTCTGTATAAAGCAATAACCACTGAACGGATCTTGACGAAACTTTGTAACTTTGTGACAGTGTATTTATTATCAGCCCGTATCGGTTAAATGCTTGAGCATAAGCCTCTCCTAAGGCACGCCACCACACGCGGTCTTCTCATCCATCCACTCGCGGCTACCTTTTTTAGGTCGTCTGTCCACCTAGCCGAGGGGCGTCCTAAGCTCCATTCGAATAACCGTGTAACCAAGCGGTTGTTGAATCTGCGACAGATGTGCCCAGCCCACTACGACGCTACATTTAAGTCCGATTTTTCTTTAAGTTAGATAAATTTATGATCATCAATCATCATCATCAATATCAATACTAATAATAAATCTGTAAGGGCTGGTCATGGAGTAAGTTACTTTGTTTTATGAGATCTCTATGTATAATCTAAAACTAAATTGACGATTTTTACAAATCTTTTCTGTATGAATGTATGTATGTTCCTCCATAACTCTTAAACCCATCATCCGAATTCGACTAAACTTACTACAAGCATATTTGATTATACGGGACATAGGATAGGCTAAATAAAATTCAGTTCCGGTTACGCTAAGATTCGCTCTCATACAAACCGAATTGTTTCGTGCGCCGAAATAAAGGTACGGTAGCGGGCTTACTTACTTACTTCTTTTTAAATATGAATTTCGCGCGAGCGAAGCCGCCGGCAAAATCCAGTATTATATATAATCATATTAATCGAATTGTACTATGGAGTACGTAGATGTACACACAGTTTCGAATCCTTCATGAGGGAGAACGCAGAATGGCATTCGCAACAACCGCAAACCAGATAAATGCCCATGCGCACCGAATATAGCACTACGTCTTCTTTCTTCTTCTTATAAAAAACATGTGGGCAGGCATATGTAAAAAACTTTTTAAATTTCAATTTAATATTCAGGCTGCTATGGTAACAACCTATTTCTAGCAGCAATTGTGTAGATTCGATAGAGAATTTTTCGAGGCCATCTCGCCAAGGCGGCGGTGCCGGCGGCAGGTCAAAGCTTTGAAAAACCCGAAGTAGGTATCTGCTCTGAAGCAGAAATTGAATATTAAATTGGGATTAATTTCTTTCCAATACCGTTTGCCTAATAAGGGCTTTTCCTACACTTGAATAGAAAAATATGGGTATATACCTTATTTCTTATTATTATATAATTTTAAGATGTTTTAGTAGTACCCTACAGCGTTTATACTGATATAATTAAAAATAATTATAAGTCCCAAATTTTTAGGTTATAGGTTTTAGGTAGATTATTATTGTTTAATGTGCAATTTTTTTTTACTGAAAACGCTACATTTGGCTCCTAGCCACCCATAAGGTGTCTAACGACGCCCATGGACATTCGGCCGAATGCAGGGGTTGCGAATGCCATGCTAGCCTCGATAAAATATTGTTAAGGACATAATAAGGTAAACACCAACGGGTTACCAATTACCAACTCACAAAATTACAACCAACCAATTACAATGAAGTTTATGGGATATGGATTTCTCTGCATGCTGCAATAATATTGCATTATTATTTATTACAGACATACTGTGCCACTCTTATGCGAAATAGAAAAGTATAGTACAGTACCTACGCGGCAGGAAATGATGCACATCGGGCTTTAGAAATAGACAATCCGCTTGTAGAGCGTCGTCCCTGTCGCACAGAGACGTGCGAGTTCGTGCGGCAGGGACAACGATCTACAACCCGATTGTCTCTTTCTAAAGCTCAATGTGCATCATTTGCCGCGTACTCGTGGCATAAGGGCATCGTACCTACAAGTAATTAAACGTTTTTGTTTTAAGAAAACTGTGTGGGGCTAGAACCTAAAAAGAATAGCCCCACTGGAACTATCCCCGTGCATGCCGTAAAAGGCGACTAAGGGATAAGGACAAGGTGCCGTGCTAAAGGGTGATAGGCTAGCCACCTCTCACCTTGGCACGGTCCTTTCACCGTGTCATGAGGCAGGTGGCTCTTCGTGCCTTACTTGCTGCTTGACAGTTATCTTGTCCTACCTTGCTAAACGTGGTGGTCGGTGTTGTGCTGTAATTTTATAGAGTACTTGCAGCACAACACCGATTATTCTGTTAACTCTGATCGTCGGGATACAACGTGTGGTATGTATGGATGTATGTATTTATAACAAATAAAATTATTTACGTTTATGTTTCCTTTATGGTTTTTACTATTCAGTTTTAATATGCTTTTAATGATTCAGGGTACCTACTACTCGTCACCCCGAAAAATACTCATTTAATTAAAACGAATGTACTCGTATACACAATCAAGGAATGCGTCCAATAGTGCATCTGAATGCAACATATGTATGTATGTATGTATGTATGTATGTATGTATGTATGTATGTATGTATGTATGTATGTATGTATGTATGTATATATGTATGCAATTTTCTTAAATAATGAGAGAGATGATTACTCGTCTGCAAGTATTTTCTCCTCCACGGAGCGACGTAGTTTCACGAAAACTGCACAGACCGCCCCGCCGCCGTACCAGGAAATAGCCTTAAGACCATTAAGGCTTACCATGGCAACTTCGACAGAAACTAACTTTAACTAATGCCGCCTGCTTTGTTAGTTGCTAACAATCTGCGGAAATCAATAAGCCTGTGGCGTGGCTATCGGAAAACGTGGTTTTAGTTCGGTGTACCTACGAGTGAGAGTTAAGTGAAATTGCTTGGCAAAATACTTGGCCCGCTGTGCGCAGAGTTTACATATGGAGCCCCGTCTAGGACGGATGAGACGACGCGGCTGGGAACGGATAGCTTTGTAATATTGAGTGTTGAGTGAGCGCGCGGAAATCCTTTGACGCTGCCTGCTCACGTGGCGTGACGTCTTGTTTTTTATTTTGTCGACGGTATCGTTTATTGCCCGTGGTACCACCAGGTTGTACACCCAGTGGTACCACGGGCGATTTTTTTTGCCCGTAGTACACCCAGTGGTACCACGGGCAATTTTTTTTGCCCGTGGTACACCCAGTGGTACCACGGGCAATTATATGTACATACTGTCCGCGCGCGAGCTCCGAGGAATCGGGGGCTGGGTAAGCGGGCGGGTGTGCGCCCCTCCCGACCGTGTCGCTTCACACGACGACGGTCGGTTCACGGACGCGCTCCTAGTACGAGTGTTAGCCTTGACGCGAGAGCTCGCTTATCGATGCCGTATTCGTAATATGCGCGCGTATTAGTCAATTCATTTTGTGTGTACAAATAGACATTTAATATGGATGAAGAAGAAATTGCGAGCACGAGCAATAAGGACAGGGAGAAAATTAATATCGACTAAATCACTGCACTAGGTTATTACGTCTACATTCCTTAAACTTCCTCGGAGCTCGCGCGCGGTCTGTATTTCTTCTTTTAGATAAATGCAAAGCGGAAAATTAAGAGAAAAAATACGTCCCGATCAGAATTCGAACCTGGATGGAACTCCGGCTTGAGACGCCAGCGCGTTACCAATTTCGCCACCGGGTCGATGGCGTATCTCTCTAAATTTTCAAAACGCTATGGATGTAAAGCATGGTGTGTACAAAGTATCTACATTGTGTTCTAGTACCGATTTACAAATTATGCGAAATGTTTGTAAATTGAATAAAACCCTAACTGCCACACCACAGTGGTCAATGGATTGGGATTTCATTTAAAACTGCTTGGTCCATCCCTTACCTTTTAGGAAGTGGAAATAGTATGTCTAAATGGACTAACCCAATAAAGCCCGCTTGCATCGGCACCACCGCATTGAAGTCAAAAATAATCGAAGCGGCTATGAAAATAGCTCGTGTTTACCGTAGCTGCCGTCTGGCCAAGGAAAGTACTGTATGGTAATGGCACCTAGTTGCTTAACCAGCTAGCCAGCAGCTGAGACAGCCTCAGTAGCTCAGTGGTGCGGTCGGTCGACTGTTGTTAAGAAAACCTGGGCGCGGTCAGTACTTGGATGGGTGACCGCTCGACCGTTGGAGATTGACCGTGGTTCGGATTCCACGTAAAACTGTAGGTCCCTTCCCTTATTACCTTACTAGGTGGTAGAGTTTATCCCGCCGGGGTTGGTACCACCGCACAGAATGAAACGTCAGTCGAACAGGCTATGTAAATAGTTCGTCAGTTCAGTGTAGCCGACATGAAATGAAGGGAAGCACTGACAAGACACCTAGTTCACCCTGTGTTATGGGCTGACATCACAGATGTTGTAGGTGATGTATCCAACCGTGTCAGTTTGCAATAAAAAAAAACCTAACACTGCAAGTAGAAGGCACCACAAAATCATGACGAATAGCTAACGCGATCTACCTACATAGGAAGCTAAAGGTTTTAAGGTTTAAGCCACGGAAACATAAAGCCTTCATGTACGCTTCTCCCTCAACACTTTTAAAATAGATTAAGAGTAAACCAGCATTTTTAGTGGAAACAATTTAAACATATTTATGTGATTTTATGGTTGTGCAATTTGTGAACTGTTTGTTCGTTGACGGGGTTTGAAAAACGGCATTTTAAGGATTTTGGAAGATCATTTAATAAATAAGTCATAAAAAAGCAAAGCGTAGAACATATTAGTGGCCGAAATAACCTACCTTTTTGCATCGCGCAGTCGAGTTTTTTATGTAATCCGGTATGGGTGGCTGAGTCGGAGGTGCCAAAGCACATGCTGCGACCAGCCAATATCACCTCCGAGAAGGTAGGTGCCATACCGGAGACTCCCTTGGATTTACAAAAAACTGAAAAACTTTGCTTCAATAAAACCGCCATTTTTAATATTATATACTCGTAATTATATCAGCACGGTCTCCCGTTCTAGTAATCTGTTATCTCGCTGTACTCTTGCTTGTCCCAGTGGCACACAACTTGAACCCGCCCGAGTATAGTCTGGCTAATGAAAATAAAGGCACATACATACCATAACGTACAATGGCCGCAACGTTACGGAGAACTGTGAAGTTAGCCGCGTACAGTGCGACACACAACACAAAGGTTACATAGATGTACAGTACGCGGCCGTAAATAATGTACATCGGTATTTAGAAAGCGACAATCCGGTTGTAGAGCGTCGTCCCTGTCGCACACAGACGTGCGACAGGGACGACGCACTACAACCGGATTGTCTCTTTCTAAATCCCGACGTACATTAAATACTGCCGCGTACTGTACCTTTGCGTAACCAATAGGGACCGATTTACTTCCCGGCTTCAATGCGTATTCGCCACCGTCCGCAAAAAGTCAGTTGACCTTGTGCAACAGTCTTTGAAGTCACATTTCGTGTAGACATGTTCGGCTTTGAGGTAAATGGACGATGCAAACCTTGAATTGTGTCGTACTGTACGTTGCGTCATACACGTCAGTGTGAAAGAGGTAATAAATATAATGATATAATTTATTGAAGAAAATTTAATTTTCGCGGAGGCCGAATACCGTGTTCTGCGTTTTACCACGCAAGTCGGAAGTATGGTATGGTAGCCACCTTCTCGGAGGTAATATTGGCTGGTCGGAGCATGTGCTTTGGCCCCTCTGACTCAGCAACCCATACCGGATTACATAAATAAAAAGATAGAATATTATTGATTGATATAGCACCTCGTATTCGTAACGAAAACGAACTAACAGTGAGTGATGAAGAAAGCTTTGTAGATAAGCCGAGGTTTAACTATCGAACCCAAGCCACTTACAAGAGCGACAAGGCCTCGAGAAGTGGTATAAAAAAGACGTAGAAATTTTTCGGGGCGAACAGATTTCAATCAACACTCAACAGATTACTAACCCCAAAGCAAAAGCATATAGACTCAAGCATCAACTCTAGAAAACACTTCAACAGATAGTTTTCTTAGAATTTTCGCACATACCTCTCAACCAAAGTGTGAACTAAACCACAGAATATTATATAATCTAAGGTGAGTTTGGCCCTAGGGCACTCAAAATGTGTAATATGTAAGTGTTACTAAATATATTGTTGTATCAACAAATATGTTTCTGAGAATTTATTTTCACACCCTAAATACACACTTTACTTACGGGTGTCCTGGAGGACCAAAATTAAGGTTCGAATGCGCCACGCGGACTTAAATATCTCCTAAGGCCCGTTAACTAACGACAGCTGTTTTTTTTTGGCGCCAAGACACCCATAAGGTGTCTAACAACTCCCATGGACGTTCGATCGCACAGGGGGTTGCGAATGGCTTGTCGGCCTAACAGGTGCCTATTCACGCCTCCCTTGAAGGATCCGATATTTTTTTTGGGTTGAAATATGTGGGCAGGGAGAGCGTTCCAGAGTTTACCGGTTCTGTGGAGGAATGATATGTCTGTGCCTGTTATGCTGGAGCCAAACTAACGCCTAATGCCATTAATTAATGCGTTCCTTGACGCGTCGTACCAGTTTAAAATTTCAATAATAATTTGGAATTGTGATTTAGTTCAGTGTAGCCGACACGATTAAAGATTATTTAAACTTAAATATGGCGAACTTGGCTGTGCCGGAGACTCCCTCGAGCAAAACAACCTAATTCAGTTACCATAAAAAAGCCTTTTAAGTGCGAAAGTTGCTCAAATACAGATGGTTCCGTAGTTATTTCCTACTTTTGCATCAACCGCTGAAGTGATCCTATACAGGTTCAGTTTTTTTCCTTTTGAAGTTCGGAACCCTAAAAATAACACACATGGAAGCCGAAGCCGTTATCATGGGGTTTCCATTAATACGATCAAATATAAGACATATTGACACACTTCCAACCCAGTATGTACGCCTTTGTCCACGGCACTGCACCGTCCACGAGTTGATGACAAAAACGCCTGCCCATTCGCATGCAAAAAGCCTTCGTGTCTACTTTATCGGTACGCGAACTGACAGCTTGGGCCTTTGTGTCCGACCGGACGTAGCGCCTGAAATATAGCCTTCGGAAGTTCTCCCACCGGATAGCTGCTAGCAGGCTTAGATGACACCCTCGCCGGACAAGGCTCGATGGTGTAAATAGTCCGGTATAGCCTTCGGAGCGTGGACTATCGCCTCGCCTATCGGGCAGAGGCGAGGTTGTTTTATTATTCCTATTATCGCTATAACTACGAGTTTTCAGATACTGACTATATACTTGATATACCGTTTGTAGGTTCTATAAAGCGACATATTGTTGTATTATTAAGCCACATGAGTAAAGAATCGGAACAGAGACAAAGCTTCATACAACCGCGCTTTGACATGTAAACTTGAGGTGCTTGTGTGCGTGACCACCAGCCGCTCGTCACGTACGAGCGGCAACTGGTTCATGCCGGCTCGGCCAGTGGTCGAACTCAAGGTGTGCACAACGCACGTCGTTTTCGTTCCTAATAGTGTTTTAATTTAAAAAAAAAGTGTAAATATGGTTATTCTCTGTACTGTGTGTATGAAGAATAATTAAAAAAATATCGTATTTTAATTATCCCAAGTACTCCAATAGGTAAGTAGGAACTTGATTATAATTTCTTATTTTTAATGTGGTAGATATATACCTACTACATAACGAGGACGCGTACAGCGAGTACTCAAACTGAACTTCTCGATGAGATCTACCCATCTGTGACGTAAACATTTCTTTTGGTCATATCTGGAGAACCACTGGACTAGGCCCATCGTGCTGGTAGACCAGTGGTTCTCGAGATATTATGACCAAAACAAATGTTCATGTGACAGCTGTATGTTTTATGTTTTATGTACCTAACTATAATGTTCAATGTTAATGTTCACCTTTCATGAATTATTTTGTCCCGAAGGCTGGCAAATTTTCTTTTTGTAAAATCATTTGTTTCACATGATAAAACGCAATGTTACCAATAAGATGAATGATAGAAAATAAAAAAATTTACAAAAAACATATTTTGTGTAATTTGTGAAAAAAATTTTAAACATCGGTATTTAATAAAAAAACTGATAAACGTTTTGTTTATTTAATTTAATCCTCCTGCGCCAACCCTACCAAGGTAAGTAAATATTTTGCATTATCTTTAGAAGCTTTGTCTCTGTTCGTTTCTTTACTCCTGTGGACAAGCTACACTCAGACACGTCAAATCCAATTAATAATTGTTTTTTTTTATTATAAAAACATCACACAGGTTTCACCTTAGTCAAACTATATGAAAAACTAGATTAGACATTCTATAGTTTTGCATTTGACGTACCTACCTACTTAAATGGACATCCTAGAATAAATCGCGTACGGTAAAAATGTTAATGTTGGATCTTGTTTAACTTGTGACGTCATACTGACTGACTGCTCACATACACAATACACTGTGTAGGTACGTAGGTACAGCCAAAATCCTAAATATTATTAGAAGCGAACTGAGTAAAAACAACCACAACTTTGCACAAGGCGAATTCGGCCTTGTTTGTGAATGCACGCGGTCAGCATTCGCTTTTTGGCTTAATGAACCCTTCTAATTAGCATTCCTCTATTGTGGAATGTTTATTAAAATCCTATCAAATATTTACAAACCGTGCGCGCCGTCAACCGCAATTTTCATTGGTCGCTATTGTCGTGTTTTCATTGATACAACCTGCGACGAACTGTAGTCAATTGTAGCGCTCATTTATTTGTAACCACAAGTATGTTTGCACGCAGTACTCGCGTGAAGTTATTCGGAAAGTCGGCAAGTCATACTACAGTATCATGTCCAGCCAGAGGCATGTATTCAGGTTTAACAATACAAAGACAGACGACATGCTGATTTTATCTCATGTAGCCTGTGTGACCGGCACTTATAAAGAATAACCCCATTGCATCTCTCCCCGTGCATGTAGTAAAAGGCGACTAAGGGTTATGGACAATAGGCCTTGTTAAAGGGCGACATCATAGCTACCTCTCACGTTGGCACGCTCCTTCCACCGAGTCGTGCAGCAGGTGGATCTTTCTTGCTGCTTGATAGTTAAGTATCTTATCCAAATACTTTGCGGAAAGTGGTGGTCGGTGTTGTGCTATTATAATTTACCAGAGTACTTGCAGCACAACACCGATTACTCTGCTTGCCCCGATTTGTCATGACATGACACAGCGTGTGGTATGTACGCATGTTTGATTTATAGACAGCCGCCACGAGCGTCTGTGCCCAAAACTCAATGAAAGATCAGACACATCCAATAACACCACTCTTCGCGAGACCACGCCCACACAGGCGCCACGCTAGCTACAAGGCGGACAAAAAGGTCGTTGTCTAAATTTATTAACACGCCTTTTGAATATTCTCAGTAGCGGTAGTATACACACTCACCGTAAGACCGTTCCATATATTCGCCGTATAACACAGGAACTATTTCGAAAAGCAATGTATTCTCAGAAGTTATGTGTCAACAACATATATGGATGTTCCAAACGAGTCCGGCGGGTGTGGCGGATACGGATAGGGGCAGGAGGGATGAAGGAAGCCAATTCATCAGAACATCGGCAATGGTAGGTAGTACCTATAAAACAGGCTAAGGCACAGACAACATAAGGTTATGTAGTCTGTGGGCTAAGGGAACCAATTGGTCGCCTGTGGCGCTATATTTCAACTCCCTCCGTGAACTTGGGATCCCCAATTAGACGAATGGCGCGCTGCTGGATAGAGTCCAAGGACACCAACAAATCAACAATGTATCTCTCACGTAGACGGAAAAAATAGTTAAAATATTTTTTATGATCGAAGATCTCTCATTTAGGTACATAGTATCGGATAAATACCCAACTAACATTATGGTGTTAAGACAGGCGTTATAGGTACCTATATAAGAACTGTTTAATAGAGGCCCATTCTTACACAGGTTAAGGTTCTTTAGTGACTTTACAATAGCGTTAGTAAGTGCTATAAGGGTGGGGCAAGAGCTCTACAGTAGTGACGCGTTATATTAATCCAATATACTACTTTTAAGATCTAAAAAACCTGCCGTTAGCACCAATTTGTTTGTTGGATAATAAATAACTGAGTCACTGGTATAATACACGTGCACACAAAATGTATACAGGTTTTTAATTAAACTTTACCAGGAAGTAATTTGGCCCTTCGAAAGCCGCCATGTTGCCACGAAATGAGATATCTGCCTCTTGCAACGTTTAATATCAAAACCGCGCATAATATTCATATGGGGGCTCCCCTTGCAGCGAGCGATTGACCGCCATCATACAGGCTATTCAAGGAAAAGTTATTAAAATCAGGGAAGCAAAATACATTTTGGAAAATAAGTAATGAAACCTTTTGTTTCATACCTGAATGGACAAGTACGTATGTATGTATATTTATTTTTATATTATATTCTATGTATTTTTATACGTATTTAACACAAGTATGGCATTCTTCAACTAGCATGTATTTGGATGTATTACTAATAATAAGTATTCTTTAAAGTTTCTTTATTTTTTTACAATTTTATATTAATTGTACATACATTTTACAAAAAGTAATAAAAATACACAAAATTAATACAAAATAATAATTAATTAATAATAATAAGTATTCTCTTTATTTCACATTTTTAAATACATTTACATTAATTTTACATATATTATAACTATAAAAAGTAATAAAAATACACAAAATTAATACAAACAAATAAAAATGGTAATACCGCCGGCGGCGGGAGGCAAGCCTCCAAGCACACCGGCGGGTGCAGGCCGTGGCTACGGAGCTCTCCGAGACGACGCGAGGCAAGCTACGAGCGATAGGTGGTGGTACTAGACACGTAGGCCACCACCACCCCCATCTCGGAGAGCTCCGTATCCGCCGGACTGCACGGCGACGTCGTCGCGCAGGTCTGTTAAACGTCGTCATCTTCGCGCGCGCGTCGCCTCATGGGTGCACTAAACCACCGGTAGCGGGGGCACTAGACGGGACGCGAGGTCCCGATGGCCCCAAGCTGGCCGGTGGTGGACGCCGCCCTCACCGTAGTTCTTATTATTATTGTATCTATAATTCTCACGCTCAACTCTTTTGCTACTACCTACTTACAATCTAATATTAATCAAATCTCAAACATCCAATGGTAGACTGTAAGAAATCTGTGTAAGGGATAAGTCCGCCTTTGCACCTTATGTAGATTTTCTAATGTAGTTATTACTGTTGAATGTTTATTGGAGCAATAAAGCATTTTCTATCTATATATCTATTCTCAGATATCTATATATTTTTTTGCTACGTGCACTTCTATCCCGTTGCAAATGTTGGTTTATAAAATAGCGGCCAAATGCTAGTCAGACTCGCGCGCAGGGGTTTCCGTACCACCACGTAAATGGTCGGTTTTATTATTTGTTATTTTACTTTATATCAGTAGGTATCAGACCCCACAATTTTTAAATTTTCTATTTATTTATTATTTGTAGTCATATCCGCCATAATAACACATATAGGTATTCTAATCTAAACCGATAAAATTTCAACCGGCTAGCTATTACGGTTCCAATGATAAATCAGTAGAACAAACAGACAGACAGACGGAGTGGCCTTAGTAAAAGGCTTCTGTACGGGGCACGGAAACTTAAGTACCTAGGTATGTGTGCTAAACTCGCCCGTTGTAAGGCGCTATGTGCACGGCGACGTTGTGAAATAAAACCTATTTTATTTTAATTTAATTTGACGTGTGCTTTGAAGGTGCCTAGACAAGACCACCGCGCCCGTTTCCCGGAATGATATCACATGCAGGCCATCGCAGGCAAGCAGCAACGCCGCCGTACGGACGGCCGACTAAAGCGCCGTCTACCGAGAATGACACGCGAAAGCCTGGCGAGGCTTTTATAAAACTCCATCGGGCATACGTCCGTCCACGTGGACGGACATGTATTTGCCTGAACTTTGTTGTAACCTGCGGGGCTTAGTGGGACTATCTTCGGTGTTGTAACATTTTATGTGGTCTGTTGTCGGGCCGGAGCCGAATAAACCTATATTACATACCACACACTGTATCCCGACAATCGAGGTTAGTAGAGTAATCGGTGTTGTCACCGACCACCACGTTTTGCAAAGTACCTATTCGGAAAAGATAAACTATCAAGCAGCCGCTAAAGGCACGAAGACCCACCTACTGCCCGACTCGGAGGAAGGACTGTGCCAAGATGAGAGGTAGCTATCCTGTCGCCCTTTAGCGCGGTATCTTATCCTTATCCCTTAGTCGCCTTTTACGACATGCACGGGGAGAGATGCAGTGGGGCGATCATTTTTAAGTATCAGCTCCACACAGTAAACCTATATTACTTGCTGCAAATCAAACGACATAGTACTTTGTCAAACAGACAATGCTCGTGACGTAAAAAAAATTAATGTTACCCACTTGCTCTTGCACTTCACAAGTAATATAGATAATCAAGTGCGTACAGTACCTACCCGAAACTGACGAGCAAGTCTGCCTCCATGGCATAACTCGACTTTTGCGTTCAGTACTGCTGCGGTGAGTGGAGAACTGCTGCCTCTGCCTAGCCCTACCCCAATCCCACTGGCAAATTGACGTGGAGGATGTTATTTGTGTATGTAATCATATTGTTTATTGTATAATTTCATCCATTGGTAGGTAACCTACGCTTGGACATGTCGAAAATTCCGCCAGTTCTAAATTCAATGCGAAGAAGAACTGACAAACAAACTTCGCAAGTCACAATATTTTGTTAGTACCTTATAGGTATTATATTAAAGTAATTTACAATAATTAACCCATACTACCACTCACAAGAACATTAATATTTACAGCATAAACATGAGCACTCAAGAATCTGACCACTCTGCCTATTTATTACATTACCTATATCTGGTGTATAGTGCCATCGTATTTATCGTATATGCTATCATATTGGTAAATGCGGCGGATGGTGACGTCACACAGGAACGAATTCTGCGAGATGTTCTTGTCTGCGAGATGTTCTTGTCTGCGAGATGTTCTTGTCTGCGAGTATTCTGATTTGGCGCGCGTAATAAAAGCGTGCGACCAGCAGCGGAAACCTTGCGCAAGCAAACAGACTAAACATTCTGCTCCCTAAATCCTAATTATAAGTCGGGCACTATTTACTCGACGGAGTGGTGATTAAATGAGGACAAAGCGGAGGAGGGAGAGCGGCGAAGAGCGAAAACAAGATGGCAGACAGAAATCTTTAAAAAAAAAAGAAGGCGCGCCCCTCTTTGTCCGAGCCGTGAACGCGGCAGGTGGCTCACATTACAGGTGTTTTGAGGCGTCCTATGTCCGCTGAATGGGCCCCAGACCTGTCTAATGATGTCGTGCAACTTTATATTAGTCTTCCGGGCTAATATTATAGCTATTTTTACTTTAATTTATTTTTAAATATAGCTGAAAAGAAGTAACTATGCATATAAGTGTAGGTATGTATATAAGAAAGTAAATATATTATGTAGGGGTTTTTTTGTTGCAATGCACATGAAACGTCGGTCGAAGTCGAAGTCGAAGAAGTCGAAGCAAATATTTCGCGTTTTCAGTCCTAGTTCAGTGTAGCCGGCACGACCGAAGGGAAGCACTGACACGGCACATAGTTCACCAAGGTGTTATCGGCTGACGTCACGAATGTTACAGGTGATGTAGCCGACTGTGCTGGTTACTATAAAAAAACTGTTTAAGCACAGGACGAGAAGTAATTATATTTCTATAAAAGCTGACACAGCTAGATCATCCGCTCCATGCTCTAGATGCCATGAAAGTCCCTTTGGTCATGCCAACTACACTGAACTGGTTTGGGATAAACTAGAAATTGACACTGCTACAAAAAATCTTGTTAGTAGACTTACGCAGTCTTGATTTATATCTATGTTTTAATTTTTTATTTATTCAGCCTAAACAGTTCGACGAATTTATTTGAGGTGTAGTAAGTGTAATAGATCAAACAGTGTGATTCAATGGACCCACTCCCCATATTATTTTATCTTGCTTCCTTAGTTCGCCCGCACTCATAGTGCTCATAGCTCTGAGCGCGCATGCCCAACAAAGTGCTCTGGAGTGTTCCGCGTAGCAAGAGTTTTTTGCGTAATTTTGGTTTAATTCGACTAAACGTAATCACGGCATCTCAATCGTTGATTGACTTATATACTACTAACCTAAGGGCATGCCCATACGATAGTAATACGAACTCGATAATGTCCTCACTAACGTTGCGGTAAAAAATAATGCTTATACATTTATTCGTTCAAACTCGTCTCAAATATTTATTAATTGGCTAAATAAAAATATAACATAAAGTTATTTTCCAAATAGTTTTTTCGTTATATTAGGAGTTCTTACTATGGCTTGACACCCATTTTAGTGAGGACATTTAATTTTATTGAGTTCGTATGGGCATGTCTTATTTTATTAGTTTAGTTTTATTTTGTTAGATAGATAGGTAAGTTTTGTTTTAGGTTAGTTTTAGTTAAGTTTTTTCTCATATTTAATTTTTTTATTCTTTGTATAAATGAAAGAAGAGCAGTACACGACAAAAAACATGAAATACAGGATAAGTGATACATACCTATATCCAATGAAGTCGTAAGTAAACATGTTAACATTGACTTTACGCGACGAATATGAAGTGATTAAAATGATAGATCGAGTAGTAAGCTACCCAAACATTGCGAAAATTTAGGGATTTCATAATCCGAACACCCCGTTAATTCGAAACCTCCTGTGTTTTAGGGGTTGGGATTAGCGCGGCTCTACTGTACTTTGTTATTAAACATTTTTGCTTTTACATCCCTGAAATACATTGAAGCCGCGATAGAAGTGAAAATGTTTAACGTCAGAATAAAAAGTCTAAGTAAATATTTTCCGCATACCTAGACAATGTTGTGTCGCAACAAATTCCCCCATCTTCGGTCCTGAAAGAGCTCAGCCGATCGGGTGTAAGGGATGGCTGGTGCAAAATCCGTCTCACACGCTCGCGGTCATGCCGGCGACGACGAGCGACGACTTTCCCGTCCGGCGTCGCACCGCGTTCGCTTCTCAGCTTATCCGTCGAGATGAAGGCACGCATGTACTGAAGCCACGCATGTACTGAAGCCAACCGGCAAGTTGAGTTTTTTTTGTCAGCTTCGATAGCTCGGTGATGCGATCTAACGACCGTCGTTCTCGATCTAAAGCACACCTGGGCGCGGTGTGAACTTGGATGGGATCGTTTGACAGTTGAGGTTGACCGTGGTTCAGATTCCACGTAAAACTGTAGGTCCATTCCCTTCTTTACTGTAACTACCGCACTGAATGAAAGATCGATCGAAGAGCACGATACAAAAAAAAAGCACTGGCGTGGTACCTAGTTCACCAAGGTGTTATGGGCTGATATGACATCGCGGGATTTATAGGTGATGTGGCCAATCACGTCAGTTTCACTACCACGTCTTAACTTCTGAACTTAAATTAAAATGTGGAACGAACTCCATGCCCATATATTTCCTCCCCATTGCAGCCTGGGGTATGAAAAGGGGTGTGAAAATCTCTTGTCAGGCCGCCATGGCATTCGAAATCCTCGTGCATCACAGAATTTCTATGGGCATTGTTAGACACCTACTTTTAGGTGCAACGATGCCACATGCTGCGCTTTCGATAAAAAAAAAACAAATACTAAAAAAACTTTCTTGAACGTTGCAATGCTAGTTCATTAGGTAAGTACCTACACGTTTCAGACTTCATTCGGTTGTCGGAAGCACCATCTCTAATGTATAGCCTGTTACTACTACTCTTCATTCAGTGTTATAGAGCGATATCAATGGGAAGGGAGTTTGCCATATCTCCTAGTACGCTAGCAGAGGCATCTATAGATTTTCGTGGCCTTCAGTCAGTGTGAAAATTCGCTAATACGTGACCCGGTAGGTGCCGGCAGTAGTGTAGGAAGATTGAGGAGGTGTATGTCCAGCAGTGTATAGCACACGGCAGCATTATAAACGCTGAATGACATGGACTATATTTCGGCGCGTACAAGATAACAAGACCTGTGTAAGCAAAATCTGGGCAGAAAATGCTCGGATATGTTCGTGCCCTAAAATAACTTTAGACGTAGGATTTCAGCCACAGGGCATAGGATTCTTTACAAAACTGAAACTGAACTTGACTATAAGTATTTTTATTTAAAAAAATCAGCTAAATTTGTGTTGTATTTTATATATTTATTGAACTCAAATAAAACATGTCCAAAAGGTAACACTTCATTGATTTAATATTAAAATTAATATGTGATGTAATGTAATTTACGCGAAAATTCATTATTCAGAGTGTGTATATACTAACTATGTAACGAAGCTAGCTATACATATGTCGCCAATTTACTAATTTTGGAATATTTTCTAGATTAGAGTTTATACAACACGATAAACATTGTTACATAGCGTCGAAAGCACAACACATTTGCAGAAACCTATATAAAAGAAATTATATCGTTGTAGAAAACAATTTACGCCTTTCAGGATGACTGTATGCAGCTGTTTTGAGCCGTTTGGTTTTGGTTGGACGTGAACAGGAAACACTGCTTGACACCTTCCATAAGAGATAGTTTCCAACATTAAAACTCTATCTCAGTACCACAACACTACATAGGTAACATTACCTTTCTAACCGTTGTCTGGATGCGACATAGCTTGATTGCTCTAGCCGAATGGAAAATCCAGTCTACGTCAGGAATTCAGTTAGTCCACAAAGTCATGATATAAAAGGCCTGTTAAGTGCGACACATTTTTTTTTATTTATTATTTATTTATTTAAAAAACATAAAGTACATAGCATTTGCATCCTGCACTAGATAAATCTGTCTTGCAGGAGTGCATTCTTAACACACATGACACATGACCAAATTTATAAGGGTTTCTGCCAGAGTCGCTGGCTACGGAACCCTAAAAACTAGTTTAATCATGATTGTTTGTGAAGCTATGTGGACGTTCGCAAGTCCACAAAGTTTGAAATCGCTCAACGAGGTTCACTCTGCAGACGCATTATGCAAATGTGCAGACGGTAGACTCTACCACCGTGGTTATTAAACTATGTTTATCGTGGAATGCTCCTAAGTTTGTTGATGGGCATGCTAGCAGACATACAGACTTAACTTCTTACAGTGTTTGAATTTGAACACGTCAGGTTAGGTATTGCTTTGCATCACTTCTCTTATTAATGTAATGTTCTTTAGCATGGTCCTTCCGAGTCATGTAGCAGGTGGGCCTTCGTGCACTACTTACTGCTTGTCTAATACTGTCTTGTCCTAATAGTTACTCGTACTTTGTTAAATGTGGTGGTCGGTGTTTTGCTGTAATTTACAAGAGTACTTGCAGCACAGCACCAACTACCCTGCTTACCCCGATTGTCGGGATACAGCGTGTGGTATGTATGTCTGTTCTTTAATAGACTTTATTAAAGTGCGGTAGACGAAAAAATCGAAGATTATTATAGTGCTGATACCTTTTGTTCCATGGTTTGTTTCACCAGTGCGCCCGGTGCTGCTTTTTACACTGCACAGTAACGGATCACAATTATTTTTTAATAATGTCCGTAGCCTTTAATATTTCTACTTAGTATATTCGTTTTTAGTTTAGTATACACGGTGTTGCAGTTGCCCCCGTAATATTTTTAACTGACATAAGGGGGTTATTCTATATGTGAAACTAAACAACTTCTGTGAAGAAAAAAATTATTTTGAAACAAAAAAACAATTATTTTTTCCATCCAAATTTTAATTACCTATTCTCAAAATGAATGGAGAAAAAAAAAATATTTTTCTTCAAATAAAAAAGACGTAGAATAAAAGTTGTTCTATTTCAGGTACAGAATCACCCCCTTTCGGGTTTAACGGTTGGAGTTGCAACACCGTGTATAATATCAAAGATAATATTTTATGTTTTTGAGAAAACTTCACGACCATTTCATTTGGTTTAGATCACAGATTACCAATATATTGGTTTAGATCGTGTTTAGACCAGTTTAGATGTGGTTTAGATGACAACAGATGGACAAAGGTTGACTGGGAGAAATCCCTGTAAGGGATAAGTCCGCCTTTGCCCCTCATGTAAATTTCTTATTGTGTGTTTATGTTAAATGTTTTTTGGAGCAATAAAGTATTTCTATCTATCTAACAGATGACAAGCTGTCACTTTTTATTTTTTATTTTCACCCTAATGGCATTCCGGCGCCAACACCATTTCGTTATAATTTAATGAATACCTACGTGTACCAAATGTATTCTGTCGGCATGCTCCGCGTTGGCTGTTTTAAAGGGTAAAAGTCAAAGGAGATGCTGGAAAAATTGCTCTGCTAAGATTTTCTCATCCGACTCCTCTGTAATCTCGGCTTTACGTTTATCCAAAGATCGCGAAAAAGGAGTTTATTGAAACAGTGAGGTAACGGTGCGGGACGCGACTCGGCAGCGGCGCGCCCGGCGGGGCGGCGGCGGGGGAGGGGGTACGCGACCGGAACGACCTCGTGCGGCAACTCCGAGCGACTACAGCCGACAAAGAAAATAATTACGTCTTCTGAATAAGGAAGTTTTCTTTGCAAACACAACTCGCCGCCGCAAAACAATGCAATAGGAAAATTTGATCCTCTGTTTCCAAGCGATGATCCTTATTGTTCCCAAAATCCGCCGTTTTGCATTATTCATTTTATTCTTCGGAGGCAAGAAATTAAAAATATACGGACTATTCTCCAAAACAATGTTGGTACGAGTTGGAGCTAATATACCACGGGATGCTAATGCGTACGAAGCAAAATAAATGTTTAATCTGGTTGAGGATTTTGTCGAGGTTTTTTTCTCTCGACTTTGAGGGAAGCTCGGGCCATTGTTTCCGTTTAAGTAAAAGATTTCAGGCGCGGGGGGAATAAATAATAGACGCAACTCTGCATGAAATGTGTTCTCGCTGCGTCCGTTTCAAATTAACGTAGAGTCGTCGGCGAGGGGCGGGGGTGAAGAGGGGAGGAAGACAGAAGTACCTTCAAGTACATTTGGGGTGATTTAAGGTGCTAACAGAGTCCTTCGATGACCTCGAGCTTTATGGCACATTTTTAATCATTAAATGTCAAATAAATTATCGTAATGGATTTGTTCTTCGTTTTGAGCGTTGTTTCGGTTGTCTGCTTAAATAAAGTACCTAGTACCTACTAGTTTCAAAGAAGGCATAATATTACTCACGAGAAAGATTTTCCTCGAAACCATTTAATCTGCTCACCAATGATTAGGTTGGCAATTCAAATATGTGTTTGCAATGTGTTTTTTATTATATTTATTTCAGTCAACAGCGAAGTTTTAAAGCAAACGTTGAGTTCAAATACAGATGAGCTATTTTTCGGTGCATACATATGAGCTACCTTCTACATTTTAGCGGAATGCTATTACGTAGGTATCTACAACGAATTTTAATTAAATCCTGGTGAATACGAGAACGCAATTTAAACTTTCAATTAAATACGACCGGCCAAGTAAAACAATAGGTATATAAGTTTAAAGGTATGCGTTATATTATTTACTAGCTGTTCCCGCAGCCTAATAAGGATAGAATAAACTATAGGAATAGTTATCCTTAGCTGTGCGAGAAAACGTCAGTGACTTCATGTGAATGGATTGAGCAGTTCTCGACTTATAGGCGAACATAGAATCGACGGCCGGAACGCAGAATCGGAGCGGCGATACTGGTTCAACGCTTTATTTATTAGAATATTATTCTTACAGAAAGGTTGACTGGAAGAAATCACTTGTAGTGATTCAAGGTGATATTGTTCAAAATATTCCATATTACTAATGTATCTTATCACATTTATATATACCATTCCATAAATGTAAATTCAATGTTTTCTTTGTTGAATTTTCTCGTTTCGCATTAGGTACCTAATCGCCCACTTTCTTATCCTCGTAGGTACCTAATTGCCGAAAACTTTCATGAATGTAATAATGTAAAACATTATTTTACTAAAACGCCCACAATTCAATTTAACTTTCTTGAAATAGGCAACGGCATGTTTGCGACGTACAAGTCAAAAGAGGAAAAAATATGGTCTACGTCTGTTTATTGAATAAGTCCTTTGAACTTGTAATAATATTTCGAGGAAATGTTCCATGAGATTCGCACGAAACTGCGACTTTAACTAAGGCGAATGAAAATATTTTTTTATGGAGTCTGTGACATGGCTAAATCATCAGCTACAGTACAGTACAGCTAGTTCCTGTCGGAACTAGGTGACATTTCAATGATTCAATTTTCGCTTATAACTTGAAACCTCCTCAACCAATTCACACGGGGTCTTAACTGACGTTTTTTTGGCACAGCTCAGGATGTTTATTGGATATCTGTTGTCGCAAAACGAAGCGCTCAGTAGTTAATAATGTTAATAATATTTAATGAACTAAAGTGCGTATTCAGTATACCTACAGTTTTTTTTATGTAATCCGTTATGGGTGACTGAGTCAGAGGGGCAAAAGCGCATGCTCCGACCAGCCAATATCACCTCCGAGAAGGTAGGTGCCATACCGGAGACTTGCCTGGATTGCTGGATATACTGGACTAGAGGAGAATACAACCGAGGCTGCTATGCGGCCTTCTTACATCCAGTACGGTGGTACCAACCCAGTCGGCTACAATTTGAGCCTGCCACCTAGTAAGGGGCAAGGAAAGGGACCTACAGTTTTACACCGTTTCCCGTTGCACGTAATTTTTTTCGTCAGAAAAAACTTATTGGTATAGCATGGACGGCCTAACCTGAGGCGAACACACACAACACGTACGCACACAAATGCATTTCTCTAATACAAATGCTTGGCATGCACCCATACACGGCCTGACTGAGCCCTACTACACTCGCAGAATTTTATGCTCACCGTCATGCGTGAATGCATTTGTACGCCTCAGGTTAGAATGAACGACGTATACACGCCGACCGGATTCGAACCTCGGACCTCTCGCATGAGAAGCCGATGCCCAAACCACTCGGTCACCGCTTAAAGATTAAAGTTTGTCTTCAATTTTGATTTTAAAGTAGATACCTAATGGAAAGCAGTGATTATGTCGCAACTTCGTATAAGATATGTTGACGCTTACGCTAGTGAAGGAAAAACTCACTATTACTGCTCTCTCTCTCTCTGATACTCCAGGGGGGCCCGTGCTGGCTGGTGCACTTCCGGGAATGTTTAATCGATTCGCGCGCATTCACATGTCAATGCAGGAGAGGAATAGGTACAAAGGAGGAAGCGCCAACAGATTCCGTATAACAATTAAGTTAGTTTCAGCTAGAGGATACATAATTATCAGCATCAGGTCTAGCCGGTTAAGAAAAAAATAACTAATTCAACTTGAGGCTATAGCGTCGAAATGTATGGAGAATAGAAAACAAAACGTGTCTTCACGTATACAATCATTAATATTCCTCATACACTACAATCAATATTCCTTTGCAGTATTCCATACCTTACTGCGGACACTCTGTATAATATACAGGGTGTTTCGGTATAGGATTGAGAAACTTCAGGAATAGAAAGTACACATCATTAGAAGAAAAAAATCCTTATCACTCAAATCGAAATTCAGTATTTTTTTTCATACAAAAATTTAAAATTGTCATAAAAACTCGATGGACAGTGAGTTTGGGAAAAGTGCGGTTTAGGTCTAGAGATTGCAATGACCAGTCCCCTTTTTCTTTTGATGTCATTCAAATTTAAGTCTTTGAAATTTACCTACATGCGTTCAATTCTACTAGTTATGCATGTAAGTTAGTCATTTTATTTTTATTTCATAAAGATGGACGTTAACCGTCCACCAAATCTCGATTAAACGATTTTCACCAAAAAATACTATAAAATGACCGAATTTGGGAAAAAGTTTGAGAGCTTTTCGTCTACAAATATGGACCCCTATCGAACCCTGAAGTTACAAAACCCTACCCTGAAACACCCTGTATATTGTTTATTTCGAGTTAATTTGTTGACATAGTCGCACAGTCGTATGTGCTGAATGACACAGACGCCTCTGCCGGTGAAGAGGCGGCGCGGCGCGGCGGGGGCGGGTGGAGGCGGCGCGACGGCGGCGGTGTGGGGCGACGGAGCGCGGGCGCGCGCCCCCGGGCTGTGATAGGTAATCACGGGTTAGCCGAGCGAGACCCTGAGCCCCGGGCATCCCGATGCGATGTAAAGAATAATAAGCAAAATCAATCGCAGTCTGCCGCGGGCCCATTTTCGAGATGTTTTGATCTAAATCGCCTTTGAGAAGTTTAGAAGATTTAAGCAACACTGGAAATGGGGTAGTAGCTTATTTAGGCAAATTTTCTTGAGACGGGAAGCCTTTTATTTAAAAGCTATATTACAAGCTGACTATAGTTAGGACCTACCCGTATCCGAGTAGAACACGTAAGAATTAAGTTCTTTATTTTGTCATACAAGCACGTCGGGGTTAGGTAATCAGAGGTTTCGTAACGCGGAAGGCCGGGCGATCTAGATATAGATTTGAGAGTCTCTTGTCCAGCAGCATACATATACTCTGACTGACTGACTGCCTGCCAGACAGACAATTTTGAGTAGATGTCACAAATAATGATAATAATATTTCATGAACTCAAATATGCCAATATATCTACGGTATGTCATCCATCCCATCACTCATTCATCAGCTTTGCTTAAAAAGCTACCTAATGGAAAGCAGTGGTTCCGTATCGCTGAAAGCCGGGAGGACGGGAGGAAAATTGGAGAGGCGTATGTCCAGCAGTGGACGCTTACATTCTGACTGACTGACCTAATGGAAATTATTATAAAAAAAAATAGATGAGAATTCCACTATTGTGGCAAAGGTTATAAACATTTCTGGGTTCATGGTTCTAAAGGGAATGCTCTTATGAATCTAACCGTTTCTACATGCAAAGTTACATATACATCGGTAGGTACTTACTAACATACTAGTGTTTTATAAGATGGATATGATACCCACTATAAATAGCTTAAACAAATATATCTATCATATTACACAAAGGTATCCATATCTTACTGATGTGACATAGACGTGAATAGGCACCTGCCAGGTCAGCATGGCATTCGAAATGTCCGTACGACCGAATATCCATGGATGTCGTTAGACACCTTATAGGTGGCTCGACGCCACATGTCCCGCTTTCTATAAAAAAAGAAACATTAAAAGAAATTTCAAAACATTCAGTACACTGAAAGCAATAGAAATCTGTCAATTTATCGATTACTCTATTATTGTGAAATACTTATCAACGTGGACAATTAAATATAAATTCAAAACGTTGATTAATAGCACGCAAGTGTATGTATGTATGTATTTATAGAAGAATACATACAGTCATTCACAATCCTGAAGGTTCGTTATTTGTATGCATAAACTATGGTTAATTACATGTTTCTCTGTTTAGTTTTTCTTAATATTTGCGCTGGGCATAAACTTGAGAGTCTAAAGGTATGTGTGGTTAGGTGCATCGTGTGCGTGTATGTCAGGGTGTGTGTGTGCGTTTGCGTCTTTTAATAAAGAGGTAAAGTTTGTAAGTTTGGATGTAGGAAGGAATCTCCGAAAATACTCATCCGATTTTAAACATTCTTTGACCAATATTTAGAATGAACCTTTAGGATAGACATAGGCTATGCGAGTGAAGCCGCGGGCAAAAGCTAGTCATACATATTATTACAAATACTTAAGTGACTATCCACATAATGACATCGGCTGAAAGACCAATTCGCGGAAAAAAGGTGAATCCGAATAAAAGTTCGTAAAATAGAAGTCCCAATTTTCAAATACAATGTCCTTCTAGTTGTAGGTAGGTACCTACCCCACAGCGTAGCACTCTACACCTGCAATATGCACTTCCATTTCTTTGCCGTTCTCCGATATGGATTACTTTGTGCATTTCCACTTCGTGATTCAAGACGAATTTCGAGCGAGAAAACGTGAATTTTGAGTTACAGAATATTTTGCGAGTGCATCCACTTTCACGTGAATTGAATTCAACGTTTCGTGGAAAATGCACGAAGGAGCGCTGGTATGCAAGATATGAAAAATGCACATTCGTTAGGTTTCCACATATGGATAAAATTAAAAGGGACCATTCCAAAAGGACACAATTATTTTTTCCTGTAACTAAACCTGTTGTACTATGATTTATGTATGTATTATGATTAAAGTTTTCTTTTTTTTAAATAATTTTTAAATAATTTCAATAAAGTTATTTCATTAATCTAATTAAATTAAGTACATACACATAATTTTTTTTCTATAACACTTGCTACAGAGAAGCGAATTCAACACTTGAGAACTTATCAAGATAATTTTGATAGGATAACGTATCCTGTAACGTTGAAAAGAAACCTGGTTCAGAGCATCGCTATTCTAGAGTGTCATCTGGAAGTGATCTGGAAGCTTGAATCCTTTTATGATAAGTTTTTTTTACACTTTCCGTCGCGGTTTTGGCACAGAATTTTCGCATAAACTGACGTTTTTACGTTCTCCCTTTTCGCTTCTCTGGAAACTGAGATGAAAGCTGGAGAAATTATGGTCTCTCAACTGTTTTATTGAGTCTGAACAAACTCTCAGTTTGTTCGTGTGGAAGGCCATGCAAGTCATATGAAATAGTATCAAATACAGGGTGGCCCAGTTATAGTGGTCCAAAAATTTTTTTTAGATGGAGGACATCATGTTGACTCATTTAAGAAAAAAATTAGTTGCGCGAAAATCAATAGTTTAGAAGTTATGATTTTTTTAACCTTTTTTTGAAATTTCTCAATTTTAGTCAAATAAACCGCTCTAGTTGGAAATCTATTCCACAAAATCGAATAAATTTTGGTATGGAAGTAGAAGAGACATGTAGCTAGTACGTAATGAATAGTTTTTAGGTTTACTCCTAGACTGTACTGTTGCTATAGCCCTTTCAGTGAATTTTTGTTCAGTTTACATTAAAACTGATCAATTTTTGAAAAATCACTGTGAAAAAAAAATGTACTACCGGAGATTTGCCCATACCCTTAAAAACTACATTTACATATCAAAATTTTCCAGACCAAAAATTGTAGTGGTGTTACAATTGTAACATATTCAAAATTAACATCATTTGTACGAAGTCACTACAATAAAAAGTGACGATTACCTTAATTTTGAAAATCTTATTTTTTAAAAACATTACTAAACAGTTTTTTATGTGTAGATTAGCGCTGTTAGAGACAGATTTGTGAATAATGTGAAATTGTAGTTGAACTAACGTTGTGAAAAAAAAATTGATTTTAAATATTAAAGTAATCGTCACTTTTTATTGTAGTGACTTTGTACAAATGATGTTAATTTTGAATATGTTACAATTGTAACACCACTACAATTTTTGGTCTGGAGAATTGTGATATGTATAGGTAGTTTTTAATGTAAACTGAACAAAAATTCACTGAAAGGGCTATAGCAACAGTACAATCTAGGAGTAAACCTAAAAACTATTCATTACGTACTAACTACATGCCTCCTCTACTTCCATACCAAATTTTATTCGATTTTGTAGAATAGATTTTTTTTTTTTTTTTTATGGAAACTGACACGGTTGGCTTCATCACCTACAACGTCCGTGATGTCAGCCCATAACACCGGGTGAACTAGGTGCCATGTCAGTGCTTCCCCCTTTGATCGTGCCGGCTACACTGAACTGGTCGGAAAACACAAACTATTTACATAGCCGTTTTGACCGACGTTTCGTTCAGTGCGGTGGTACCATCCCGGGCGGGTTAAACCCTACCACCAAGTAAGATTAGGAGGGAAGGGACCTACAGTTTTACAAGGAATCCGAACCTCGGTCAGCCTCCAACGGTCAGCTGTCACCCATCCAAGTACTGACCGCACCCAGCGTTGCTTAACATTCAATAGCGACAGTTGACTGTCTGCAATACTGAACTATGGAGGCTAACAAAATAGATATCCAACTAGAGCGGTTTATGTGACTAATAGAGCGGAATAGAGAAATTTAAAAAAAAGTTTAAAAAAATCATAACTTCTAAACTATAGATTTTCGCGGAACTAATGTTTTTTTTTAAATGAGTCAGCATTATGTTCTCCATCTAAAAAAAATTTTTGGACCACTATAACTGGGCCACCCGTATAACTGAGTTTCAGTTTTTATAGTATAATATTATTTAAAAAATATATATTTCGATAGTTTTCAGAATTGCCTATATAATAACAAGAACCCTTTTGGTTTCTATACAATATATGTCCGTCTGTTCGTCTGGGCGTTTGATGGTACGCTGTGTGAGCTATCTCGAACCTCCTGCACGATTGACAAATTTTCGCATATATTTTGGTATTTCGCGTAGTCAAAATGTGTCATTATGCGTCAAATTGGTCGCAGCATGTATACGGTGTGGTCATAGTGTACGGTGCTCCGTGGCGTAGCGAGTCTACGTACGACACGGCGCGGCGCGGCGGCGGCGTAGCATGTCTACGGAGTGCTGAAGGTCACTGCAGTCTAGCGTAGCAAGTAGCACTGTTAAGAATGTTATGAATATTTTGTTACAAATCATACAACCTTATTTTTCCTGTCGCTTTAATTATGTTATAAATGTTATAAGGCGAATGCAAAGAGTTTGTATTACGTCGCTGCGCTCAGCGACGTAATACAACCTCTTTGGGCGAATGTTACCCTGTGTTAGAGTTAACTCAAACCTGAACACATACTCAAACTAACAGCCGAGCTAACGCCATAGATTAAGTATTCTAACCCGTATAATTCTACGGCACATTGCTCGAAGTATCCCCACATTCGTTACTATTATAAAATTATATACCTGTTCGCCTGTCTGTCTATATGTAATGGGTAAGATCGAAAAAGGTGAACCGATTTGCATGCAGTCTTCGCTAAATCTGGTTCACATATTGCTATTTTATAATACTGTTTTTATTATAATTGAGGTAATCGAATTAACGGTACAACATTTTGTGACGAATTAAAAGCCTAGTACTCGTAATAACGTTAAAATATAAGCCGCCAAGTGCGAGTCGGAATCGCGCACCGAGGTTTCATGTGGTACGGAACATACACATACACAATATATTAATGTTATGTGTTTACCAAAGCAATTGTTTTCAAAAATAAAGAAACTCCAAAATAAATACAGCAATTGTTTGACTATCAGCCAAACCATTGATTGTTGTAGTTAAAATAAAATAAAAACTTCATTTTTGCCTCGATTCATCCAACATCATTCGAGAACCCGTAGGTTCTCAAAATCGTTTCTTTGTCGCACCGCTATGGTGTGTAACTTTCTTCCGGCGAGTGTGTTTCCCGAATCCTTTAAACTAAGTGTCTTGAAACGTCGTATTAACAGGCTGGACGGCCTTCCAACAGTCCCCAAATCTGCTGGCATTGTGCCTCTCTGTACATGGTTTCGCGAGGATCGGTGTTTTTGGTTCTGTCGACTGCACTATTGGTCCCTCCCTCGGCACAGCCACACATGTTGGTTTATATAAAAAATTAAATGTGAAAAAGGCGCAGACTCTCGTAGCCCTGAACGATAACCCTCGACAAGAAATTGTGAATATTATGCTGAAATTATTGGGAAAAGGCTAAAAAATGCAAAAAGAGCTAAAATATTTAAACGGCAACATCTTCAGTACTTAGTGGAACAAATTTCCCAAGTAAAAATAAAAATAATGAAAAAAGAAAACATCATTATTAAAACAGTTAAAACTATATTGATAGATTAAAATATTAGGTGGATGTGAAGAGAGAACAATAGTGCAGTTGACAGAGCCAAAATCACCTCTCCTCGCGAAACCACGATCAGTTAGGCGCCATGCCAGCAGATTTGCGCATGTGCTTACCTACTTTGGCTTAGTATTTCTTACAGCTGCATGTAAACTATGTACTACGGAATTATAGTGCATTTAGTTTGTTATATAAGAAAAAGTAGGTACACCATAGACTATCTAATTCTTAAACATAGTTCAGAAACCTACACCCAAACTCGACAAATGGCGGGCATCGGAGCTGCGAGCACAAACTATAGCCACTAATAAAAACAACCCTACGTTTGCGTACATTTTGCTTAGTTTATGTTTGGAATTCGCTGCGCGGGGTTAACTTATTACGACAAGCGAGAGCAAACCTGCTGTTCGATACCACGTGTGACACCAAGCGAAATACATCAATGTTGAACAACACAAATATAACATTGCTCAATGAAATTTGATGAGCTCATAACGTCTCCATGTGTGTTATCATTTGTATAGAAACTGCATTGTGTATGTATGTTTGTATATTTGTACCTAGATGTGGATATTTTATGTACGTAATCAAAATAATTATTTGTGTGTTAAATATACTGGGTGATTTTGTTACAAAGTGTTAATCTGTCTCAAAAACTAAATAGATTACAAAAAAGAACGGTGCAATATTATAAAAAATATTTGTTCTCCATACATTTAGAGATTAGGTATTTACGAAAATTTACAGAGGAGTAAGTAAATTTTTTTTTTAATATTTCGCAACCAATTTTTTTTTTCTTTATTTTATTTAGTTTTCAATACAGATTAACCCTCTGAAATGTCCGGTATGGTAACAAAGTAACCCTGTATATACTGTATAATAATGTTTACAAATAAATAATATAAAATGAAAAAAAAAATTGCCCATTAAAAAGCGACAAACGACGGACTTAAACTCTAAATTGATTCTCTACTAGTCATGCCTGGAACTGGGGGTAAGGTTGATAGGTAGTGCTAAATTCATTAAAAGAATAGTTTTTTTTTAATATGCATCCATACGTCATATTTCACAACGAAACATACAAATAAAGTCAGTGCACTAAGAAGACTAATTGCAAATACGTATAAAAAAATGAATTTACAAAAACCCAAAGAAAAATTTTAACTAAAAAAGAATAACAAAAAGGTTATACTAAATAAAAAAAAAACACGTTCGATCTATACGGCCTTTGCGTCACGCATTACTTGGAATCGAGCTACCGGCGGCGTTTCTTGCTCAAATAAAGGGGCTCTGAGGGGGGGAGTGCGGGCAATGAGGGGATGAGGGGTACTGAGGGGCACTCTCCCTGTATTCTGCCCCCATAGCAGCGGGGACACTTTTTATTAATCTAATTTAACAACATCTCCACAGTGGGTCCAGGAGCCGCTTTTTCAATTAAAACTATGTTGCATTCAGATGCGCTATTCGACGCATTCCTTGCTTGTGTGTGTATACGAACGAATCCATTCGTTTTAATTAAATGATAGTTAATTAAAAGCATATTAAAACTGAATAGTAAAAACCATAAAGGAAACATAAACGTAATTAATTGTATTTGTTATACATACATACGCTGTATCCCGACAATCGGGGTAAGCAGAGTAGTCGGTGTTGTGCTGCAAGTACCTACTCTTGTAAATTACAGCAAAACACCGTCCACTGCAGTTAGCAAAGTATTAGGACAAGATAATTTTTTTTTTATATTTATTTGTTATAGCACTTGATTATTTGTAAAAAGAACAAATTTCCCTTTGTGTCAATATTATGATGTAAAAAGTAATTACATTTATTACAGCACTAATGGACTCTTTATTCATAAATGCTGAATTCACATTATTGAAATTTTGGAAACTCTAAAAATATCTTACTTCTATTCAGCTCTAACTTACATATAAGTTAGAGCTGAATAGAGAACACAGATTTACAGGTGCAAGTATCCGATTGCTTTCACACTCGGCCCTCCTAGTCACTCACATTTAGATCTATGCTCCCGGTATTTGTCTAGATAGGCTTACCATAATTCTCAGATACTAAGTCAGGACAAGTTAAGGGAAATTAGAACAGAATACAAACAATAGAAACATTGTATTGCCTTATTTTAAGATACGGTAACGGTACTATGTATGCATGAAAAGTCAAGCAGAAAATACAAAGACCCACTTATCACTATAAGTAGTTTGTTTCCAGTAAACCTTTGGGTGACAAGGAGTAAAATAACAAAGAATACAACAAACAAATATTGAATCGTGAAAGTTGACTCAACGCAGGAGATTGCGTCATACCTACTATAGAGTGTTCGAAATTTACTATTTTTTCAGCTCCTTATCACTAGTAGGAGAGTGTGGTAGTAGGAGTACGAGGAAACGGCCGCATTTTATACGTTATAAAGAAGCGATAGTGTCATAACTTTTATAGTGTTAACTCAAACTCAATTTTAGGGTTCCGTATCAGGTACGGGACCCTATTACTAAGCCTACGCCGTCTGTCTGTCTGTCCGTCCGTCCGTCTGTCCGAGGGCTGTATCTCTTGAACCGTAATAAGTAGCCCGTTGAAATTTTCACAAAAAATGTGTTATTATGGCCAATATAACAACAAATAATAAAAATAAGAAAAAGTAAAAAATTCACGGGGGTTCCCATAGAAGAAACCAAAAAGTGTATGCGCGCGCGCCATCTACCGAATAGATTATGAAGCATGACATTAACTAATATGAAGCATTACATAACACGCCATCTAGATGGCGTGAGTAGCGCTAGTCGTGACATGACGATACGGGACCCTCGGTGCGCGAGTTCGACTCGCATTTGGCCGGTTTTTTTACTCTAAACCAGATTCCTACAGATCACACTCCTCGATTCCTGACTAAATACAAAAGCATGGTAAGCCTTGCGTCTCTGTGATTGTCAGCTAATAATAGCTACACTATTTCACTAATTGGAGAGAAATCCTTGAGACGTCAAGGCTATTTGAAGCGAAAACTTTATAGAGGAGTCAGACTTAATGTTATATCGACCACTTAAGTAGCAATTAAAAAGTTGAGAAGAGTAGGAGCTTAAGACTCTCTTAGAATTATGTTTAAGCTTACTTCCTGTTGATTGTTAGATTTTTATTACTTGTCTTTATTAATTCTGAAATTAAAATAAAAATTTTTATAAGATGTATAGTTTTGAAGTTTATAATATTGTTTAATGAAAGTAAGGTAAGTTTAAAATAGTAAATTTTTTTATTAATAGGTAATTTTTAATACATAAAACATGTATTGAGAAACATTAAGTAGGTAGGTACATTAGTAATGAACTTAAAAAATAAATACTAACTAATGAAGTATTAATAACTAGCTACAAATAATTAAGTCTAAGGTGGAGTGAAGTAAGGGACTGGGCGTGTCTACACTGCACCGATGATGGACGGAGAAAGAAGCGTGAGTAGGCAAGTAAAATATTTCGTCCTCCTCAACTGACTCGCCGACAGTGCCCAAAACGCTAGCAGCGTTGCCCCTTTGAATCGCTATCCCTAATTCGTTGAAAGAAGAAAGACTTGGCACAGTAATGTTTTATTTAACAGATATACAATAAAAATTCATATTTATATTCTCATAGATATTTATTTCAAGATTTCTCTATTTACATTATTATGTGGAAGATTATTGATTTTCCAAAACAAAATAACACCTAGTAATACCACAGATTAAGTAGTTACTTCATGTAATACTAATTAAATAAAATTAACCTAATAAATTAATACAAACTAAATACTAACATGTACATATAAGACTTACTGTAAGTATTTATAATTGTATTACTTTAAAATATTCTCTCCATATGGTGACCGTCAAGACAGATATTTTGCCGCGAATTCGCGGCTTGTAGGCGAGAGGAGAGGGGCTGGCGGCGGCGGCGGCTCCTGATTTCCCGAGCGGGTGCTTCGGGCCGCGACACCGTCCCCAATAATTAGCATCCACCCGCGCGACCGACACATGCGCCTCGCCCCGCGACGACGCTTGCGCCGCTCAAAACTTTAATATCTTCCATGCATACATTGTGTTCATATATATCAATTAAGTGTTCCGCCAGGTGGGACGACGACATCAAGTACGTCGGCGGAAAGCTGCGGTTCCGTACCGCTGAAGGTCGGGAGGACTAGAGGAAAATGGGAGAGGCGTAAGTCCAGCAGTGGACGTTTACACGATGACTGACTACTCTCGTTTTTGAGATTGAATGAAACTTAAAAGAGTGACAGTCGTATGACAGTTCGACCGTTGAGGCTGGCCGTGGTTCCGATTTCGCGTAAACCTGTAGGTCCCTTCCGGATCGGTACCGCCACACTGAATGAAAGGTCTCTCGAACCGGCTATGTAAATAGTTCGTGATAACGGCCCAGTATAGCTTAGCCGGCGCGAACAAAGGCGAGCGCTGACATGACACCTAGTACGCTAAGATGTTATGAACATACGTTATGGTGGTAGTATGTGATGTAGCCAACCGTGTCAGTATCCATGAAAATTATAAGAAAACTATTTTTTCGATGTAGGTACAAGTAAATAAACATGAACTCAAAACCCAATTAATACATTCTTTACATACAGGTCTCGACTTTTATTTTCCTCGGCTCGAGAGAGAGATCTATTGAACAAACATATACTATAACTATAATCTAATACGAAAAGGCGACTAAGGGATATAACTCCCTTCCTATATTACTAGGTGGTAGGGTTTAGCCCGCCCGGGTTGGTCCCACCGCACTGAATGAAAGGTCGGTCGAAACGGCTATGTAAATAGTTTGTGTTTTCCGTCCAGTTCAGTGTAGCCGGCACGACCGAAGGGAAGCACTGACGTGGCACCAAGTTCACGCACGTTATAGTAAATATTATAAGATGTGGGGCCGGTACTAAAAAAGAATATCCTCACTGCATCTCTCCCCATGCATGTCGTAAGAGGCGACTAAGGGATAAGGACAAGATGCCGTGCTAAAGGGCGACAGGCTCGCCACCTCTCACCTTGGCGCGGTACTTCCACCGAGTCATGCAGCAGGTGGGTCATCGTGCCTTACTTGCTGCTTGATCGATTTAATCTTGTTCGTATACGTTGCGAAACGTGGTGGTCGGTGTTGTGCTGTAATTGACCAGAGTACTTGCAGCACAACACCGATTACTCTGCTTACCCCGATTGTCGGGATTCAGCGTGTGTGATATGTATCTATATTATAGAATAGAAATAATGAACGTCGAGCTTTAGAAAGAGACAATCCGGTTGTAGAGCGTCGTCCCTGTCGCACGGAGAAGTGCGAGTTCGTGAGACAGAGACGACGCTCTACAACCGGTTTTTTTTTTTTTTTTTATGGAAACTGACACGGTTGGCTACATCACCTACAACGTCCGTGATGTCAGCCCATAACACCGGGTGAACTAGGTGCCATGTCAGTGCTTCCCCCTTTGATCGTGCCGGCTACACTGAACTGGTCGGAAAACACAAACTATTTACATAGCCGTATTTAACCGACGTTTCATTCAGTGCGGTGGTACCAACCCGGGCGGGTTAAACCCTACCACCAAGTAATATTAGGAGGGAAGGGACCTACAGTTTTACGAGGAATCCGAACCTCGGTCAGCCTCCAACGGTCAGCGGTCACCCATCCAAGTACTGACCGCACCCAGCGTTGCTTAACATTCAATAGGCTTGTTTCTTTCTAAAGCTCGACTTTCATTATTTACTGCAGGGTACTTTATTGTGCACCACATGTCGCGCTTTCTATATAAAAACATTAATAAGTATTGTAGTTACCTGTATCTAACAGACATAGGCACAAGAAAGCAAAAAGAGTAGCTCGCAAGGGTGAACTTATAACTATGATTGACTTCTTTTTTTTTATGGAATCTGACACGGTTGGTTAAATCACCTACAACATCTTTGTCAGCCTCGTTAGCTCAGTGGTGCAGACAGTAAACTGTCGCTATTGAATGTTAAGCAACGCTGGGTGCGGTCAGTACTTGGATGGGTGACCGCTGACCGTTGGAGGCTGACCGAGGTTCGGATTCCTCGTAAAACTGTAGGTCCCTTCCCTCCTAATCTTACTTGGTGGTAGGGTTTAACCCGCCCGGGTTGGTACCACCGCACTGAAAGAAACGTCGGTCTAAACGGCTATGTAAATAGTTTGTGTTTTCCGACCAGTTCAGTGTAGCCGGCACGATCAAAGGGGGAAGCACTGACATGGCACCTAGTTCACCCGGTGTTATGGGCTGACATCACGGACGTTGTAGGTGATGTAGCCAACCGTGTCAGTTTCCATAAAAAAAAAAAAAAAAAAAAAAAAAAAAAAAAACATCCGTGATGTCAGCCCATAACACCGGGTGAACTTGGTGCCACGTCAGTGCTTCCCTTCGGTCGTGCCGGCTAGACTGAACTGGACGGAAAACACAAACTATTTACATAGCCGTTTCGACTGACCTTTCATTCAGTGCGGTGGTACCAATCCGGGCGGGTTAAACCCTACCCCCTAGTAATATACGAAGGGGTCATATCCCTTAGTCGCCTTTTAAGACATACAGGGGGAGATATGCAGTGGGGCTATTCTTTTAAAGTACCGGCCCCACACGGTACGAAGTTTCAGTTTCTTCCAGTCGACCATTTGTGTGAGGAGTGAGAGAAGAAGAAGCAAGCTGTAGTGCAGACATTCCGTCATATCTGTTACAATAAAAAGCAAAAAGCCGTTTCTGCGCTCTCGAAATCTCGGTCGTAAAGAATTTACGGCGGGTATTTAAAGCGTTATTTCGCAACTCAAAGAACGGTCGGAGCAGCGAAAACGGCGAGGTGCAAATTCGCCGCCGATCCTTTCCGCACTCCAGATAAATGAGGCAGATTTATCCACATTACGTGTACTTATTATTGCGACGCGCTAAGGAGGGACCGTAATTATAGGCGACTACGGCGCTCGGGCCGGCCCGAGCGCCGCGCCGGCGGAGTCGGCAAATGAATGCGGCGGCACGCGCCTCGGCGGCTACATCCATTTACATTACCATATCAAGTTGAAATATATTGTGGAAAAAAAACGCGGCTTGCGCGACGCAGTGGGGGCGAAAATGGGAAAATGTCGATGAAATTTCGCTACTGAACACTTTTTTCCAATCGGCGCGGCGGCGCTTAAAAAACTCATATTTCCGTTAAATACTTTTCTTTGTCTGCTTTATGCATCTGCCAGCCATCTCCAGGAAAGTAAAAACATGGCGGCTGGCAATAGAGCGAGAGTGGAAAATGGCGATATATTGAGAAAGCTCAATACTTTATGACAATCAATAAAGCACTAACTTTAGCGTAGTGTATGTCGAACGAAAATACAGGTCGACTGTGTGCAAGCCGTGTCGCCTTCACACTATTAGGAGGAAAACAGGAAAATGTTGAAATTCCTTTACTTGTCCGTGCGGGGCCGGCACTTAAAAAGAATAGCCCCACTGCATCTATCCTCGTGCGTGTCGTAAAAGGCGACTAAGCGATAAGGACAAGATGCCGCGCAAAAGGGCGACAGGCTGGCCACCTCTCACCTTAGCACGGTCCTTCCACAGAGTTTCGTAGCAGATGGGTCTACGTGCCTTACTTGCTGCTTGATAGTTATCTTGTCCTAATATTTTGTTAAATGTGGCCGTTGGTGTTGTGCTGTAATTTACAAGAGTACTTGTAGCACAACACCGACTACTCTGCTTACACCGATTGTCCGGATACAGCGTGTGGTATGTATGTATGTATCGTCACTTTTTGTCCGACGTCTTCTCACACTTTCTCTATCCCAATATTAAGGCTGCTAGTTCTTCTAAAATATATCCTAGAAGTGAGCTAAACTTGTATATATATATACAATTGTACCGTGTGGGGTCGGTACTTAAAAAGAATAGCCCCACTGCATCTCTCCCCGTCGCATGTCGTAAAAGTCGACTAAGGGATAAGAAAATTCGTCAGCCTCGGTAGCTCAGTGGCGCGGTTGGTTAGTCAACTGTTATTAAGCAACGCTGAGCGCGGTCAGTGATTGGATGGGTGACCGCTCGACCGTTGGAGGCTGACCGTGGTTCGGATTCCACGTTAAACTGTAGGTCCCTTCCCTTCTTACCTTACTAGGTGGTAGGGTTTATCCCGGCCGGGTTGGTACCACCGCACTGAACGAAACGTCGGTCGAAACGGCTATGTAAATAGTTCGTGTTTTCCGTCCAGTTTAGTGTAGCCGACATGACATGAAGGGAAGCACTGACATGGCACCTAGTTCACCCTGTGTTATGGGCTGACATCACGGATGTTGTAGGTGATGTAGCCAACCGTGTCAGGTTCCATAAAAAAAAAAAAAAATAAAAAAAAAAATTAAAAAAAAATTGGTTTCTCGGAAAAGGCTCTAACGATTTGGATGAAATTTTGTATTTAGATAATGTAATTTTTTTTTAAGTTTATCTAGATAGGTGTAGACGCCGAGCGAAGCTCGGTCGCCCAGATACTATTCTATTATGTACAACAATTATCACAACATGCGACTGCACTAGTACAGCTGTTCTTTTAATCAATCGCGTCAATCTCAATTCGCTTGCCCGGGCAGCATTTGCGGCAAAGTGCACACACAGCGCACTATAGTTTTTCCGCCCCCGGAGCGCGTCAACGCGCTCACACAAATGGTCAACGATTTGTTAATCGGCATTTCATGGCGAAGTTGCGTCCGCTATTGGAAATCAACTTTGCTGGCTGCGCGCTGCTGGTAGATTTTTTTAACGCCCAGTTCGGTTTATTCGTAACCATAGAAATTAACACATAGAAAAGGCGTCAGAGGAGACTCTCCTGTTTCTGCTTATCCTATTAGGCAACCAGTGTGAGGTTATGTACGCAGGTAGGCCAGAAAGTGGTCAGGACATCACCCCGTTGGGCAGACAAATACCGTTATTTAGTCAAATTCTTTCTTACGAACTACATTTGATTAGATTTATTAAGTTTTAGATTTAATTGTTTAATTAGGTAAAAGTAAACTTGGCTTGGTGAAGCTGAAATATATAATTTTTCGGTACATGAATTGCGATATCGTAACGGACAAATCAGAGTCATCAACCGTGAGTTCCGGCACTCGTTGATTAGGGTTCAGGTTAGGCGTGGTTTCTGCTCGTCTGTCCGTCCGTCCGTCCATCTGTCTGTCTGTCCGAGGTGATACTTCGGAACATAAAGGGCTATAAATAAAAAAAAATTCAAAGTAGTACATATTTTAGTCCTCACGGCATGAAAACCATTTTCAATTTTGTGAAAATTCTTGAGAAATTTTCATTTTTGTGGACTGTGGGCGGTCCGGCGTGATCACTGTTCTAGTCTGCGATTCTATTATTATTATTTTTTTTTTTATGGAAACTGACACGGATGGCTACATCACCTACAACATCCGTGATGTCAGCCCATAACACCGGGTGAACTTGGTGCCACGTCAGCCTTCCCTTCGGTCGTGCCGGCTACACTGAACTGGAAGGAAAACACAAATTATTTACATAGCCGTTTCGACCGACCTTTCATTCAGTGCGGTGGTACCAACCCGGGCGGGTTAAACCCTACCACCTAGTAATATAAGAAGCGAGTAATATCCCTTAGTCGCCTTTTACGACATACATGGGGAGAGATGCAGTGGGGCTATTCTTTTAAAGTACCTGCCCCACACGGTACAAACACACGGTACACGGTACAATTCTGCGCGCAAGAAGGAAATAGCACAGCATATATATGGCTAAAGCAGTATGGAAACTACGTACAAAACGATCGAAACGACGCACTCACACACACGCACGCCTCAACAAGGCCCCGAAGCGAATGTCGCAAACAATCAGTCGCGGGTGCCGCGTCCGAGTGGTCGTGTTTGTTTTTGTTGCATGCGCCACGGACAGTCCGCGATCTTTTAGAATGCAAAAAAATGTTTACAAACGTTTTTCGACTGTTGTCACTTTATATTAACTTTTGACAAATGTTGACAACTTTTGTCAACTTTTCTCATCTTTTGCCAACTTCTGTCACATTTTGTCAACTTTTATCGACTGTTGTCAACTCTTGTCAACTTTTCTTATCTTTTGCCAACTTCTGTCACCTTTTGTCAACTTTTATCGACTGTTGTCAACTCTTGTCAAGTTTTGTAAACTTTTGAGAACTTTTGTCAACTCTCGGTAACTTATGTCAACTCTTGTCAACTTTTGTCAACTTTTCTCATCTTTTGCCAACTTCTGTCACCTTTTGTCAACTTTTATCGACTGTTGTCAACTCTTGTCAAGTTTTGTAAACTTTTGAGAACTTTTGTCAACTCTCGGTAACTTATGTCAACTCTTGTCAACTTTTGTCAACTTTTCTTATCTTTTGCCAACTTCTGTCACCTTTTGTCAACTTTTATCGACTGTTGTCAACTCTTGTCAAGTTTTGTAAACTTTTGAGAACTTTTGTCAACTCTCGGTAACTTATGTCAACTCTTGTCAACTTTTGTCAACTTTTCTCATCTTTTGCCAACTTCTGTCACCTTTTGTCAACTTTTATCGACTGTTGTCAACTCTTGTCAAGTTTTGTAAACTTTTGAGAACTTTTGTCAACTCTCGGTAACTTATGTCAACTCTTGTCAACTTTTGTCAACTTTTCTTATCTTTTGCCAACTTCTGTCACCTTTTGTCAACTTTTATCGACTGTTGTCAACTCTTGTCAAGTTTGTAAACTTTTGAGAACTTTTGTCAACTGTCGGTAACTTATGTCAACTCTTGTCAACTTTTGTCAACTTTTCTCATCTTTTGCCAACTTCTATCACCTTTTGTCAACTTTTATCGACTGTTGTCAAGTTTTGTAAACTTTTGAGAACTTTTGCCAACTCTCGGTAACTTATGTCAACTCTTGTCAACTTTTGTCAACTTTTCTTATCTTTGCCCACTTCTGTCACCTTTAGTCAACTTTTATCGACTGTTGTCAACTCTTGTCAATATTTGTCAACCTTGGTCAACTTTTGTCAACTTTCGTCAATATTTGTCAACTTTTGTCATCTTTTGTCAACTTTTATCGACTGTTGTCAACTCTTGTCAATGTTTGTCAACCTTGGTCAACTTTTGTCATCTTTCGTCCACATTTGTCAAATTTTGTCATCTTTTGTCAACTTTTATCGACTGTTGTCAACTCTTGTCAAGTTTGTAAACTTTTGAGAACTTTCGCCAACTCTCGGTAACTTATGTAAACTCTTGTCAACTTTTGTCAACTTTTCTTATCTTTGCCTACTTCTGTCATCTTTTGTCAACTTTTATCGACTGTTGTCAACTCTTGTCAATGTTTGTCAACCTTGGTCAAATTTTGTCAACTTTCATCAACATTTGTCAACTTTTGTCATCTTTTGTCAACTTTTATCGACTGTTGTCAACTCTTGTCAATGTTTGTTAACCTTTGTCGGCTTTTGTCTACTTTTGTCATCTTTTGTCAACTTTTATCGACTGTTGTCAACTCGTGTCAATATCAACCTAACCTTGGTCAACTTTTGTCAACTTTCGTCAACATTTGTCATCTTTGTCAACTTTTATCGACTGTTGTCAACTCTTGTGGTTGTTTGTCAACCTTAGTCAACTTTCGTTAACATTTTGTCATCTTTTGTCAACGTTTGTCAACTTTTGTATAATTTTCTCGACTTTTGTGAACTTATAGCCACTTTCGTCTACTTTTGTCAACTTTTGCCAACTTCTCTCAGCTTTTGTCAGCTTTTATCATATTTTAACCACTGTTGTCAACTTTTGTCACTTTTATGAACTTTTGTCAGCTTCCGTTAACAAGGAGTTGACAAAAGTTGACAAGAGTTTACATAAGTTGACTAAAGTTGACAAGAGTTAAAGAAAGTTGACAAACTGGACAAAAGATGGGAAAAGTTGACGAAAGTTGACAAACAGCTGACATAAGTTGACAAACGTTGACAAAATATGAAAAAAGTTGACAATACTTAGTTGACATTAATTAACAATAGTTGACGAAAGTTGACAAACGTTGACAAGAGTTGACAAAAGTTCACGAAAGCTGACAAAAGTTCATAAAAGTGACAGAACTTGGCAAAAGTTGACAATAGTTGTTAAAAGTTGACAGAAGTTAGTAAAAGTTGACAAAAGATGACGAAAGTTGACAAAAGTTGACGGAAGCTGGCCTAAGTTCATAAAAGTGACAGAAGTTGGCAAAAGTTGACAAAAATTTCCGAAAGTTGACAACATTCGTTAAAATTTTACAAAAGCTAATAGAAGTTGGCAAAAATTGACAAAAGATGACGAAAGTGGCTATAAGTTAACAAAAGTCGACAAAAGCCATAAAAGTAGACAAACGTTGACGAAAGTTGACAAAAGTTGACAAAAGTTGACGAAAGTTGACAAAAGTTGACAAATGTTGACAAAAGTTGACAAGAGTTGACATAAGTTACCGAGAGTTGATAAAAGTTCTCAAAAGTTTACAAAACTTGACAAGAGTTGACAACAGTCGATAAAAGTTGACAAAAGGTGACAGAAGTTGGCAAAAGATGAGAAAAGTTGATAAAAGATGAGAAAAGTTGATAAAAGATGACGAAAGTGGCTATAATTTCACAAAAATCGAGAAAAATAGACAAAAGTTGACAAACGTTGACAAAAGATGACAAATGTTGACGAAAGTTGACCAAGGTTGACAAAGATTGGCAACAGTCGATAAAAGTTGACAAAAGATGACAAATGTTGACGAAAGTTGACCACGGTTGACAAAAATTGACAAGAGTTGACAACAGTCGATGAAAGTTGACAAAAGATGACAAAAGTTGACAAATGTTGACGAAAGCTGACAAAAGTTTACCAAGGTTGACAAACATTGACAAGACTTGACAACAGTCGATAAAAGTTGACAAAAGATGACTGAAATTGGCAAAACATGAGAAAAGTTGACAAACATTTACAATGGTTGACAAGAGCTGACAAAAGTTGTAAACAATTTACAAAAGTTAATAATAGTTGACAAAAGTCGAGAAAAGTTATATCAATTCATATTTATAGCAACCACGTTTTGAACTTATTATTGATGATTGATTATATTGATTATTTGATCATTACATTACAGAACCTAAATAAATGTTTTAATAAATAATAATTTTACAATTTTACAAAAAAATTTGATTGACATCCCTAACGCTCCAATGGAGCGTAGGTACTTATTTTAACAAATAGGCCTAGTTTCCATACTGCTTTAGCCATATATATGCTGTGGAAATAGCTACGGAAAACTCTATATGACAACAATGTTCGCACGGGGTGTAGGTAGATAGGTAGGTACCCTGCGCCACCCACCGTGGATATGACCATGTATGAGCATCAACAAGTGTCGAGAAATTATAAGAAAAGTGCGCAAAGACGACATTATTTTAAGTATTAATTACTAAATATCTCTAATAAAATATCACTGATAAAGAATAATTTCTTAATTTCACGTTTTTACATTTAATTCATATTTTACATATGTTATACCTACTAAAAGTTATAAAAATATACAAAATTAATACAACATTAAATAAAATAAAAACGGTAATACCGCCGCCGGCGGCGCGGCGACGGGAGACAAGTCTCCAAGCACGCCGGCGGGTGCAGGCCGATTTATTATGAGTAGCTATAATATTACATACTAAAGTTATAATCCCTAAATATATTAGAAAATAAAAGATAATTAATAACAAATAGTAGTAATTTCTATCTAAACACCTATATAGAATGCATGCAGAGTATGACAATTCCATTTCTGTGTATTCATTTCCAGGCTCGTGACCACTTTTTGCCACCTCCATCTGCATAGGAAACCCGGCGGCGTTTGATCGACGACGTACAAATCGTCACCAATGCTGTAGGCATATTTAATGGATTATTGCATCACTGCAACCTAACCTAACTAGGGTTGCACATAGAAGTTCGCAAAATGTGCAAATGTGTGTCTACGCATAACATAAACATATTTTTACCCGACTACGGCGAAGCCAACAGGAGGGTAATGTGTTTAGCCTGAATGTTTGTATGTATGTATGAGGGTTAGAAAGAGCGTAGCGCCTGGACGAAGCGTCGATTCTCAATGAAAGATATACCAAAATGTTCTAGAACATCACAGAATTGACATAGGATAGGTTAATACTCAATCTTAATAACGAATTTGTGAAAATCAGCAAAAAAATTCACAGATCCCGTGCAACCACGACTTGAAGGGACATTGAAAATGAACCTAGCTATTATTGATTATCCGCTACGAATAAATGTTTTAAAAAATTTTTTTTTGTAATATGCTATATTTTCAGAATCATAAATCCGACTTCCAAAGTTTTGCTAGTATGTATTCTAAACTGCACTTTGCCCCATATTACAAAATTATCTTATTTTTTCCTTTTTTGTTTTTCGTAGTCGGGTTTTTTGTTTTTAATAATAGATTTTTTTTAAGGGATCTGACATGTTTGGTTAGATCACTTGCCACATCCGTGATGTCAGCTAATTACACCTGTGGAACTGGATGCCATTTCAGTGCTTCCCTTTTAAATGTCAACATTTAAGTTAGCGTAAGACGCCTGCGATGCATTGAAAAATATTTCTTCAAGAAATTTCTTCATTTTGATTTGGATTGGTGCAGTATGGACTCAAAAACGCAGACTTGACCGCACTGAATGAAACGTCGGTCGAAACGGCTATGTATAATAGTTCTTGTTTTCCGTCCAGTTCAGTGTAGCCGACATGAAATGAAGGGAAGCACTGACATGGCCACCTAGTTCACCCGGTGTTATGGGCTGACATCACGGATGTTGTAGGTGATGTAGCCAAACGTGTCAGTTTCAATAAAAAAAAGACTGACCGAACGGTGAAGGAAAACACCAAGTGAAAACGATACACCAACAATGCTAAAGAGTTGTGTAGGTACATGGTCGATCACAAAAAAATAGATTTTGCAATAAGTACGCCTTGCCTATAGCAGCTGTCATGTGTGATAGTGAAGTCGGCACCAAGTTGGAAATTCGCTATAAGCTATAAGCTGGCCACTCTGCAGGTGCCGTGGAAATAAATATTCAGAAGCAGCACTGTTATACATTGCATACATTTTGCTTTTTTACCCTTTTTACCAACATTTGGTCGGCATGCACTTCGTTTGCAACAAAAAATTACATTGACGTGCAGCAGGCGGAATATGTTAAGTAAGTGCAACAGTGATATATTTCAGACGAGTTTTCTTGCACTTTCTTGTGGCTGATATAGAATAGAATAGAATATACTTCATTGCTTTTAATAGAATATACCTACTTTGCTATATAGTGGGCGAATAAAAAATGGTGAAGGTATGTAGAGTTGTCCTAGGTATTTCATTACTGGTTTAATAAATAAACTGAAATTTTCACTGAGATATATGTATTAATTTTGTTTATGTATTTTCTTCAAAAGTTGACTTCTAATAATTAATAGAATAAATCTTTTTTTTCATAGCTGAATAACACAAATTAAATAAAACGAATTAGAATGAAATAAAAACCTAATGAAGAACATATTAAAAAATATATAAAAACTAAATAAAAGTATGGTGGAAAGAAGGAGGAAACGGGATGTGCGTTTCTACAGTGTGCATTTGACAGATAGAAGAGGTGGGGGGGTCGGGGGGGGGGGGGGGTGGTTCGCAAATAACAATATTTATAATAAAATAAAATATTTCATCCAAATCAGCCGACTTAATCATATTACATATACCTACATATTATATACAACTCCTTCGTTTTTTTTAGAGTTCATTATCTTAAAATATAAAAACGCAATTCTTATAAGATCACTCCCGTATCCGTCCGTCTGTCACAGAGGTTTTTCTCGAAAACTAATTAACTTGAAATTTGGCAAATGATAGGTCTTGATGACATGCACATATATATATCCGCGCTCATAAATAACTAGATAAAAAATATTTTAGATTAATATGGTCAGTTTGGTTCCAATAAAAAAAAGTTTCAAATAACATATCGTGCGGGGTATCATTGAAAAGTTTCATTATTTTCGAAAACACAATAATTTTTGAAAACACAACATAAATATATTGTGTGGTGGTACGGAACCTTCGGTACGCAAGTTCGACTCGCACTTGGAGGCATTTTTTAATTTTATCATTGTATTGTTTTGTATATGTATTTATAAGATAAAAATATCTTCCTCGACAAGTTTATGTCCATTCCATGCATATTTTCCCATGACAGGTGTACATTAATCACGGTCCCATGCAACTAGCCAGGAACCCTCTTTGGCGGTGGCTAATTATCTGATGCGCTAAGTACATAAGCCCTTTGCTAATGGCTGAAACGGTTCGCCGCCACATCTTGCTGCTACTTCATATTTGATGTCCTTAAATTACTAATATTAAGCCGAAAAGTTCAGTTGAGTCGTTACACTTGCACAGGGGTCCCTATCCCTACATACGCTTACGTCACGTGTGTTTTCTAATGGGAAAGGCAGAGTTAGGATCTGCACCTGCCACTGTCCCGATACACCTATGACGATGATCTTCATTATGTACTCTAGGGACATGTAGATAACCGTACCACCTAGTAAGGTAAGAAGGGAAGGGATCTACAGTTTTACGTCGAATCCGAACAACAGTCAGTCTCCAACGGTCGAACGGTCACCCATCCAAGTTCTGACGATGCCCAGTTGTGCTTATGATCATGAACGATAGTCGACCAACCGCACCACAGAGCTTCCGAGGCTGCTTTCTTTTTCTTTTTTTTTCTTTCTTTCTTTATGTGCGTCTAAAACTACCTTTACCACTTTACCGCCCACGCATCCACTTCATAAATCTGTTTGTTTGGTTTCGTAGTAGATGATAGGTACCTACTGTCTCTAGACGAACAGAAGAAGAATAATAAACTGTTCAAGGGATACGCCCGCCTTTGAAGCTCATGTACCTGTATTCATTGTGTTATTTTTATTCTTGTAAAATATTTATATAGCAATAAAGTATTTTCTATATATCTTTCTATCTAAACATTATGTAGTGCGGCTACCCAAACACGTGAAATGAACTCAATTTCAAACTCTCTGGAAGACTTTTTTTCACATTGTGATTTTCTCATCACGTCAGGTCGTGGATCGTTTTTGTCGTAAACGAAAACGTACTTTTGGATTAGCTACACGAAACGGATGAAATAACAAAGTATCTTAAAACCTGATGGTGAAATGCAAAAGATTAAAATATGATATTGCCTACTTGCTCACCTTGCCGTCAGGACGAAATGCTATTACTTGCCTCAGGCCAGGAAGGACTTAAGTGCGCTATAAATCGAAAGTAAACAAACTTCCTACGTCGCAGTTTCCTTTCATATCCGGCTTCCATTAAGTCCCGCCAACGAAGACTTAATTCTTAGTTACAGTTGTCCTAATCTTAGCATTTTTCATCCCCACTTTTCGCAGAATTAAACTCCCTCTAATTTAGCCGGGATACGATTAGGTAGGTCTCGTCCCGGGGAGCGAGCGTGAACGCGAACAATTTGATTCAGAAAAGCATTATTTTATTATTTATTTATTTAGCAGTGGACCGATACAGGCTGACGATGATGATGAAATAAATTTTATTATTATTTATTTATTAACATTATTTTCACTCTTTTCCTACTTGTTCCTAAGGCTCTCCGACCGATTTCTTGTGAATTTTCGTCAATCCAGGTGGTTTTTTTTTTTCGATTCGAAGACGAACTTCCACCTTAAAGATAAACATTTTCTTCTAGCCAACATAAGAATGCTTGAGATGGGAATAATAATGAAACATGTTATGTTTATAAATAAACCGTTTGGATTGGAGAAGTATACTTTTTTCACTTTTATAACCGGGAGTACAAAACATGCATTATGATCAGAGACAGTGCAAAACTAAATTTAAAATCAAAGAGCTCTACTCGCATTATATGAAGAAATAAAGTGCAGAAAATGTTCAAGTGTGTGTAACGATACTTTCACTGTATATAGTTCGTGCTAAAGCCCGGGCATACTCGCCGGAGGCTGTCGCGGAGGGTGAAACTGTCCCTACAAAGTTGTGCTTCGTGACATAAATGACGGACGAAACAGGTAATAAGCCGGAGTACGGAGTCGTCAAAAGTTTTTCGTTAGACTTACCCTGCGGCCACCCTTATGTCTCGATACTTTACTCGTACATACTCGTACATATACCTATATGTGGGTATATGTAGGGTGTTCTTGATTAGAAAAATAAACAGGGTTCGTTAGAAAAATAAATTGATCTTTGAAATTGATTTTGCCGGGAAACCAAAAAATTGCTAAATGTAATCTTACAATGCCGAAACTTGTTTTCTGATAATAATGGGAGAAATCCCAGTAAGGGATAAGTCCACCTTTGCCCGTCATGTAAATTAGGTACTTATCCGTTCTTTCAACCGAGCTATCAAGTATTTCTATTCTACCTATTGTCTTTTTTAGCTATAAACTCAATATAAACTAGGTATTTCTATGTACCATTTATAATAATGTGAACGCCAGATGATAAAATTGCGGAATTTTCATGTAAAACTGTAAGTAAGTCCCATGCCTGGCTCGGCTGTCAAAATATCGAATCGATAAGGTGACAGCTAGTGTCACAACTGCCGACTCACGGAGTCACGGTATAAAGTATTTAATTTATCTCTCTCCCTTTATTGTATGTACACCTATATGAAATTATTCATGAGAGATTACATAAAAGTATCCAATTCAATCCAATGTTTTAATCCGTCACTTCAAAGCCATATATCAGCTCTTGGATGATACGCGCCGCGATAGTATTGAACTTAGTGAATGAAAGTCGAAAATTACCGAAATTACTACAAATTTATGTTGAAGACATGTTTTCGGTGGGTATATTAGAACGACTTACATTTGTCGACGACAGATACGGAGACATCATCATGATTGCGGAACTGCGACGACCTGACGACGGTAAGTCGTTTTAAAATGTGTTTTTTTTTATGGAAACTGACACGGTTGGCTACATCACCTGCAACGTCCGTGATGTCAGCCCATAACACCGGGTAAAATAGGTGCCATGTCAGTGCTTCCCCCTTTGATCGTGCCGGCTACACTGAACTGGTCGGAAAACACAAACTATTTACATAGCCGTTTAGACCGACGTTTCATTCAGTGCGGTGGTACCAACCCGGGCGGGTTAAACCCTACCACCAAGTAAGATTAGGAGGGAAGGGACCTACAGTTTTACGAGGAATCCGAACCTCGGTCAGCCTCCAACGGTCAGCGGTCACCCATTCAAGTACTGACGGCACCCAGCGTTGCTTAACATTCAATAGCGACAGTTGACTGTCTGCACCACTCAGCTATCGAGGCTGACAACCGCGTAACCGAAAACATTGCAACAGCGGTGACGGTTATAGTATGGCGTAGTTTTGGTACCAGACATGGGTGACATTAATATAAAAACGTAACATTACAGTGTAGTAATACCACAGTTTAAAAAGTATAGTAATACCTTCGCTACCCTTTGAAATGCAGCCTTAAAGTGATTACTTTGATTTCCGGCCCGAAACAGGAAAAAAGCGGAAATTAAATGATCGAACCGATTCGCTCTGAGAGGGGCGAGTCTGAAATCGCTTACGGAATTTGTAACTAGGAGAAATGATCGAGCGAATAAATCTGATGTGAAAATAAATTGATACACCTACTTTATAAGGCTACATGAAAACAACTTGTAAATATACGTATCGGTTCGTCTGTCCATCGTCCGCGCAAGAAATATGAGCTCTGTATTCAGATGTTGTATGGAATAGTTTCCATTTTCTGAAAAACAGTAGCTAATAGTCAGCACGACCAAAAGGACGCACTTGCACAGACATGGCACCTAGTTCCGACAGGAGTACGGTGTGATGGGCAGACATCACTAGTTTAAAAAGTAGCTACCATATTATGTCAAGCTCAAAAAAAAACATCAAAAGTAAAGATAATTTTATTGAACATCTTAGACCCTAGCTGAACGTAGCTAGACCATATGCAACACTGTGCTTAGTTATGGTCGGAGCTATTTGTCACACACAGGGATGTTGTTTGGTTAATATGTTGTAGGCGATAGTATCCGAAAGCAGGCGATTGTATTAAAACTGGACCAATTTCGTTCTACGGTTTTTTTTATTTTGAGAACTTTTATTTTTCACTTTCTTCATACAAATGTGCCGAAAAATTATATTGTTTTTATTTTTCGTTAAAAAAAGGGACACATAAAAAATTTGTTGTCTGTAAAGTCGGTTTACGGACGATAGTTTTACGTGATAACGTCATTTGGACCGATTGTGCCTCTCTATCGCTTGTTACGCGCTCTCGCTTGCACACACAGGCTCAGATGGAACGTGACACTTTTTCGTGCGTGCAGCCGGTGTTCATCAATTTATAAGACGTGACGTTATCACGTCAAAGAAACATTTAAGTTTCGCATACAGATTCACTTTTCAGTGAAATAAAAAAACAACAAAAAATTTAACAAAGTGTATAATCTGTTACATCATCTGCGTGTTAGATTCGCGATGTTACTTAGTCGATTATGCCATGCTCCCGGCGAGACCCGGTGTCCTAGTGTCCTTATCTGACTATACTGTTCTAGAGACGGACGACATCAACTCATTTCATTAGACGTAATGTTTATAAGCCATAATGTTACGTGTAAGTGCAAGCTCGTGCCCAGTTTGCTATTCAAAGTAGTTTGTAACTTTATAACCATAAAAAGACTCGTGCGTCGCGCCGAGGGTTCCGTTCCATCACGTTGGAATTAATGGGCCGTTTTTGACGTGATGACGTCTAATAAATTGATGAACACGGGCTGCACACACGAAAAAGTGTCACGTTGTGTCACCGTGTCAAGTTCCATCTGAGCCTGTGCGTGCAAGCGAGAGCGCGTAACAAGCGATAGAGAGGCACAATCGGCCCAAGCGGCAGTGTTGCCAAACGTATCGTACGGTAATCGAGGCTAGAAATCGACAAATGTTTTTTAAATCGTTTCAGTGGTTCTCGAGTTATAAGCGGACAGACAGACATACACGCAGACAGAAAGCAGACGTTGGATTTTATTATAGGTAAGGAAGGAAGGATATATCAAGGATATAGTTTTTTTTTTTGTGTCTTTTTATTTTTAAAGTTGCTTAGGGTCACTAGGTCTTTCTCATAATTTTATATACCTACCTCGTTTTAGTCTTTGGAGCTAACATCGTTCCTTGAGCATAGAAGTTGTATAATATGAGTCTCGTCTGCGAAAAACTTCTCGTAATCCTACTTGAGTGTACTTAGTCGTAGGTAGATAGGTACACTCGTGAAATAAAGTAGATGATCACTTTGCGAAAACGCTTCGTTGAAGCATCGCCGAGGGTAGTTTATAGTTCGTAGTGCGGGATGGCTAGCGGGAGAGTCTCGTTCAAACCGGCAGGAAAGCAGGATATATATAAGTACCATACCTAGATATACCTACTCGAATCTAGTATTTATTTATGTAAATCGTCCGTTCTTCCCTTATTAAGTGACTAACTGTGCCCGCGGCTCCGCCCGCTCTCATATTTCACTTCACTGCTAACCTCATAAGCCATTTAGCGTGATAGTAAGTAGCCTATAGTTGATGGGAAGAATCAAGCTATCGTAGATTATTTTTTATTAAAATCGGTTCAGTGGTTCTCGAGTTATAAGCGGACAGGCAGACGTTGGATTTTATTATAGGTAAGGATGATAGGACCTAACTCGTCCGGATTGGTCATCGCCATATATAATTTGAGTTGGTTATAAGACCGTGGTTCGGTTTCCATGTAAAACTGTAGGTCCCTTCCCTTCTTACCTTACTAGATGGTAGGGTTTAACCGCCCGCCCGGGTTAGTACCACCGCACTGAATAAAAGATCGCTTGAAACGGCTATGTAAATGTTAGTCTTTTCCATCCAGTTCAGTGTAGCCGGCACGACCGAAGGGAAGAAACGACATGGCCGCGCCTAAGTTCACCAAATCGTTATGGGCTGATATCACAGATGTAGAAGAAGAAGTAGCCAACCGTGTCAGTTTTCATTAAAAACTTCATACTAGGCACGCGATCGACGACTCAGTCGCAGAGTTTCATCCGCAGTATAACCATGTCTCAGTAGACTAACATGGCCGTCGTGGTTTTAGTACAAGTTCAATAGAATAGCACTGTTCAATCAGCGGTGAGGGGTGGATGTGGGAGAATGTTTCAATACTGGTCCCACATACACTCCTTGCCTTGTCTGTAATTTTTCTTTGTGTAGGTATGTTAATTATTATTTTTGTTCTGTGTAGCTATGGACAAAATTTGTCTGAAATAAAGAAGTTTTATTTATTTATTTATTTATTATTTATTTATAATAGTGCGGCCGTACCGTGCCCCTTCCAGCTACTCCTTATTCCGTTGTCGCTCGAAACGGTTATGAAAATTCTTCGTGTTTTCCTTCCAGTTCAGTAATCCGGCACGACCAAATAGAGGTGGTTGACCTGACCTGATTGAAGAACAGACATGGCACCTAGTTATGGTGTGATTGGCTGACATCACAGGTCTAGTAATGTGGCTAACCATAAAATTACCCTCTGGATCTGGACATGAAATTTTGCATAGTTGGTAATTTAAATACGAACTTAGTATATTTTTTCAAACCGGACTTCGCGCGAGCGAAGGCCCAGGCGAGATAAAAAAGGCATGCCAATATAAAAAAGTTAAATTATAGGTGCATTTAAAAAACCTCCGACACATTTACAGCCCTCTTAAAGGCGTCGGGGACCTGTAAGTAAATAAAATAAAACTCACAGCTGCGGATTTATTTTCTTCGTGGGTTTCTTTTTTAATTAAGTAGTAATTGAACTTTTATTTCAAGCTTTTCAAGATACGTAATTTTTTGTTTACTTTTAGAAACATCGATAAGAACCATGACATGGATTGAAGGGAAGCACTGAAATGGCACCTTGTTCACCCGGTGTTATGGGCTGACATCACGGATGTTGTAGGTAACGTAGCCAACCGTGCCAGTTTCCATAACAAATTCCGGTTAAACCAGCTTTCTAATAAAAAAAACGGCATCCAAATCGGTTCATCCGTTTGGGAGCTACGATGCCACAGACAGACATACGTAGGCGTCAAACTAAACAACAACAAAGGTTTACTTTTGCTTCGTGGGTTAAATTAACAAATAAATCGACTCCACTCACTTCCCGCATCGTCCGACGAGCTATTTGCATTATTAGGTACTTGCTTTTTTTTCCAATGCCCGGCGGCGCGGCGGCCATTGTTTTAAACCATAGACCAACAGACCATAGAGCTCTAGTACCGAACTTATAGAATGACGGTCGGCCGAAATGTCTACAAATTAATATTGTTCGTATTTTCTATTCCTTTCAGTGTAGAAAGTTAAAGTAGTTAAAGCGGCGGTTGGCCGAGTGGTTTGCGCATCGGTTTCTCATACAAGAGGTCCGAGGTTCGAATCCGGTTATTTTTGACGAAAACATTTACGTGCATACCTATACCTACTGCTTCGTCCATCGTTCGGAACCGCTGTAAAACTGTAGAGGTCCCTTCCCTTGCCCCTTACTAGGTGGTAGGCTCAAATTGTAGCCGACTGGGTTTGTACCACCGTACTGGATGTAAGATGGCCGCATAGCAGCCTCGGTTGTGTTCTCCTCTAGTTCAGTATAGTATAACTAGCAATCCAGGGAAGTTTCCGCTATGGCACCTACCATCTCGAAGGTGATATTGGCTGGTGCACGTGCTTTGGCCCCTCCGAGGAAGCCTCCGATATCGGATTACATAATTTGTTTTTTTAATGTTGCGTCACAGAGAACAACAACGTATGGGTGCTGGGACTGCACCTACTTAAGACAAGAAGATTATATAGTTAATATACTATATACTAGCATCATCCGGTTTCACGTTCTTCTAACTCTCGTTCTCTCATGCTCAGCTCAGTCGTACTTTCCATATTGAATTGAACGTGAAAAGAAAATGGTGGGGATTATTTTCTCGGTAAATGAAATATCTTTTGTGCATTACAAATGATGGCGCCTGACTTGGGATCCTTTAGGAAGGGTGAGCCCTTTGCCAGTGTTAAGCAGCCGGGGAAATAGACGTCGGGAATCCCTTACTATTAATCTATATTATTGCGATATAATGGAACATTTTCCACCTACTGTGCTGCTCGGGTCAACGAAGTGGGTAATACGATGTTGAAATGTTTTAGCTTATTATTATGGAGTAATGAAGTGATATATTTACCGTATCATCAAAGGAACAAAGCTGTAATCTTGTGTAATTTTCATTAGGCAGATACCTAAGTGTATATAAGTGAACGACAGGATGAGAGATCCTGTTTCCCATAGCTCAGGGAATCCTATTTTGGGAAACAGGGATCATTTGAAAGTACTCTATTATATGTATGTATGTATATGAATAATAAAAAAAAATATTTTATTCTTTTTTTCATCTTTTTATGTAGTTCAATGATTATCCATACCATATGCATGAAATAAAAATATATGGGTTGGTTTAAACAACCGTTCTGTACCGCTGTAAGGCGTGCAGAGTGGAGGAAATACATAGGTATGTAGAGGCGGACGTCCTGTAATCCACTACCTATACGCTGCTAAATAAGAAGGACAAGAAAATAAATAATAAAATAATAAAAAAAATAAATGTGCGAATAAATAATTTATTTAGTTAATTTATTTTGGAGGTAATGCAGCGGGTGGGCGATCAGTCGGGGAATCAACTTCTCTTGCGAGATGTCCGAGGTTCGAATCCGGTCGGCGAGTGCCAATGTGTTTTTTTTATTTGAACAAATTTACGTGCATAGTTACCTTCACCAGCTGCTCCATCGTTCGGATTCCACGTAATACTGTAGGTGATTCGGGTTGATTGGAGAAAATTTTAAAAGATAATAAATACTCCCCTGCCACACATAAAGTGTGATATAGTTTAAGTATCTGGGTGACCGAGCTTCGCTCGGCGTCTTTCAAGTTTAGCTACTCAATAGCAGATGGCACTACATGACCTTGTTGGGACGTGGGACGTGGGCCAGGTGGGACGACGACATCAAGTACGTCGGCGGAAAGCAGTGGTTCCGTATCGCTGAAGGCCGGGAGGACTGCAGGAAAATTGGAAAGGCGTATGTCCAGCAGTGGACGCTTACACGCTGACTGACCTTGTTAACATTAGCGCCTACTGGTACATCAATATTCGAAAAGATGGCGTTAGAAAAAAAAAAACATAATACAAATACAAAATTTCATCCAAATTGTTAAAACCGTTTTCGAGGAACTAATTATTTAAATAGGTATATATACAAGAATACCTCACTTAAAGCTGTAGGGATATTATGATTATTAAAATTTAATAATCATAATTAAATATTGATAACATTTGCGTTGATGAAAAAGTTCCTGTCATCATTCAAGCCAGTCGCTAGATACCTTCGTATAAAAGCTGACAAAAAGAACCGATCCACCTTGAATGCAGTAACAGTCCCAGAGAAAACGATAAAAGTGCGCGGCTTTGAGGGGGTAAGTTTTCGCATTATGCCCACCTCCTCTTTTCTTCGCTTCCCCGCCTCGCCTTTTCTTCGCCTCGCTTGTTCGCCGCTTCGCCTGGAGGAAAATTAAGTAGCAGAAAAATAGAGGATCGAGTAGTTATGTATTTCGATTAAAATCAATAGGTACATTAGCTATTCCGTAGCGATATTACATCGAGAAAAAAATGCAATTTCAAGATTAGGCTAGACGCGTTGAATTCCAGAAATAGCGCTTTCCTCAATGTAAATGTCGCTATAGCAATGTAAATAAGTTACATTACTCGAAATTCCTCGAACAAAGTCAGTAGTCGAACAACCCTTGTAAGGGCGTGGCTGAAGCTCTTATTTTTCGTATCAATTGTACCTATTAAAGCAAACCGATTCTAAAATTTCGCTTACTCTTGAACTTACTTCTTGGTCCCTATAAGTGATGGTGTGATGTTACAAATCACATTATTGGTGGAAACCCGTATGTAAATTGCTTGAGTATTTTTTAGAATAAATCACATTAAAACAAACTGATTCTCTGATTTATATTATTTCCCACTATACTAATCCACTCCTATGAGATATGGCTTGATGTTACACAGATGTCAACAATATCAATACATCGCAGATCATATTGGTGAAAGCTAACCGAATTGGTCGATTTTTTCCAACTGCGTTCACGTCCTACCCAATCGCTCAGCTCCATTGACATATAAATAACTAACAATAATTATGTAAGTTAATGCTTAGCTCTTAGGAATAAAGACGGGATGCTGCATATAACCTGGCCGGAGATATGTCGCATTACAGAGGTAAAAACTGCAAGCGAATAGGTTAAGCCGTTCTTGAGTTATAAGCGAACATTATGTACATACAGACGGCAGACGTTGGATCGTATCATATGTAGGAAAGGGACAGGGATAAGTAATTGTAAGTATTACTTGTAATTGTCAGTACATCATTAAATCAAGTTACTTACATAGTTCCTTCTTAGGTATTACTGGAAGTACAATTATTATGAATTTTATGTACAAACGTTATGTTTTTTTTACTACACACTTATATTTTAATGTACGCACGTTTCAAACATTCAAAGGTTCACTGGAATAAATCTCTATATATATAAGTCCGCCTTAACACCGCAAGCTATTGTTTACATCTTATTGTTTATATAATTATCCTACATGTATAAATTGTTTGTTTAGTAACGAATTGTTATTTATCTACTATGTCGATTTGGCTGGTGGTGAATTGGCCTACTGTCGCGTTCCGCCAGCGGGACGGGGCGGCGCGGCGGGGCGGCGGTGCTTCGCGCAGAGAATGCAACTTTCGGCCTCCCAATTTCCGTACTACCCTATACCTACCTATACCTCTGGCACCGTTATTTGCACTTCGGCCCAACTTCGCGTGAGTCTCAAACGCACCGAACGCCAACTTTGTTCCGGTTTTTGCCCGCATATTTTCGCACTAATGGCGCATCCAAAGTATTCCTATCGAAGTTGGCGAAGTCGGGCGTATTGTGCATGCGAGATTTGCTCCGAAGCGCGGGGCCTCTTGAAGAAACTTAGCCCTCGGGCTATGATGATCCTGTCGCTCGGATTATTCACAATTTATGACTTATGAAGTATGTAGGTATTCAGTTGTGCGAAATAATCACTAGTTGCTGTATTACTTGCAGTTTAGTTTTGCAAATACACACATATTATTTGGGTACTTATCTATATATAAAATATAGTAATTTAAATACAGTGTAACATTGTGGTACATTTTTCGACCCCTAAAATACTGTTACTTAGGTAATGAATAACTAATTAATAAAATAATTTAATAAATGCTTCACAAATTATGCGAATCTATCACTGGAATCTATATTGTGTATTGTATCATTTCGTCCATAGGTCGTTAACCTAAGCTTGGACATGTCGATAATTAATCCAGTTCTAATTAAATGCGAAGGAGAACTGACAAACTTTCGGAAGTCGTAATGTTTTGTTAGTACCTTATAATAAGCATTATAGTCACTTAGAAATAATTAACCCATACTACCGCTCACAAGAATATTATTGTTTATTTACAGCATTAACGTGAATACTTAAGAATCTGACCACTCTGCCTATTAAAATTACCTATATCTGGTGTATAGTGCTATAGTCAATTATGATACTTATATATATTAAGTAAAATCAACAACGAGATAAACTATAGACGAAAAATCTTCCATCAAGGACGAGGCCGAAGGCCGAGCTCCGTTCATGTAAACGATATTCTTCAAGAAGAAACTAAGTATCTCATGGCGACGCTGAAGGTGGAGCTGCGTATAGCTAAACTATATACTTTTTCAAAGAAAGTAACTAAGAGCGTGGCCGAAGGCCGAGCTGCATTCAGGGTAACAATAAACCTTCTGGAAGACAGTAAGTAACTAAGGGCGTTCGTTCGCGTAAATTATATTATATTCTATCGAAGAAAACAAGTTATTAAGGGCGAGGCAGAGGAGGAAAATGGCATGTACGGAACCTGAAGAGGGCCACACCAGACCTGTCGAATGTAAATGTGGCTTACCCGGAGTGAGTGGACCGATGAGGGCTGGCGACGCGTTCGCGGCAGCTGGCCAGTTACACCCTCGGGCCTCTCGACTTCGGACAGATCTTAGGCGAGTTCAGGCTGTGGCACACGCGCGACGTGAAGCACGACGACGACGTTGGGAATTTCGTGCTATCTGAGCCGTTTTTATGACAGCCGTTTTTTTACGTTCTTCGAGAAAGAATATTGTTTACCTAAACGCAACTCGGCCTTCGGCCTTGCATTTGGTTACTTACTTTCTTCGAAAAGGTTTATCTTCTTGCTGAAATCAGTTCGGATTTCACCTCGCCCATAGTTAGTTACTTTCTTCGAAAACGATTATGGACTTCTATACAGCTTGGCTTCGACCATTCAAGAAGGATAATCTTCTTCCTGAATGCAGGTCAGGCTCAGATCAAATAATATTATGATAACATAACATCACCCTTTAGTGCCTATGTTAACTTTTCAAAGTAAAATGTACCTACTTAATATTAAAATTAGTACCCAAAGCTCGGCTTAGATTATAATTAAATTAGTTAACATTAATAACAGTAAGTTGGAGCTCGGACGGACACTTTGCGACCAAAACAGATAAAGTTCCTGGGACATGTCTTTTCAATTATTCAGATGACCTTTTCCTCTCCGACCCGGCTCTCCCCTCAGGCGGCGCGCGGCGGCGGCGCCGCGGGGCGGCGGCGGCGGCGTCGGCGGAGGAGGCGACCGAGTACCCTTCCGAACGACCAACCCACAAGTTGGTAACCTCTGGAATGCGACCTCAGTGTCCCTAAACCTTAAGCCAGAATGTAGGTAGGTGGGTATACACGAGGTACTTTTATATTTTAGACCACATCATTTAGAAAAATAAATACAAGATGAATATTAAATGGGCTAGTTTAGCCATTTTTCTGTAAGGGAAAAAAGTTTTTTTTTTATATGTTAAATATAACAATTATTATTTATTTGTATAATTTTAGAATATTTTTCACCTTCTTTCTTAAAGCAGTAATGTAGCATAGGTGTGTACCTACATACCTAGCACGCAAAGAATTTCAATACGTTATAATACAAAAATTACATTTTCGACATTATCCCGCCTTTGAGTACCGATTTTAATGAATATCTATACATATAATAAAATCGTAGAGGTAAGAAAGTCTGTACATTGAATGTATTCGGAAAAAAACTAACCAGGGTGGCTTAAAATGAGATACTGAACATGTTAGAACAGTTTTTAAAATTTTTGTTTGTTTGTTTGTTTGTCTGTACGCGCATCACGCAAAAACCACTGAACGGAATTAGACGAAACTTTGTATAGTGGCAGTTTATATGCCGGGTTAACATAATACGTAAAAAAAATTAACAAAAATAAAAAAAAATTAACAATTATAAACATTATTGCGCGTTTAAAATCACGTAGTCCAAAGTAAAGGTAAAAACAATTTTAAATGTCATGTTGACAACGGAGAACTGTCATCTCGACGTGAGCTGGCCGGTGACAAATTATTTGATAAATAAAAATAATAATTGAAAGTCGAAGTTATGTCGCTGTCATTGGTGCAATAAAATTTATATATCTGTTGCCCGCGGCTTCGCTCGCGTGAAATTCGTATTTAAAAAAAAAGAAAGTAAGTAACTAAAGACGGGCCCGAAGGCGGATCTGCGCTCACGTAAACGATATTCTTTCTCGATGAAAGTAACTAAGGGCGAGGCGAAAGGCGGAGCTGATTTCAGGAAGAAGAAAAACATTCTTGAAGAAAATAAGTAACTAAGGGCGAGGCCGAAGGCCAAGCTCTATTCTGGAAGACCGTATACCTTCTCGAAGAAAGTAAGTAACTATGGGCGAGGCCGCAGGCCGAGCTGCGTTCAGGAAGAAGCTAAACCATCTTGAAGAAAGTAAGTAACTAAGGCGAGGCCGAAGGCCGAGCTACGTTCGGATAATTGAAAAACCATCTCGAAGAAAGCAAGTAACTAAGGGCGAGGCCGAAGGCCGAGCTGCGTTCAGGAAGAAGCTAAACCATCTTGAAGAAAGTAAGCAACTAAGGCGAGGCCGAAGGCCGAGCTACGTTCTGACAAATGATAAACCATCTCGAAGAAAGCAAGTAACTAAGGGCGAGGCCGAAGGCCGAGCTGCGTTCAGGAAGAAGCTAAACCATCTCGAATAAAGTTAATTAATATTAAGATTGAGTTAATTTAATTTAAATTTTATTATAAAGTCCACGCTTCTAACGGCAAATATACCGTGCATCCTAGAACCTCGCGGTTATTCCCGGCTGGATGGCAAGAGGCCCGATGCTAGAGACCTTAGTGCCATGGACTAAGGGTAGTTCTTTGATGTGGGACGCCACTTTTGTTCTCACATTGGCTCCAAGTCACGTTAGGACATCTTCAAGAGCGGCTGGCGCGGCCGAGGCTGGGGCGGAGAGCCTCCAACGCAGCAAATATAGAAATATAATTCAAGATTTCGAATTTGTTGCGTTTGCGGTTGAAACCCTCGGTCCGTGGAGCAGTGAAGCCAAAAGAGGCTTGAGCTGGTTGACGCAACTGGTGTCCCGTCATCAAGGGCTTATGTACTTCATTCAGAGGGTAAGCCTTGCCATCCAGCGGGGTAATGCCGCAAGTGCTCTAAGAACATTTGAAAATGCCCGTTTTGATAGTTATTTTAATGTTTGTTAGGTAGGTTTAATTCTTTGGTTATTAATATTACTTTTTTATTTATATGAAATAAATAGATTGAGTAAACGATATTATATTCTATCGAAGAAAGGAAGTCTTTAAGGGCGAGGCCCGAAGGCGGAAGAGGGTTTTTGGTTTACCTGAACGCAGCTCGGCCTTCGGCCTCGCACTTAGTTCCTTCCTGTCTTCCAGAAGGTTTGTCGTCTTCCTGAACGCAGCTCGGCCTTCGGCCTCGCCCTTACTTACTTCCTTTATTTGAAAAAGGTTTATCGTTTACCTGAAAGCAGCTCGGCCTTCGGCCTCGCCCTTAGTTAGTTACTTTCTTTGAGAAGGTTTATCGATTACCTGAACGCAGCTCGGCCTTCGGCCTCGCCCTTAGTTACTTACATTCTTCTTTGGAATACGAATTTCACGCGAGCGGAGCCGCGGGCTCAGCTAGTTATAAATAAATGCATGCTCCACTGTGTATGTGCTCGGTGGCATCATTACATCTGCACGGCCGCATAACTCGCGACTACGCTGCAATAACACGAACGAAACACCGCATGAAAACTAATGGATTACCACCCCTTTGAACATTCCCGAAAGAGCCGACTACGCAACACCCTCTGTCCCTTTGTCTCGATACGCGTTTTAACATCTAAAGACCACGCTTCGAATGACCCTTTAAGGGCGAACCCTCAAAATAACTAACACATGAAAACATTTACATGCATTATACATTTAATTCGATTTTATTTCACGGAGTCTGAAAGCCTTATTCAATGGAATATTTGGTTTCGTCCCTAATGGTGAAACATATGAATTAAGTTCCCATAGTCGATTTTGTACCTTTATTCAGTGGGGGTGGTAGGTAGCAATTCAGACGGGTTTAACATACACTTACTACGAGATGGGATCTACAGTACATGGAGTCCGACCCATAATGCAACTCGCATTCATGACAAAACATAATTCAAGGGATAAGCCGGCCTTTGCACCTTAATATGCATTTATTGTGTTTTCTGTATGCAAAATGTTGTGGAGCATATTATTTAAACTAAGAACCAGATAGCGGGGTCGTTTGAGTAGGTAGGTACTTATGGTGAAGCATACATAGCGTCACACCTGTTTCCCGATGGGGTAGGCAGAGACAACGGATCTCCACGTGCCACGATCCTGACACACCTCTGCCGCCTCTTCCACTACCATAATGTTCTTCATGCATGCTCGTCGGTTACGGGTACTACGCACATTCCCCTTTTTGAGCACATGCCCGATCTGGTCCAGGTACGTGCGTCTAGGGCGACCCTTCCCGACTCTTCCACTCACATTTGCTTCATAAATTTCTTTCGTTGGTCTCCTATCATCCATTGTTCCAACATGACCGAACCACCGAAGTATCCCTTGTGAAAGCATCCTATGGTGAAGCGTAAACCGAAATTACATTTATGAAATTCTCAGACAAACAAACTATCACTCAAGACGCTATTTTCGTCAAAATGTATGTAGTTTTGCAACTGTAGTTCAGCTATGAGCATACATCGGAATCCGCGGGGCACGAATGATTGAAGGTTGTTTAGTGATGGGACAATGTATCCACAAATATCGAAAATCGATCGTTATTTTAGAATAATATGAAATAATGTCGATTATTAAAACTAAGAGTATTTCTATAGAAAATAAGATATAATAAACAAATGTTGTATTTACTGTGTAGTTGCAATACCAATCTGTTCAAACCACAATATTAGTTTTATTAGTATGGAATAGAAAGAATTTGATTTTTTTTACCAACTTACACGTGTTACATCATAATGATATTGAAGACTTTTTTGTTACTGTTATGAAACTGAATCGATTAGGCTATAAAAATCAACCACCTATTTTTTTTATTTAAACACATAAAAAAATATTTTACATAAAAAAAAGGCCAAGGTCCAAAAAAATTGGTCTTACAAAATTAGTTCATAGTAAGCTAAGGGGGGGTTCTGTATCGGAAATAGATCACTTTTAAAGAACAAAGAATTTTTTTTTTCACAAAATTTTTTTTTTAATGTTATATGTAAAAAAAAATTTTTCTTAATCGTTTCGGTTTCGTGCTAGGAACAAAAAAGTCTTCCAACACGTATATCTCTTTCTTTCAGAAATTGTGAAAAACCACAATTTTAGTTTTATTAAAATTTTTATATAGGTTTTACTCCCTATATGATACAGAACCCCCCCTTAGCGTACTATGAACTAATTTTGAAAGACCTTATATAAATATGTATTATATTTACTTAATCGTTAACATAAAGTATACATGTTTATATAAGTACTGTAGGTATATAAGTATTCAGGTCTGAAATATGACATGAATAAAATACAATAAACAAATAAATATGAGTATCGATAACAGTGTCGATTGTTTATTGATCGCCGTAGTCAATCCCTAACAAGGTCGTATTCGTGCCCCGCGGATTCCGATGTCTGGCTATGAGTTATGACGCGCGGGAGCGGGGGTTTTTCTACCTCCACGGGTAAAACTAATTTTTAAAGGAGCGTCACACTCTATTTGAAATTTCTCATCGAAGAACGTATCGTCAATCATAGATACTCGTAATTTGACATCTCGTGAATGGTAAGAGGGTTTTTATTTAAATTTCAGATTTGGTAATTAGAAGAGGGTCTTACTAGACACGCAAAATTTCAAGTGTGTAGGTCAAATAGATTTTAAGTTATGGGGGGGTCGAAATTGGCCCGAGATGGTTCGTGTAATATCAAAGAGTTTGTCAGCGACGTTATACAAACTCTTTGTTTAATATAATATAACCCACGGCCGGTGTGTCGCCCTTTCGCTTTGCGAACTTGGCTGACACACTGCCGTGTGTCTAGATAGTTTAATATAAAATTGAGAAATCAAGCGTTAAATAATGCATTCAGGTAAGTAGTATATACATAGGTATACAATACAATTCAGATAACACATGCTGCTAAATTTGAGTAGGCCAGTCTCCACAAACAGTACCCGTTCACGAACATCACGCCAGGGTCTGATTGCCTCTCCCAGCCATATTTGAGGGTGGGAGGGGACCCGGACCCAGCGTCACCTTAGCGATGCACTACCCCAGCGGCAATATTACATTTTAACGATTCGTCTGTATATTTAGTTCTAATACTATTATTTTTTAAATTAAATTGTCAAAAAAATATATATATATTATAATACAATATTAATTACATAAAATATCAAGTTGTTAATGGAGTGGGAATTTTCTGGAATTTAGTTGGTATACCTAGGTCGTCGTATAAGTAGGTAAATATGAAGATAATGCTTGTATACCGCTCTCAGTTCCGACAATACTCCGACTAGGGAGGATTGATGAGCTACTAACAGGTAGATGGAGAGGGATATGTACACTTGTATAGATATGTCTTCGCCCAGTACACTTCAAGTTTTCATACATTTTGAAGGTTTTAAGAGGAAGTATGCAAGTACAACAAATAATAAATAGTAGCCTAGTAACTTTGTTAACTAATGCTGAAAATCTTATTATTTCTATTCGATAGAAGGAGATAATTATTCCGAGAGATCTTTTTTCTCTTTATAAAATCTCATTCAAGACTAAATGTGAAAAAAAGTTTTAAAAAACATAAAACCGACTTCCTAAAAAAAGTAAAACTAAAAAACTATTTAAAATAAAAATATAAAAACCGCCTTCAAAAATATATGAAATAAAAACCTAAAAAAAAAAACGAACCCTAGAGTTGAAGGCGGTGCTAAAAAGGCTACACAAATCACAAAGGATATTATCATCCGCTCATGTTTTCTTTCATGCATCATTTTTGCTTGCTTTAGCACCGCCTTCAACTCTAGGGTTCGTTTTTTTTTTTAGGTTTTTATTTCATATATTTTTGAAGGCGGTTTTTATATTTTTATTTTAAATAGTTTTTTAGTTTTACTTTTTTTAGGAAGTCGGTTTTATGTTTTTTAAAACTTTTTTTTTATTTCACAGTTTTTTTTAGTAATTTTTTGCTATTAATGTACTCGGCGGAATCGCTCGGCCTTCGGCCTCGCGATTCCGCCTCGCTTTCCAATCCGATCTTGACCCAATTAAAATAGGACCACGTCAGCTTCGATAGCTCAGTGGTGCAGACAGTCAACTGTCGGTATTGAATATTAAGCAACGCTGGGTGCGGTCAGTACTTAGATGGGTGACCGCTGACCGTTGGAGGCTGACCAAGGTTCGGATTCCTCGTAAAACTGTAAGTCCCTTCCCTCGTAATTTTACTTGGTGGTAGGGTTTAACCTTCCCGGGTTGGTACCACCGCACTGAATTAAACGTCGGTCGAAACGGCTATGTAAATAGTTTGTGTTTTCCGACCAGTTCAGTGTAGTCAGCACGATCAAAGGGGGAAGCACTGACATGGCACTGGTGTTATGGGCTGACATCACAGACGTTGTAGGTGATGTTGCAGAACTTAGTAGAATGGACAGACATAAACGTGTTACGGAAGCCTACTTTTATTATAAAATAACCGTCGGAGGACCTTGGTTGAAAATTGTAAAATTTAGTAGAACGGATAGACATGCATATGTTACGGAACCCTACATTCATTTTGCAGAACTTAGTAGAATGGACAGACATAAACGTGTTACGGAACCCTACTTAACAGTTGCACTCCGGGAGTGCCGGCAGATCCCGTGCCACTCTAACTTAACCCTTAACGCAATGACTTAAGGTTTCATTTTAAAAATGACGCTGACGCGATGTCGCGAGTTATACATTTTTACCCACCTAAAAAAGTGCCAAGAGCCGCTAAAGAAGTTTTCACTTCAAAAACCTCAGGGTTATCCCCTTTCAAATAAAAAAAAAAAGAATTTTCAAAATCGGCCCACAATTGACGGAGTAATCGCGTAACAAACATCCAAAAAAAGAAAACATACCGTCGAATTGAGAATCTTTTAGGTCTAAAGTAAATTTCTCGTGAAGACAAATGCAACGAGCCCAAACACGATGGGTTTATCATGTGTAGTTTAGGAGTTCCTATGGCCACCTTCTGTCTCCATCATCAAACCAGCTCGATGGTACTCGGTACAGTAGGTACTGGCCAGGTACCATAATAAATTAAACGCCGGTCGGAAAAGATAAAAAAATTTCAAATTTAGAATATTCATGAAACAAGGGTCCGAATATGTATCACTAGTATATCGATTCATGTATTTCAACAGGACAGAGAAAATTTCAAAATATTAGGTATTTAATACTTTTTAGTTTTTTTTTTTTTGTTTTTTGGAAATCGGTTTAATATTTTTTAAAACAGTTTTTATTTCATTCTTTTTAGTAATATTACATAAAAAAGAATAATCGAAATCGAATAATCGAAATCGATTGAAGTGGTACAGAATTATTCGCCATATGTGTCAGACTGCAAATTGCTGAATAAGTCCACATCACAAATGTTTTGCTGAAGGTAACCACACACCATACTAATTTATCAAACTGAAAATTGCCGAAAACGACCACATCACAAGTTTTGCTGAAGGTAACCACACACCATAGTATTATGCTGATTTTTCGAAAACCACTGAACCAATTTCGATAAAATTGAAATGGGACCACCTCGGAAGTATGACCTAACTAACAAAAAAAGAATTTTCTAAATCGGCCCTCAATTGACGGAGAAATCGTGTTACAAACATACAAAAAAATAAAAATAAAAAAAAAAATAAAAAAAAAAAACATACAGACGAATTGAGAACCTCCTCCTTTTTTGGAAGTCGGTTAAAAACAAGAATACCGGGATACGTGTCAACTTTTTAACCGACTTCCAAAAAAGGAGGAGGTTCTCAATTCGTCTGTATGTTTTTTTTTTTTATTTTTTTTTTTATTTTTATTTTTTTGTATGTTTGTAACACGATTTTAACAAAGCCTATTCAAAGCATCTCCGCGGAATTATTTCGTGACTCTACACGGACCAGGTTTCTTTCAGAACTGATTGTGGTTTTGAGAAATACCTTTGCTTAGAAATTTTACCGAGTATGTTAAATGTTCTACCAACCTAGAGTCTTACGTCCGATCTTTGTCAATGAAGCTTCTATACCAGCCTGCGGCAGTAACTACTCCAGACTATAAGTCACAAATCGCACTGAATTTATATTCCTCCAGCTCTGGAATGCGAGAGACACATTATCTGGTAGCAGATAGTGCAGCATCACGACGGGGAAAGTTAATGGAAAGGGGTTTATAGTTCGGAACACGTATCGCTGCCGCTCTGGTACGGGGCAGGGGCGGGCGGAGGCAGACGGCCAGCATTCCAAGGGCGGCAACGCGAAACCTGATTGGCTCCCATCTTGCAAGTTAAACTATAAAAAACAACAGTCTAGTGTAGGAGCAACCCACGCGCAGACTAGACAATAAAATGGTGCGCACACAACAACAAACATAAGTATTTACGTAAATAATAGCTTTTAAACTAAGTACATGATCACTATTGACTATTGAGAGATATGTCTGTCTAATCAGTGCTGCGGCCTGCGGCAGAAGGCTCGCCCGCTGTCGCAGCAATAAGCTGAGACAGACACCCATTTATCTTATTGTTTTCAATTAATTTTTTCATTATTGTTTTTAATTCATTCAATTGTTTAATCGTGTCAATAACATAAATAAACATTTTTCATTTCATTTCATTTCAGAATTAAATGGTCCTAATAAATAAAGCGATGTTTCTACGGGCGACCGTCCAACATACGTCTATAATATATGAATTCTTATAATTCAGAACCACTTTATATACGGTTTTTACTGTATTTTTTTGACGCGTTCCCTTTTTGAATTTTCAGGCTTATGCGGCGTATGAGGAAAGCCTTGACACGCACGTCACTGGATTTCTGATATGATACTACTGAAGTGAACAACGGGAACAGAAGAGCTAAAAATGATTGAAACAATATTCATCACCATTTTTAATTTCACCATTTAAATTTTTATTGAAAAAACAAGTAAAAAGGTATTTTTGACGTGATGACGTCACGTCTTATAAATTGATGAATACCGGCTGCACGCACGAAAAAGTGTCACGTTCCATCTGAGCCTGTGTGTGCAAGCGAGAGCGCGTAACAAGCGATAGAGAGGCACAATCGGTATAGTCAAAGTTACCATGGAAACGTCTTAAACTGTCAAGATCAGACAACAGAAGTTTATTGATGGCCAGTCACGAGATGATTAATCTTTCTACTGGAAATAGAATAACTGATCTTTGCTCTATGTACTACGATTATTCCACGTCATCACGTAAAGCTATCGTCCGTAAACCGACTTTACAGACAACCATTTTTTTTTTTATTTAATTTTTTAAGCTGTAATATACTTATTTTCATAATACTAAGTTAAGAATATTAATAATAATAAATGCATTATCCCGTTCTTACTTAGGTTAATTAATTAATTCCTCTATATGTATTATGAGAACATATCTCAGCGACCAACGAGAATGTATGCAATGAGGGGAGGGGCAATTAGAATCACTCAACCGTAGTAGCGATCGATGTCTACGATGGATGACAGAAGATCTATCAACACGCTTGCGTCTGCAGGAGTCTGGGCAGTGCAGCAAGTAGGAGTGCATTGCCACTACAACTGATGGATCGGTAGCTACTATATCGTGCTGTGATTGAACTAATTTTCAAAGAGTTTAATTAAATTAAAACTAATGAGGGTGCACGATTGGCTACATCGCCTTTTACAATCGTTATGTCAGCCCATTACAACTCGGGATTAGGTGCAACCTATTTCAACTCAACCGTTTTAAAGGAATTTAAATAAATTAAAGGAGATAATAAACAATTTCAAACACAATTTAATGCTGCCGATTAGAATACAATGTTTTACATAAAGTTCCCGTTACACACTGATATACCTGATACACTTTTACTCAGTTTTTTATAGTAAAGCTTGCTGCCAAACTGTATTACCTATCTATAATAAGCGGCATATATTATGTAGATAGTTACTAAACAAGTATATACCTAACCATTATAAAAAAAACCTGCGAAATTTCTTGCCCTCTCAACGCTCATCTTCGTGTGGTGTGCGGCAAATTTTTACAAATTCGAGAGTAGTCAAACTACCTATGAGTGCTCAATAAACAATCTACAAATCTACAAACAATCTATCTACAAAATAAAATATAACAAATAAAAACTTGTAATAAAATCGCGAAATTTTTCAAAGAAAATAAATAAGGGCGAGACCGAAGGCCGAGCTACGTTCAGGTAAACAATAAACCTTCTCCAATAAAGTAATTAAGGGCGAGGCCGAAGGCCGAGCTGCGTTCAGGCAATCGATAAATCTTCTCGAATAACTAAGCAACTACTGGCGATGCTGACGGCCGAGGTATGTTCAAGTAAACAATGAACCCTCTCAAAGAAAGTTAGTAATTTAAAGGGCGAGGCCGAAGACCGAGCTCCGTTCAGGTAAACAGTATTCTTTCTCGATGAAAGTTAGTAACTAAGGGCGAGGCCGAAGGTGCACGAGGAGATACGTTATATCTGTGTACCCCATTGGAAAAAGGGGACAAGAGAGAGGGTAGTTGCCACCTCTGTGGCCGCGACTGCCCTACTCCAGCTACGTGTTCCGTGTAATGACACGCGCAAATGTTGACACAAGGGGAGGTGGCGCTGCGGTCGCCGCTTCATCGGCGCGACGACGGCGACGACGACGTTTTGTACGCGTATTATTTGACGTGCGGAGCGCTGTAATTGCGAGTGTACGCTTCAATCGCTTGACACTGTCGCTGTTTGCGAGGTGCCATGCCGCCTGTTTACTTGACTCCTACGCATCGGCATTTACGTTTGCGGCTCCGGGGTCTTTGCTCTCGTATTTTGTGTAGGTAGTTTGTGCGTTTAGGTACATAGGGTTATCTTAATTTAGTTTTTTTTTTTACCACTTATAATATAACCCATGAAGAATTAAAAGGCACATACAGCAGCGAATTACGTCGCCACCAGGCGTACTCAATGGCGATAGCAAAAAAAAAACCGGCCAAGTGCGAGTCGGACTCACGCACCGAGGGTTCCGTACCTCCACATAATTGCACGGTTTTTATTATTTATTGCTTTACTTTAGAGTTTGCATTATAATCAGGCCAAGTTTGACGTTTGTTTGTATTACTGGTTTTTACGATATAAAAAACGGAAATATTCAAAATAAAATAAAATAATATATATATTTATTAAATAAAAAAGCGGTCAAGTGCGAGTCGAGCTCGCAAAGCGTTCCGTACCATTTAATTTTTTCGTGAGAAATTTAAGACTTTTTTGAACTACTTGAAGAACTTTAAAACTTTAAGGATTTTCGTTTAGGTTTTCCTGAAAACTATAACAGAGGCCATTTATTTATTCAATTTTCGACCCAATAGTTTCGAAAATAAGAGGGGAATGCTAAATTATTCAATATTTTATTTAATATATCTTAAACTAGGTATGTATTTTAAAATTATAAAAAATTGCATGCATTTGTATTCCTTATACTTATAACGAGACCTTTCTAATTTGTCCCCCAGAATTGACCACGGAAATCTAAATTCATGTACCAAATTTCAACTTTTTTCTTCGAGTACATTCGGAGAAAAAAAGTAAGTTGTGACAGATGGACAGACAGACAGACACGAGAGTGATAGTATTAGAATTCCGTTTTTTTTCTTCTGAGGTACGGAACCCTAAAAAATATGAAATAGGTAAAAATTATTATTAAATTTTAATGTATTATCATGTAGACTACTTTTTTCCAACCCTACACGTAATACATCCTCTTGACGTTGACAGTTGACAAGTTAGTGTGACGTACAAAGCTCTTATCTTTAACCTACTACTTAGCTCAAAGTCTGATACATCGTTCGAGCCTACTAGCTCTTGTTGCGCTGGTGTTAGGTTACTTTAGTTTAGGCAATTAAATTGGGTTAGGTTTGTATGATGATGTAATAATATGAAAAATATTTGCACATTTATTTTCAAGAAAGGCTTTAAAAGCTGCAACGCTCGAGCGGTCATGGTGTTACCGGAAGCGTACGAGTACATTCGGAAGGAAGGTACATTCCAAGATTGCCGCCAGGAAATAATTAAACCCAAACAAAACTCGACGAAATCACAAATAAAAGTATTTTAACAGTTCTCTCTTATCGCTCGCATGGGGTGGAACAGGCTTCCTGCCCCACAAATAAATTCATACAGAAACGGCATTGTCATACACTGCATAATACTTTACTTTGTTGCCAAGTTTGGTTGGTATGCACTCAATTGTTAGGTTTCCATACCTCAAAAGAGGAAAAACGGAACCCTTATAGCATCATTTTGTTGTCTGTTTGTCTGTCTATCCGCCTTTCATCATAATTTTTCTCAGGAACGGATAGAGTTATCAAGTTAAATTTACACCAAATATGAAAGTTCACGGTCCCTTGAAGGCATAAAAAATGTAAGCTTCTAAGTCAGCCCAATCAAAATCCGAAAAACAGTTCACATGTAGTAATATCACATAAAAAATTTGTTTTTATAGATTCTAACTACAAGAATGCCTGACAGTCAAACCATTACTGTAGTTTTAATTTAGGCGTTTCGTGATTTTTAAAACACAATTATTTTGGTAAATACATAACACAAATATATTGTGTGGTGGTGCCTCGGTGCGCGAGTCCAACCCGAACATTGCAGGTTTTTTTTTATGAAATCAGCATTGGTGGCTATGCTGACGGACCAATGGCGCAGTCGACAGTCAAAATCACGTTTCCTCGCGAAGATAACACTCAGTTAGGCGACATGCCATGCCACCAGATTTGCGAACTGTTAATACGACCAATCGGAAAACAAACTCACCGGAAGAAATTTATTTACACACTAGCTTGTGCCCGTGACTTCGCTCGCGTGAATTTTGTATTTCAAAGAAGAATGTAGGTAACTAAGGGCGAGGCTAAAGGACGAGCTGCGTTCACATAAACGACAAACTTTCTCAAAAAAAGTAAGTAACAAACAGCGAGGCCGAAAGCCCAGCTGCATCCTGGAAGACAATAAACCTTCTTTTACATATAGAACACAATCGAGTATACATGCGTGATAGATATGGGCATAGATTTGTAATTTCCTCTCTGCTTTCTTATTCTTATTTCTTTCACATCCTCGACAAGTTGATGCCCGGTCTAGATATTTATTTCTTTCCTGTCCATATGTCGGTCACATCGTTTGGAGAGCAGCCAGGCTCAGTTTGGCATTGCGTTGTGTTTTGTTGTTGCGTATTGTTCCATTATTCAATGAAATGACGTAATTGTCGGTGTAATTGATGAATGATTTTGTTTTTTATTTTTGTAGGTTATAGGTGTAGAGGGATTTTTTTTAATGATCGTAGCGCATTACCTCCATGGGTTCTCTCTCTTATTAAACTCTTACGAAACTATTTCAGTGTCGCTGCAGTACTTTGGTGACTGGCTTTATAGCACGTTAAAAATTTTAAATGTTGCCAAGATTTGGTCGGCGTGCACTCCATAGCATGAACATACAAACATTTATTTGGATGTTTATTATGTTCCTGCCCTGTTACATGACCGTACACGGAGCGACAGCAACAAGAGTCGCTCTCTAGATATTTGCTCTCTGATGCGGGTAGACCGGAAAAATGAAACCGCGGCGCTTCGTTTCGTGCGCAAACACACCTCGCTCCATGGCTATAATAAATACACCGCATAGAGGTAAAGTCGCTTGAGCAAATAGCGCCAAACCCGCAGCGCAGACCTGCTGTAGGCGACCCTTCACGTGGATTCGGATTCTGCGGTCTAAAGAATTGTAGGCCTCAGAATAAAAGCGCTTTGGCAACTTGGTTAGAATTGAAATTTTCTCATCGTCACACTTATTGTAAGAGCTATTTAATTAAGCTTTGAATCGGCGATACTATATCACTATGATATTGTAATATTCGTGCCTTACTGCTGCTGCTTGATAGTTATCTTGTCCGAATATTTTGGTGGTCGATATTGTGCTATAATTTACCAGAGTACCTACTTGCAGCACAAGTATAGGTAATTTAGGTTCTTTATCTAAGATATATTATTTACCACAGAATATTAAACTGTCGGCGTCGTCGCGGCCGGCGAAGGCCGCCGATCGCTGTTAGAATAGATAGAAACTCTTTATTGCACACAAATTAAAGGAAGAACAGCACACGACAAGAAACAAGAAATACAGGAGCGCGCAAAGGCGGACTTATCACTACAAGTGATTTCTCCAGTCAACCTTTAATTGAATAAAATACAGAGAAAGAAGTATGGGCAGTGCAAGCGAAAGGCACGAATACGTGTTTTAATACATGTAACATACATACCTATGACGCTGTTACGCTGTTCTGTATACGCTGTTCTGTGGTATTTACAGAAAAAATCTTAACCCGTAATTTAAACGATATGTCACGAATACCGTGTTTGTATTTCTGCTTGCACAATCACGAGGTAAAATTGTTTGCGAGAACTTCACTTCAATCCTATAATCGACTATAGTAGTTCACCTTCGTACATCTCCAAAGAATTTAACACAATAGAATGGGCATCCTTTTGTCTAGGGGAGTGAAAAAAATTGCACAAAGAAGATATTACAAATATTTACACATATCGCCGCTACACTTGTGTTTATTCACGTATCCCGTGCGAATTGTGTGCACTCTGACCAAACGTGGAACAACGTGAAATGCTGGCGAAGTATGATTATGAAAAAAAAAACTGTTTAAAAAAAACATTGAATCGACTTCAAACCCTAAAAAGTATTAAATAATATTGTGATCTTGAGTAGAAGGCGCTGCAAAAGCACAAAAGGGTCCATCTATAAATTTTCACCTATGCTTTTGTACCGCCTTCTACACAAGATAAAAAAATAATAATACTTTTTAGGGTTTGAAGTCGGTTCTGTGTTTTTTTAAACAGTGTTTTATTTAACTATTTTTAGTAATATCACATAATATTAAATAAAATAGGTTGACGGGAAGTAGATGATTGAAAAATTCCTCAGTGTGAAAATGTTCATCTCTTAATTTCCCACCCTTATGGGTGGTATTCTTTCAAAAAATGAAAGGACCAACCCTGAAATATAGCCCACTTATGAAACAAAGAACCATCAAAATCTGTTGAGAATTGTCGGAGAAATCGAGTAAAATACACAAAAAAAAAGATACAGACGAATTGAGAACCTCCTCCTCAAAAGATACAGACGAATTGAGAACCTCCTCCTTTTTGGAAGTCAGTTAAAAATTCTTCGGTAGATTTCTTTGTACACCTAAATCGAAAAGGAATAGTAACGTGACTTGCTGAAAACTTCGTCTCCAATCCATTTCCTACAGTCTCGCTCCTCGGCTAGACACACAGAGACAAAAAGTGCTGATTCAGTGAAGAATCTACCGGCGACCTTACTCAGCTGCCATGGCTAGCTCTATTGTACCTACCTGTATGTACTATGTATGAGTCTGGTATAACTACCTACGCTTGTATCCTAAAGGTCTAAAAAAATAAATAAAAATAAATGCCGCGACTTTCTACAAATTATACCAAGTTTATAAATATAAATATGCCTGTTACGAGCGGGCATAGTAAAATCTATTGAATTTGTAATTTTTATCTACATTGTCGAAAAAATCTGCAGTTTTTAGGGTTCCGTATCCGTCGTACGGGGCCCTATTACTAAGCCTACGCCCGTCTAAACCGGCCAATTGAGAGTCGAACTCGCGCACCGAGGGTTCCGTATCACCATGTCATGGTCAGCGCCACTCACACCATCTATGGCGTATTTTAGATAGCGCGCATATACTTTTTAGTTTCTTATATGACCCCCGTGAATTGTTTACTTTTTCTTATTTTTATTATTTATTTTTATATCGGCATGTCGGCATGACATTCGCAACCCCCGCATACGACCGAACGTCCATGGGCATCGTGAGACACTTTATGGGTGGCTCGGCACATGAACAAAAAGAATATATAACATCATAGATGTTTATCTGTGAAAATTAATAAAATATACATACAGGTGTTCAATCATATTCTACTCAATATACCTACCTATAGGAACACGTTTCAAGAAGGAAAATTACCTTTTACGTCTAAAAGAAAGAAAATCTTTATACATTTACCGTGTATTGTAATTTCCGAGTTTGTTTTTACATAATTTTTCGAACTCCGCTAAAAAAATATTATGTAATTTTATGAAATGATGTTGCATATTATGTTCTGGCAATTGATAATATGAAAGCCAGTTAAGTTTGTAAATCTTAAGTGATTGGATTTAAAAAAATTGCTTAATCAATCAAATATCAATAGAACGAGTCGGTAATGACATTAAAATTTTTTTTTATTAAGATTACTATGCTGGCGCTCAACACGAATTGATAGAATTTTATTATTACCCAACTACGGCTAAGCGTAAAGGGTTATTAGCAGCTGCGATAACCCAACAATATAGTATATACACCCAAATAAGAAACCTGAGGAAACTATAAAACATTGTAGCATATAGAGCAGCGATCGGCGGCCGTCGCACCGCGCCCCTTTTTTTTTCCTCTGTGGTGTGTAGCATTTTGTATGGCCAATCACATCAGGCTCCATTCCATAAGAAGAGGGAATTTTCCACACCTGGAACTATCAGTCAGCGTTTTTGAGTTCAACGCTAGGCATATGCCTCTCCAATCTTTCACCGCTTGTCGTCGTTCCACCTGGCGGGTGGTGCTCCCATACCTTCCATTTTCCTACCCGTGATGGTTAGGTATATATTTCAATTAAAAAAAAATAAAACATAGGTACCAAGTAACCAACCATGCGTAATTAATTACAGGTGTTTCAAGCCCAAAATAATAATTTCATTTTTGGGATCACTGCTCCACCTCGCACCGGCTGAGCGGCCGAGTGTGCCAGAACAAAGACGGAAGCCGAACGACTTTGTACCTCTGTGTGCTTACGAAATTGAGATTGAATAATTTATAATTCGGTGAAAGTGGGAAGGGTGCCACGCTGCCTACTCACTCGTGCCGAAGGAAGACAACGCGTTGGACCTTCTCGTGGACTTGTATCTATGTAATTATATTGTTTTTTGTATTATTAACATCTATACGGGGACCCCGAGTATTTTTCAGGGCTGGAGAGAATTGCGATCTCGAACAGTAACAGCTGTGACGGTGATACTCGTGAGCGATGATTGCACATTTTCACTGTGAGTCCCAACACTAACACTTTTGTTTTTAGGGTTCCGTAACTCAAAAGTGGAAAAAAGTAAATCCTTATAGGATCAATCTCGTGTCTGTCAGGCTGTCGGTCTGTCTGTCGGTCTGTCTGTCTGTCGCAGCGTATTTTCTCCGAATCTACTGGACGAAAGAAGTTGGAATTTAGTACTTTAGTACGTACATATTTAGAGTTTGATCACCCAATCATGGAAGTAAAGCGTATATGAACGAATTTCGATTGTGGGAAACAAATTAGAAAGTTAAAAATATTCAAGAGCGTATTGAAAAGGGCTCGTTATAAGAAAAACAAATATAGTTACATATTTATATTTATATAATTACCGCATTATCTCCTAAACTACTACGTCTAAAATTTGAAAAAAGGGGATTGTAGGGCCTTTCTAATAGTTTAAAAAAACCCTAAACGAAAATTAACGTCTCTTAACGTCTTAACGTCTCACGGAAAACGGAATAGTACGGAACCCTCTCCACGCGAGTTCGACTCGCACTTGGCCCCTATTATTATTTTCTGTCTATTTATCTATCCGTATATATTAAATCTATCCATCTATCTATCTTTTCAGAACCAAACCACATCAAACACACGGTGAGCCTATTCCAAGCCCGACCGAGAGAAAGATCGCGGGGTGGCGGACGGATGAAAGCGGTTGGGTGGGAGGAGGAGAAGAGAGGATGAGTGGGAGGGAGTCGTGCATTTTGTAGGAGCCGCACTTCGTTTCGACAGGCCTAGCTAGGGGTAGTTTTGAGGGGGCCAAGGTGCTTGTATTCGCCATCGCAGGACTTTTGAATTTTTTTGTTTACCTTTCTTATCGTTCTCTATCAGGCTATGCCTACATTGGATATTATCATATAGCTAGAATTTTCTTTTGTATTTTATTGTTATATTATGTTGTTTATTTCCACTTCCTGTGTTGAAAACGCGGAAATTTCTTCCAGTCACGCTTATATAAAAGAACACTGTAGCACTGTTAGTGTACAGGATACATCGCGGTGTTCCTTACAATGCGCATTAAAAAAAACCAACTTAATAAAACATTCAAAATATTACCCGTACTTCGTCGGTGAGTAGGCACCCGTTTTAAAATAGATATACTTTAGTCTTTATATGACTTCTTATGCTTGCCAACTTTTACCACTGCATATGCTATGATGACGTTCAATCACAATGACATTTTTTTGAAAAGCCAAAACTCTTTTGCAATACTACTTCGAATTAAACCTTACCGTTCCAATAGAACGTACACCGGTGCGAGCGCTTTCGAAAACTGTGATTTGAAAGTCGAGTCTCTTTTTTTTTATTTAATTGACTTGAAAACTCTGGACCCCTTGATCGCTTGCGCAAGTGAAAGTAACTCTTGTGAAAATAGTTACAACATCGAAGAAAGTTTGAATATTTCTGTCAGAAATAGATTTTGGTCACGTTACAAAGCGCTGCCTCAATACGTGCCTGAGAGACAAAAGTACCCTGAGTTGCTTTGAGAAGGGATGGTACGGCCGTGTTTACTCGACTTGGCGGATGCTGTGGCCCCAGATTGAGTGAAATATTGGCCGAAAAAAAAAACTAAACATGCATGGAAGTAAACGTTAATTTCAGTAATAATTTATACTCTTCGTTCAAGGCAAGAGGTCGGGTGCGAACTCACCCAGGTGAAACGACGTCTCACTATTTGTACTGAAGGGGAGCAAATGAAGGTTCCATTCCCGCCTAGGGGACAAATGCGGAACGCCTCTTGCTTTATAGATGGATGAGGATGAGCTAGGTGCCCATTTGTCGTTATGCAGCGCTCATTTTTCTTAAGACGCTGTCAATTTGTTCGATGGCGGGGTAATCGTTGGGTTGATGACATTCTTAAGCAACTTGGCAAATACGCATCAGCGATCAGGAATGTAGGTAGGTACATAGGTTTTTTTATGGATAGAGCGACATGTATTATCGTTTCACCTAATAAAATAAATAAGTATATAAATATAAATAACTATAAAAGTCTAACGATGCACATGGACATTCTGTGATACACGGGGATTTATTGATAAATTGGGAGTGATGAATTGTGAAATACGAATACATAAATACTTATAGTAATATTGTGCACTTTGAGAAATCAATAGATATCATTAAAATTAATGTACCTACCTACTCATAGACAATTTTATTATGTCAAGCTAAAAAGTTTTACGCAGGTGCGTTATCAATATCATCCAAGTTTTCGAGGCTGCACAGTGCACATGTTGGGAATGTTCAAGCATTGGCTGGTAACTCCAAAGAAATGATCTGCAAGTGGACGGCCAACCTTAACTTCGTACTCTGAAATGATAATATGATATAACTTAGACTTCTTTTTTTTTATAGGCAGCCGGCGCGGCTGTCTGTGCCCAATACTTCAACGGAAGATCAGACACAGCCAATAACACCATTCCTCGCGAGTTAGTTTTTTCTCCCGACATTAAAATGATAAAATAGAATTACGTTTTATAAAAAAAATCTTACATTAAAAACTTACTTATTTAAAACCAACAACATTGTTATTACAACTTGCCTCCCCTCAAATATTACTTTTAATATTTCGATTTGGTAACACATTACATAACAGCCCATTCCGTTCACAATAATAATATCTTAAGTGCGATGCGACCCCCTGTGAGCCGATGGGATAGGGGTCTGCAGAATTACTTTATTAATATTGAAACTATCGATTTTCAGAAGTAAGTAACCTACTACGAGTATATGGCACGCAACCAGCTTATAGATTTTCAATCTATATAGGTAAGAACTAGTTCGTCTGACTGACTCATCATCAGTCATCATGCACACACAGCCCAAACGACTGAAACTAAATAAACTTGGGTAGTATCCTTCCTTTCACATCCTAGGTTTCACATCCTAGCGAATAGGTTGAGCAGTACTTGAGTTATAAAAGAACATACATACATATACACAGACAGTCGGCAGACGTTGAAACTTACAATATGTAGGAAAGACGATATAGGTCATCAGGTCTAAGAGTTAGTGAGTCTCTCATGAAAACACATTTTACCCCTTTTCGCCCCCTTAGGGGCGGAGTTAAAAAAAAGACATCTTTCAAGATTTTTTTTTTATGAAAACTGACACGGTTGGCTACATCACCTACAACATCCGTGATGTCAGCCCATAACACCGGGTGAACTTGGTGCCACGTCAGTGCTTCCCTTCGGTCGTGCCGGCTACACTGAATTGAACGGAAAACACAAACTATTTACATAGCCGTTTCGACCGACCTTTCATTCAGAGTGGTGGTACCAACCCGGGCGGGTTAAACCCTACCACCTATTAATATAAGAAGGGAGTCATATCCCTTAGTCGCCTTTTACGACATACACGGGGAGAGATGCAGTGGGGCTATTCTTTTAAAGTAACGGCCCCACACGGTACTTTTCTTGGTATTTTTTTGTTAACGCTGCTCGGCCTTCGGCTTCGTCCTTACATAAATTCTTCGAAAAAATAACGAAAACACAGTTATGTAAATTCTGCGCTATAGGAAAGGTGCCTTTTTTCATCAGATTTGAGGTAACAATGCTATTATTTATGTCAATATTTTTTAAATCGAAATTTGGCATTACCAAAGCCTCGGGCAAAAGCTAGTTAAATTATAATAATGAATATCTATATATAGGTACATTAAATAAAACTGTAAGCTATGTGTGTCTGTTCTTTGCAAATATAAAAAAAGAGATAAGTGATAGAATGCAATTTCATTTATTTGTTTGTCTGTTTGGTGTGCAGACGTCTGACACACTTTGGATAATGTTTTAAAAACAATTTAGTTCTTAACTTTAAACTAGTGCGGTGGTGTTAGCGGCTAGGTTCGTCAAAGTAAGCCCGTACCCCTATCTAAAATATAAATATTATGGAGAAATTTTTCAATCAAATTTTTATTACTTTTATTATCTATTTATGTACTTACATTCGAAAATAATATTGTATTATTAAAATAGAAAGTGTACAATATTTACAGTAAGGTTTACGTGAATGAAAACTGTGAAAACGCTTTGTCGACTACAAGGTGGTAGGTACCACCGGCCGGGTTGGTACCACCGCACGTGTTTTCCGTCCAGTTCAGTGTAGCCGACATGAAATGAAGGGAAGCAATGACATGGCACCTAGTTCTCCCCGTGATATGGGCTGACATCACGGATGTTGTAGGTGATGTAGTCAACCGTGTCAGTTTCCATAAAAAAAAATCGACAATGTTTTGCTTTTTTCTTTTTAACAACGGAGGATACATTTTCTAAAGATAATATATCGACAATGTTTACGTGTTTTCATATCTCAGCTTCCCACATACGAAAATATAAGGAGATTTCATCAGGAGTTTAAGAGAATCTCGCGTCGTGTTAGCTTAGAAAGGCTTATAATGGAGTTCGATAAAAAGAAAACATTTTTGTTTACTTGCTTATTTTTTATTCATTTTTCATGTGGCACGGTTGGTTATATCCTCCTATATTCCGGAAATCAAACTGTTTTAGCACTCACATGAGGTCTAAAGAATTTTTGGCCTTCTGCAAAGTGATTTTTCTTTGTGTTTTTATTCTACGATTTCAGGAATATATCGCAATGAGTTAACTCACAGGTCTCATGTTAGATTCATATAACCAAATTATCGATAACCATAAATTCAAAGTTAGGTATTGTCAACAAAAATAATTGTATTATTCCGTTAGAAACAGAAAAAACAGCTTCGTTATGTAGCTATGATAATTTGTAATTGCTTCACTAAATTACGATAAATTTGGTTAAAAACTATATCTGCGCCACCACAGTACTTATCGATGAAAGCAAAATGCAACCACTAGGTATAACACAATAGGTTTGGTCACCCCCAACAGGTTCGGTCACCCCCAACTTTGGCAAATTCTTCGCGAGACGAAATAAATGCAGCCCAGCTGCAAAGCGTCAGGGATGGTTTTATTTATTTTTAGCGAATGCTAATAAATATTGATACCTGCCCCCGCTAGTGTGTCCCCCACATATTCCCTGGGGACCGAGGATGGGGGCAAGACTTTGTGTTGCGGTTCGAATGAGCACCGAATTTCAAGCTACCTAAAATGAATGGTCTTCCACACGGAATAAAGAATAAAGAAAAATATAGATAAATGGAAAGGAAATTAGGTTAGGTAATTAGTATGGAAGCGAAGCGGGTTTTGACTGCCTTTACATTTTTGGTTTTGTACTTGCTGACACAACATTCCAACATCATTTTCATTTTAAAAATTAGATTAGGTATGTTAAAACGCATAAGTAGTTTACAGTCCCCTTTTCAAAAATTGTTTTAAAACCTACATCGATTGTATGTTCCAACAAGTCAAGTTATTGAAAATTTTTAATATCTGGGCTAGGACAAGAGAGGACAATTGACACGGGTTTACAACAAAACATATTTTGTACTATCTGTGGTATTACTAGAATCTAAGATTGTTACATGTCAGTCTGTAGCTTGTCTGTCTAAGCGGGTTATTGAATGTTCGTGAGCAAACTTGCGTGACATGCCGGCGTAATACGCGACGGCCCTAATAAAGGCTCCGCATGTTAGCTCTTACAAATAAGGGCTTAAAGTGTGAAAGTATATAAAGCGGCGGGTGGCCGAGTGGTTTGCGCATCGGCTTCTCATGCGAGCCCGTGAGAGGTCCGAGGTTCGAATCCGGTCGGCGTGTACCAATGAGTTTTTTCTGACGAAAAAATTTACGTGCATACCTACAACTGTTGCTTCACCGTTCGGAACCGGTGTAAAACTGTAGGTCCCTTCCCTTGCCCCTTACTAGGTGGAAGGCTCAAATTGTAGCCGACTGGGTTGGTACCACCGTACTGGATGTAAGATGACCGCATAGCAGCCTCGATTTTGTTCTCCTCTAGTGCAGTATAGAGCAATCCAGGGAAGCTCCGGTATGGTACCTACCTTCTCGGAGGTGATATTGGTTGGTCGAAGCATATGCTTTGGCCCCTCCGACTCAGCATTTTGGTGCATTTTAAAAGATGCTGGGAACGGATTAAAATTGGTCAGGTGTTTGTCCGTCGTCTGTCCGTTTGACTGTCTGTAACACGCGCTTTCAGAGGTCATAACTCCAGAACGCATACCTAACTTAATAAATAAAAATTAAAGAAGTCAATTAGTCCTAACGGCATGAAAACTATTTTGAAGTAGAAGTAGGATAAAGAGAAAATAGTATGATTGTGGAGTGTGGTTGTCGCGCAAGAAGGAAATGGCTACAGAACCCTATGTACGTGAACGACATTCGCACTTAATATATTTTTATTTTATTTATCGACACGACCCAGTTGCGCTTAATATGATTATCTTTTTATTTTCTATGGTAATTTTACGAATATATCACGGTACCTAGAAGAAATGCATTATTAAGATTAGCAGAGTCAGAGGATAGTCTGTTAGTCAGTCAGTCAGTCAGTCAGTCAGCGTGTAAGCGTCTACTGCTGGACATACGCCTCTCCAATTTTCCTCCAGATAGGCATGTGCACGAACAAAATTATGATTTAAATTACTGTAAAGCTGGGAAATGACTACACCAGTATTTAATTACTATTAGTTGACGTGTGTGGTGGCAGTTCGTCAAAGGAGAAAATTGGCACGGTCACGTCGCCGAAGCACGAAAGCATTTTAAATTGCAATTTTCTGGGAACAACCTGCACAGTCCACGAAAATGTGCGGGTTTATCGTCGCCGGCCTGCCGTGACTCGTCTAGGCCAGTGATTTTTAACTTTTTTGTGAGCGACCCAAACTTATGAAATTTTTGAAACTCATAACTATAATAATAGGTATCTACCTACCTATACTTTAGTTAGTTTACTATTACATTAAGTGTACCGTCCACTTTGAAATGAAAATCAATTATTAGAAATGTATTCTGTTGAAAAACAATGTAATAAAAACATTTTTGAAGCGAAGCTCTTATAGCGTCCTTGCGCGCTCGGTCGCCAGGAATAAACCTAGAAAAAACGTCACCGTCACCGTTAACTTTTAGGAATATAAACGTATACACATTATTTTTATGTAGGTATTTTGCGATGCTGCTGGATAGATAAGCGGTAATTCATTCATCCTTTGGTAAGTTACGGTCACCCTTGTAGTTTAGAAGTGGTCTTCTTCATAGAACAAGCGTCGCGCAGGTGGAGTCCCGAGTTCTGGGGAGTTCTGGTATCTATGTACAGGACCGAAACGGGCTGATGATGAATATGTGAGTATATAGAGATAATTTTTTTAAAAAGCTCTGAACACAAAGTTCTGTTCAGTTCACCTAATAATTTATCACACACTATCGCGAGAAATCTTTCTGTGATAGGTCATATCATAAAAGCCTTCACGACCACATTATGGCCTAGCTTAAGAACCACTGGTCTAGGTAGACAGTCTAGGCCTACTTTTTACAGCTTATTTATAGGACAATATTTTTTTTATTTCTCCTGAACAGAGTGCACCTTGACGAATAGAGCGGAACGTCTTTTTCAGTAAAGAACAAGAGCATTGGAATTCGTAAAACCTTAGAAAAAAGCGGTCAAGTGCGAGTCGAACTCGCGTGGAGAGGGTTCCGTAACATTCGTGAGAACTTTAAGTTTAGGTTTTGCTGTATACTATAAGGCAGAAATATATGGCCTATACCGATTTATTTATTTTTCTAAATTTTAGACAGCATTTTTGGATATAAGGAGGGCTAGGTTGCTGATTTTGTAATGTATTTTCTGTAATATATTTTTTACATTTTAAAAAAAAAAATAATAAATCTTATAAGGAGCCCTTTTCATTGTTATATGTCACATGTGATCTTTTGCCTCTTTTGGCGTACGGAACCGTAAAATATTATTTTGAATTCCTACCTATATTTTTTCTTTTTGTGAAATCAATGCGTGCATTCTGAGTTTTATTGATCAAACATTTAATTTTATACATAGTAAATTAGTATCCGTCACTCTGTTGATGTAAAACATCCACACTGCCAAATAACAATAATATTATAATTAACTACATAATTTTTATACGTATTGACTTAACTAATATTATATATTTTTTGTACCTATATTTGTTGTGATGCCAAATACGACTTGGGTGACGATAGCGTGCAAGTTGACTGAAAGCAAAAGATTTCGTCATGCCTACTAGAGACGATGCAAACAACGGTTCGAAACGTCTCGTCGACCGTCGAAATTGGTAACGCGCTAGTGGCTCAAACCGGAGTTTCAGGTTCGAATCCTGATCGGGACGTATCTTTTCTCTTCCTTTTTGGCTTTGCACCTATCTAATGAAAAAGTATTGACTTAAAATCAATGTTTTCTTTATTATTATTTTTTCATATTGATATTATTCATAAAATTTACACAGGTTAGTTCATAGATTTCGACTTATGTCGTCTTCAGTGAAAATTATAATATACAATATAATATAAAATGGTGTTGATATTTTTTTTTGACATGAGAGGTTGATATGGTGATTAAGTTTTTTTTTATGAACGATATTTAGTCCTGGTGAATGTTGCGCGTCTAGGTTCCATATGTTTTCTTTATTATGCTAGAATGTGTGCTCTGTATGTAGGTACTATAACTGCTGGTAGGTCTCTACAATACGGTCTCTATGTACATGGTAGGTATCTACGTATAGTGTTGTTTTATTATTTATTACACACGGTGTTACATCCTACGTCTGAATATAGTATACCTAAGTACCAGTGCTTTTCGCTCCAGACGCCCAAGTTTTATCCTCTTCAGTATACTCATCGTCTCGTTGTTAGACTCCCCTCAATCCTCCGTATAGTAAACAATGAAATTTTTAATTACCACGCCACGTTGATTTAGTTAAACTAGAGAGCTTGTTTCAATTTCTCCAATTAACGCTCGCTCCTTCTTCCAACATGCCGGCTAGCTTTTGAGATATCTCAGTTTTAGGTAAAGTTTATTAATTATGTCATGTGTACCTATGCCATATTGACGCGATTCGCAAAATCAGCTTCAAAGCGTTTCATCTGGAGCGTGCTGATTTTCTTCTTTTTAGGGTTCCGCACCCAAACATGAAAAACGTAACCCTTATAGGATCACTTTGTTTTCAGTCCATCCGTCTGTCAAGACCCAAGACAGGAACGGATACAGGTATCAAGTTGACATTCATATGAAATACCAAATTCTACGGTCCATGGAGGTGTAAAAAAATCAAGCTTCTACGTCAACGCAATCAAAAGATACGGCCATTTATTTCACATATTTTGATACTCGCAAACCGTTGACCTAAAATAATTAAATTGTACAAGAAGCAATGTCTCACAGCACAAGTTTTTTTTTTTTATGGAAACTGACACGGTTGGCTACATCACCTACAACGTCCGTGATGTCAGCCCATAACACCGGGTGAACTAGGTGCCATGTCAGTGCTTCCCCCTTTGATCGTGCCGGCTACACTGAACTGGTCGGAAAACACAAACTATTTACATAGCCGTTTAGACCGACGTTTCATTCAGTACGGTGGTAGCAACCCGGGCGGGTTAAACCCTACCACCAAGTAAGATTAGGAGGGAAGGGACCTACAGTTTTACGAGGAATCCGAACCTCGGTCAGCCTCCAACGGTCAGCGGTCACCCATCCAAGTACTGACCGCACCCAGCGTTGCTTAACATTCAATAGCGACAGTTGAATGTCTGCACCACTGAGCTAACGAGGCTGAGTAAAGGAAAAAATCCTAAAATCGTAATTTGTAAGTATTTACATCAAGTAAAAATGTTTTGCGATTATTTTGTTCTTGCTCTTTCGTAAAAACGGTAATACATGCAAGCAACCAACTTGGTGTGATTATAAGACAATATACAATTACGTGGTGGCACGGAACCCTCAGTGGGTTCTTTTTTTTTTACCTATACATAAACATCGGACCATTCCCGTTTCTGAAATATGAACAAAGGGATGAGTCATGCTGAAGGAACATTCCCCTTTGCACTCTCTCTCTCTCTTTCCAGCGGAACTGCTCAAAACACGACATATCTGGTTTTATCATATTAATTGCAATTTACTACACCTACGGTTTTAAAAAACGTACTTTTTTGCTATTATAATTCTAAGAAATAAATAAAAATTAATAATGTTAAAATGTCTAACTAACATAAGAAGAACAAATAAAAGTATACAACAAGATGTATTTTATCTACGTTCTCGCGACAACATCGAGACGGGTAGATAGCCGGCTGAGTGAAGATAGGAAACTCAGAAAAGTTGAAACAAATGCGTATTCTCCCCTTTGCTTTGCTGGTGTTAAATCGGAGACGATAACTCTAAACTCTGCGAAGATACGAGCCATCTATCTATACTTACTACAAATACACCTGCTATAGAAGCGGCCGGAGCCGCCTGTTGTACCGTGGGCAAAAATAAAATGTATATTGAATTCAAGTTTAATTAAAGATAACCCAACAGTCGTTATCTACCGATAAGGGGTACCTGCCAGCTTTTAGTGTCTGAGAAAGATTTAAAACATCGGTCGTGAAAGCATCTTCAATGGTGGAAGATTTTAAAACTAAACATGGCACCTAGCTCCGACAGGATAATGGTGTACTGGTGTGGTGGGCTGACATCATGGGTAAAGCGGATGACAACATATCAACGATAGCAAGTTCTATAAAAAATCTACCTAACCCAAATAAGATTATTTCAACAAACCAACACTACCGCCTAAATTGCGAAGAAATAATCGCACAATGGCCACCATCGCTAATCGCATCACTAATCGCTTATGACATTAGTCTTTTTGCTTTTTGCGTGTTGCATGCTGGCGATAGCATCTCAAAAAGCAGAATACCGTCAATGCAACATTTCACAAAAAGCATAATTTCCTCGCGTGCTATTCCGATTTGCTTTTTGAACATGCACAGACGGGTTGAGGTCGCGTAAATGTTTTTTTTTTAGTTTGCTATTTTGATTATACCTATTTTCTCATCTACCGTTCATATATATTATGAAAACATAGCGAAAAAAAATCTTTCGCGAAACAAAGTGTTGAATAGTTTGGAATTCAACGTGGAAAACCAACTACACAAAGGATAAAAGTTTGACAAATTTTTGTCGCCATACACAATATTACGTTTTTTGTCGTTTAACTCGTACTCGGGCGTGTAGAAGGATGCGAATACGAGGATTCGAGTCTACAAACGCAGTATATCATAAAACAAAGTAAATTACTCCATGACCATCCCTCACATATTTTATTATTAGTATTGATGTATACCAGCCGTACCTGCCAGTACTACTTTGATCGGATTCTTTTTTCTCTCTCTCTAGCTCCGTAGTCGAGAGCGTTGTAGCGATTCTAGTAATTTGCGATTAATGGTCCGAGCTCTAAATAACATCTACGGAGCTGTCCGTTTCTTCTACTCTTCCTGCTTCTGACTCTTCCCTCAAGTTTCGACGCTTCCGACACTTGCTCAGCCGGTGAACTAGCCTCTATCTGCCTTGGAGATTACACTTCGATTCTTATTTTAGGTTTAAGTTACATTGGCAATTTTTGTTATTTCTGTCTGTCTGTCTGTCAGATACTTTCAGAGGAAATCCTCTTAATAAATAATGTCAAGTTTCTTTAAGTGAAATCCTCAATATATGAATATATTTATAACTCGAGACAAGTATATACCTACTGTATTATGGTGAGGTCAAGCGGTAAGGGCCGCCGTCCACTAGGAAACGCAAATAAATACAGATGGCAGATAAGTCGACGGGTAATGGGTCGTTCGCGAGTTAGTTAACGACCAAACGTGCACTTGGTCGCTCGGCCAATAGCATTACGACTTTACGACCCATTTTGCAGTGTTGTCAAGTCAAAAGAAATATGTACAATGTAAGTAAACATTTTGGTACTATTTATATAAAAAAAGGGGAAATCCATCCTTCTTATTGCATGTGTGTGAATCAAAGAATAGCCAATTATTTAAGTAGATGTACATAGTAGATGTATGCAGTAAAGTACATTTATTTCTCAGAGATAATAAACTAATTAAATGTTAACTATTTTACCTTAATTTATAGTTTTTTTTAAACGAAGAAAAAGGGATATTAATTAAAAACCTGAAGAAGGCACGAAATATTATGATACGCACGCTGTCCGACGGTCCACCCCATATATGCTAGAAAAATGCTATGACTGGTTTAGTAACGATTAAAAAACGAAACTTTAGGAAAAATTATCGAACAGTTCAGTTGTTTCTTCCTAATTAAAGTAGGCTGAGTTACTAACCTGGTCAGATGTACAATATTTCTAAGATGTACCGAAGCACAAAATATCAATATGTAACGTTTGGGTCAATACCCTTAGCAGTCGTGAAAGGTTAGGGTCTAAATTCAGTCTTCGATTATTCTTCCTGTGTAATTTTCGAGCTTTGATCAAAATAAAAAACATTCAGTTAAACATTCTAAAAATATTTCGAACAGCGTTTGCACTTAACAGACTTTAGTTTTATTGGAACATGTTTAGACACTATATTCGTTATATCTGAATAGCACTTCTCTTTCGCACGCTTAGTTGTGAATAATCCAAATATTTGAAATTTTTGACATTTCGGACATAAAGGTTGACTGGAACAAATCACTTGCAGTGATAAGTCCGCCTTTGCACACTGCTGTATTTCTTGTTTCTTGGTGTGTACTGTTCTTCTTTCAATTGTGTGCAATAAAGAGTTTCTTTTCTATTCTAATTTCGATGCAAAATAAAATTAAAACAAATATACAAATGGACACCATTCTAATTTCTAGAAGGAGTTTCATTCACTTACGTAATAAAAAATATTTCGGCTCCGGAGTCAGAAATTGGAGGCAATTTTTTGTGGCGGTGAAAATACAAGACAGCAGTGTCGCTCGCTTTTGTGCTGGTTTGCGTTGTTCTCGCAATATTTCCTAGATTATATATTGTATCTATATACATTTTCAGATTGTACCTACTGCCAGCCATACTATGCTTGACATCTACATAAATACCTACTTAGAACATTTTTAGTTACCTGTGGAGTAGCAATACAATACGTTTGGCTCTATCGACTGCACCATTGGTCTCTCGGCACAGCCACCCATGCTGGTTTACATAAAAAAATACATGTTTTATGTTTTAAACCAATTATAACGATTTTATATATAAAAGCCACGATCTTATGTTCGGAGTATTTTGTAACAGGTACTCCCCAAAAATATGGCGATAAAATACCTAATTACTAAGTAGTAATTAAGGCACTGCGCCCAGAAATATCATAATGTAATTTAATGCCCAGCTCTTTGTAGGTAGGTATAACAGATAATGGTTTATGTTATGAGTTAAACGGAAGTTTAACTGTTAAACTTCCGTGACGGACAGACATTGTAGAGATTCTCACTTGGTTCCTGATTTCACCTACGGAAAAATAAAATTTTATTTCCAACTGGATCATGCACTCCGCATAGAAAGTAGATAGTTGTTGTTAGAAATCTCTACCGTCTCCAACATTTTTTTTTATGGAATCTGACACGGTTTGCCACATCACCCACAACATCCGTGACGTCAGCCCATAACACCGGGCGAACCTGGTGCCACGTCACGTAAGTACTTGAAAGTGTTCGGCCTATTGCTCGGCAGAATTCCCCTTTCGTTCTGCCAATTTAATCACAACAGCGAGGCAGAACACACAAGGAAACTTGCCTGAGCTAAATATATTTTTTTCATAATTTCAGTACACATTTGTTACGATATCCTTCATCATAACACATATTTTCTGAAAGTCAACTGGCTACTTAATTACGGTTCAAAAGTACAGCCCCAACAGGTAGACGGAGAGACGGACAGCGTACGTAGGCTTGTAATAGGCTTCTTAGTAAGGATACGGAAACCTCGGCTGCGCGGCCGGTGCGCCAAACGCTCTCGTTTTGAGCTCTGCCAGACTGGCGCTTTGTGAGAGGGCGTCCATACCTGTTCTGTCACGTCACACACACTCCTGTTCTGTCACGTCACACACACTCCTGTTCTGTCACGTCACACACACTCTGCTCCAAACAATCTAGAATCGGATGTAGCGCTTCTGCAGAAACTTGATGATTGTTTATGCGGATGGGAAAGATATATTAAACTTCGCTCAGCTAGACAAACTTTTTTAGACCATTGTTTTGACGTTTTGTTATGGTTAATCATAACGACTACATTAAGAGCAGACAGAGGTTAGTCGCTTGACTATTTTATACGAAATCTTTCGGGCTTATGTTTTCCCAGCCCCTAAACTTTGACCGATTTTTATAGTTCTTTTTTAGGTTTCCGTATCCCGTTCGGAAGCCTATTACTAAGCCTACGCCGTCTGTCTGTCCGTCCGTCCGTCCGTCTGTCTGTCCGAGGGCTGTATCTCTTGAACCGTAATAGGTAGCTCGTTGAAGTTTTCACAGAATATGTGTTATTATGGCGGATATAACAACAAATAATAAAAAATAGAACAAGTAAAAAATTTAGGGGGGTTCCCATACAAGAAACGTGTTTTTTTTCAATGTTTTTTTTTGCGGTTCGGAAACCTCGGTGCGCGAGTCCGCCTCGCACTTTCTTTCTTTTTTTAAGTACAGTCTAATCTACGTACCTGTAATTTTTTGAGTACATTAAATATACGACACCAGAGTTAAGTTTTATTTTGTTATTTTAAGGAATTACATTTTTTATTTGTTGACTTAATGTTGTTGTCTCGAAGTTCATTAAGCTTTATTGAATGAATATTAAAAAAAATCAAAAGATAGGTACGTAGATCGGACTGGCCTTATTACAACAATATAATAATAATTGTAATAATCGAATAATAGATTTTAAGTTTGTAAATATTATGTAAAATTAATTTAAAAAAATGTGTAAATAAATGGATAATAATTGTAATAATCGGATAAGGTTTAGGGGTCGGGAAAACACAAGCGGCGAAAGACAATTTTGACATAATTTGACATAATTTGTAGGTATATTAGCTGAGAGCGTGCAGCTGTCCCTCTTGCGTTGGTGGGGAGTGCGCGTGGCGAAGAGAGACATCCAAATACCTATGATATCGTTGCATTATATTAAGCTCCTAGAATACTGTAATACATAAATAATGTAAATGGTTAATTTATTTCGAAATGCCTGAATTTGCCTGGAGTTTATTTTAAACCAGAAATGCTCAAAACATCGTCATACAACATATTTCAATAAAACTGAAAATTAGTCCTGAAACTCAACATGAAAGGCTTTGTTATGAAATTGCACCAACTTCCGGCAGGTGTAAGCGAAGCGGAAGCGGCGGCGACGCGGCGCGGCGGCGCGCGGGGCGGCGGCGGAGGGGCGCTGTGAACACCTGCTAATAAATTAAATTGACATCAAAAAATTTCATACGAGTACGCGTACGAGGAACATTGTTAGCAGGATCACTCCGCGGACTTTAACTTTTTTTAAACATCCATAGAGCCTAGACCACATTATTAATAAATAACAAACATTATACTAAAAATATATGAATGTATAAAGTATTTTCTGTATGTATATCTATTTAGGTACTAGGTACTGTAAAAACTACAATGATGCGCGCAAATAGCTATGGATGGGTACTATTGTAAATTTAATATTATTGTGTCTACAAACATTCTACAAGTTATATATTAGGTAATACTTGGTTCGTGGTTTGGTAAGTTTTCGTCTCAGTCCGTATGTTTTTTTTTATGACATGCAAGGTCAGGTTTATAATAATGTATAACCATTATTAAAATTAAACCAATAAGGGTTTTTTTAATTACCGTGGTTGTTACACATTATTTTGACAACGTAAAATCGTCGACGGTGGTTGGAGTAATCGTGTCATACCTACACTGGCAGCCGTGGACAGGAAAACTGAATGTGCAAAGATCGCCAACCAACCAGGTGAGACGACGACATCAATTACGTCGGCGGAAAGCAGTAATTCCGTACCGCTAAAGGTTGCGAGGACTGGAGGAAAATTGAAGAGGCGTATGTCCAGCAGTGGGCGCATACACGCTGAGTGACTGACTACACATTATTAAAAATAAAAGTTAAATTACATATAAAAAAAACCCCGACTATTAAAATGTCAAAAATAATTTCAGGGGTCGGGAGACCGCTAAGTAAATTCCCGCGCAGCTCTAGTTTTTATATTTTATTTACTGAGCGGTTCCCCGACTCCTTTAAGTAAGTAAACGGAAATTATTTTCGACTATTTAAGGGTCGGTTTTTTAATTTGTAATTTAACTTTTATTTCAAGTTTTTTTAAAAATACCGCATCGGTCCACTTTTTAAGTTATTAATGTTTAGATTACTTAATTACTTGATTACAAAACATAGCTCACAACCATCCCGATTAAACCAGCTTTCTAATAAAAAAAACCGCATCCAAATCGGTCCATCCGTTTGAGAGCTACGATGCCACACACCCATACACACATACACACGCCCTCATACACACATTAAACTTATAACACCCCTTTTTTTCGTCGGGGGTTAAAAATGAAACGGCTTTACTCACGGCCGTTATCCGAGCTATGTGGCTCGACGTTTCGGGCCAAACGTATGGCCTCCCAGCACTCTGAAGGCGAAACGGTTGACAGAGGACTTACGATAATGGACCATACTTTTGCCTCTAAACGTTGAGTCACATTTTTCTTTTATGTAAACCAACATGGGTGGCTGTGCCGAGAGGGAACAATGGCGCAGTCGACAGAGCCAAAATCACCTCTCCTCGTGAAACCGCGCTCAGTTAGTTGCCATGCCAGCAGATTTGCGGACTGTTGCTAAGCTGTCTTAGAGTTTGTAATTGTTACATTAATTGTTTCGGGAAACACTCGCGGGAAGACAGTTCCACACCCTAGCGGTGCGACAAAGAGACGATTTTGAGAACCGATGCGTTCTCAAAGCTGCTGTGACATGGGCATTTGGAGCTGTGTGACGTAACACATAATGTTGCCACGCAGGCAGTCTGGCGGGGAATTAGTTCACCTCCAATAAACATGAGTGAGGCGCCTCTGTGTACCCGTTGCGTATGCAGTATGATTGTTGAATGTGAGGTACCTACCCATGGGAGGGACACGAACTGATACAAAAGCAAAAGGGTATTATTTATTTAACTTTTAGCAAGGAACAACTTAATTCAGTGGCGGGTGGCCGAGTGGAGTGGCAGGTGGCCGAGTTGTTTGGGCATCGGCTTCTCATGCGAGAGGTCCGAGGTTCGAATCCGGTCGGCGTGTACCAATTTTATTTCTGACGAAAAAATTTACGTACCTACACCTGCTGCTTCACCGTACGGAACCGGTGTAAAAGTGTAGGTCCCTTCCCTTGCCCTTTACTAGGTGGTAGGCTCAAATTGTAGCTGACTGGTTTGGTACCACCGTACTGGATGTAAGATGGTCGCATAGCAGCCTCGGTTGTGTTCTCCTCTAGTTCAGTATAGCCAGCAATCGAGGGAAGTCTCCGCTATGGCACCTACCTTCTTGGAAGTGATATTGACTGGTCGGACCATGTGCTTTGGCCCCTCCGACTCAGCCACACATAAGGGTGGCATAAAAAAAATAGAAAACGACCTATGCCTGTAGCTCCGCTTTCTTTTTTTTTTATGTAATCCCTTATGGGGGGCCAAAGCGCATGCTCCGACCAGCCAATATCACCTCCAAGAAGGTAGGTGCCATACAGGAGACTTCCCTGGATTGCTGGCTATACTGGACTAGAGGAGAACACAACCGAGGCTGCTATGCGGGCATCTTACATCCAGTACGGTGGTACCAACCCAGTCGGCTACAATTTGAGCCTACCACCTAGTAAGGGGCAAGGGAAGGGACCTACAGTTTTACACCCGGTTCCGAACGGTGAAGCAGCAGGTGTAGGTATGCACGTACATTTTTTCGTCAGAAAAAACTCATTGGTACACGCCGACCGGATTCGAACCGAGGACCTCTCGCATGAGAAGCCTATGCCCAAACCACTCGGCCACCGGCCGCTTAAATTATTGTCGCTTGCGTTATTGTCGGGCTTAAGCCAAGGTTTCTGAATTCTTACCGTTGGATATTATGCTTCATACTATGGTGCTATACCTAGTGGTAATTAAATGCTATATGGATACATATTCTGTATTCAGGGTGATTTTGTGAAAATCTGCAGCGCTTCAGATTCTGTGTAGAGTATTAGCTTTTGCCCGCGGCTTCGCTTCGCGTGACTTTTTGCTCACAGCTCAGGCCGCCGGTGACTTAGCGTTATAATTCATAGCCTTCTTGAAAAGCCATCTTAAACCATCATGAAAAGTGACAGAATGTAACAGTGTAAACCGTATATAAATAGATAAAGGTGTTCTCGAGTTATAACGATATTCATATATTGACGTACGTTACACAACCGTAGAAACTTCGCTTTATTAAGATTTTAAGCATAATAACAAAATAAGTTATACAGTTTTTCTTACATGCCTACATGTCTCAATAATACTTTCCACCTACTCATGTTGAAATTGCCTGGATTCACACTGAAACCACATCAGTAATATATATATATGTACCTAAACAACTTCAAAGCAAAGGCATTAATTACCATTAATTTAAAATAACAACGGCGTTCACCAAGCCCCATTCTAGCCGTCTGCTATTCTGTGGCGCCCAAACAAGCGCCTACATGAATATCTCACGAGTGGGATGATTTCCCAGCGGTGTGGTGGTGCCGCCCCCGCGGCCGCCCCGACCGCACCACTACGCATCCTCCAATCGACGACCAACAATTAACGCGGAACAATCACGGGAAAACAAAGATGAAGCATCGCGTCGCGTTATTAAAAGCGAAAGTTTGTAAGTGGGAAATGGTTATAAACTTTTATATGGGTCTTTCTCCGCCGTCGCAATATTTCGATGACTTCGGTGGCACTTTTTTTTTCTTTGAATTTAGACATTCCCACATGCAAAACATAATTTAGAATTAATTTAGAATGAAATGGTAGTGGAAGGAACGAAATTGATTGAACGGTTATGAAGTTATTGAATTTAAAAAATATGATGTCCACCGAAATCAATATTTTAGTCACCGAAATCAAATCGTGTAATTACTTTATAACTTAACACTTTAAACACTATGCAACTGTGCAAAAGAACAAACAATACCGACTACAATTGTGTGCAATTTCGATATGAGTAGGTATTGAGTAGATTTATATTGTAAACATTTTTTTTGTGATATTGCCGGTCTCTTTCATTGTTAAGTGCATAAAGTATGGGGTCGCTTATATTTCTAGCTTTTCTAAGTCTTTCGGCTACTCTTTTTTTAGCTAAGCGTTCCTCTTTTGAATCCGCTATCACGGCAAAGCTGAAAAGGATAATCATACGTAATACTATAATAATAAATCGACCACCGATACGTCGAGATACTACAAAACTTGTATCGGTAAACGGCGGTGACAGTGAGGCTCCATGAAAATACCCGCCCCATCCAATGATATTCTGCTACTCGGCAACATACATTGTTATGCGGACAAAAGTAGGTACACGGATCCTACACCAGTCACCCTTCAGTCAGACGGGACGTTGTGGATGAAAAGAGGCGAGGAACAAACGCTTCGGTCTATTTCCGAATGGGGCCGTACCTACTAATTTGGTCGAGTTTAACGCTTCCAAGACACAAGTCTGCGCGTTCAGTGCGAAAAGAACGGCGTTCACAGCCGCTCCTTCCTTCCAGGTCCCGTCGCTAAAATTAAGCGATCACCTCGGGGTCCTCAGAGTCGAACTGTCGCACGACCTAAACTTTCGGCGCCATAATCTAGGGCAAGGCCAAGCTAGTTTCTAAAAAGTTGGGCGTACTCAGTAAGGTGCGACGGTACTTCACGCCGGGCCAAAGGCTGCTTTTGTATAGTACAGATTAGGTCCTGCTTGGGGTACTGCTCGCACTTGTGGGTTGGCTCAGCTAAATACCAGCTTGCGCCTTTGGATTCGATCCAGAGTCGAGCGCTGCGACTAGTGGATGACCCCAACGTGTCCCGCGATCTAAAACCACTGCAACTCCGTAGGAATGTCGGCGACCTAAGTGTGTTCTATCGCTTATTCAATCCATGGTGAATGCTCGGAGGAGCTGTTTAACGCGATCCTTCCGTCCCCTTTCCACCTCCGCACAACGCGCACTGGACAGGGATTGCATCCCTATACGCTGGACTTATACGGGTGCGTACCAATCGGTTCTGCAGGTCTTTCCTCCACAGAACTGGTAAACTCTGGAACGCTCTCCCTGCCCACGTATTTCCCCCCAAGTATCGTCTCGGGTCCTTCAAGAGAGGCGTGAATAGCACCTGTCAGGCCGGCATGGCATTCGAAAGCCCAGCTTACGACCGAATTTACATGGGCGTCATAGGCACCTTATTGGTGGCTCGGCGTCGCATGTCGCGCATTTTATTTAATAAAAAAATGCTCCTTGGTAAGGGAGTGAGGCAAGGGGACGTGATATCACCCAAGCTCCTTGCAAAAGCACTTGAAGACCTGTTCAAGACGCTTGAGTGGGAGAACATTGGAATAAATGTCAATGGGGAGTTTCTCAGTCATCTCCGTTTCGCGGATAACATTGTCCTCCTCGCCCATACCCGGGTTCAGCTTCAAGAGACGTTCAGCGACCTTTACGAGGTCTCGCTGAACGTCGGCCTGAGGATGAACCTGGATTTTTTTATTGCTTCCGAACTGGGTGGCTCTGCCCAAGGTCGAAGCTTCAGGCGCAACCAATATCACCGCCGAGGAGGTGCCAGTCCGGCTTGGAGGTGGACTAATGTCGCTGGGGAAAGGCTATTAACCCGCGATTTGAAGATCCGTGGATTGTAGGAGTGGGGAAAGATATTCCCTGCGAGCTCGTTCCACACCTTTGCAGTGCGGCACAAGAACGATTTAGAGAATCGTGCAGTTCGAAGAACTCTTCTGTCGACTACAAATGGGTGTTCCGCGAGAGTATGGCGGGTTTGGCGAAGGCGAACAGTAGGAGGAGGGATAAGGGAAGCAAGTTCATCAGAGCAGCGGCCATAGTAGTACTGATAAAACAGGCTCAATGATCCCACGATACGTCTGTGCTTTAAAGGCTGAAGGTCCTTTGTGAGTACAGAGTCACCAATGAGGTGAATGGCTCGTCGCTGAATTGAATCCAAGGCTGAAAGAAGGTACTCAGGGGAATCCTCCCAAAGATGACTGCAATATTCCATCACCGGTCTTACTTGTGCTTTATACAGTGTAATCAGTTGCACCGGCGTGAAAAATCGCCGACATCGGTAAAGGATCCCTAATTTTCGAGACGCTAGTTTCGTCTTGGACTCTATGAACGATCGAAACCCAACGTCCCTGGACACTTCCATACCCAGGACGCCCAGACTACCATCTTTGGGGACTTGGCTGCCCTGGAAAGTGGCTTGGAGAGGAAACGGATTAGCCTTAGTAGAGAAGGCACAAGCTTGCGTCTTGGCTACGTTGAAGTTGACAAGTTCTTCCCCCAAGAGGATACTTTTCGAGAACCTGGTCAATCCGAGCAACAGTTTCGCGTCTCGCGTTTGCTGCTGAGGCTTCTCTACCCTTCCAGTCCTTGATGGACCCGTCGTGCACGATGCTGTCGTCCATGTAACAATGTATTTCGCCGAGCGAGAGCATGTCGTTGATGAATAATAGAAACAGCGTAGGCGACATCACGGATCCTTGTGGAACACCAGCATTGATTGAGTAGTCGGCCGAGCAGGCACCATCTATGGTGACAAAGATCGACCGACCACTCAAAAAGCTGGAGATCGAAGTGCACAGTTTTGTAGGGACACCATAAGCTTTCTTAACAGTCCCCGGTGCCAGACGCGATCGAATGCTTTCGATATGTCCAGAGCGACCGCCAGCGATACCCCAAAACCATCGAGCCTTTCAGCCTACAAATGCGTGACGTACGCAAGAAGATCTCCAGTCGACCTTTGCTTGCGGAAGCCGTATTGCTTGTCATCGAAAAGGTTACAGTCTTCTTGATACGTCAGGGCGCTGAGTTGACAATACGCTCCATAAGCTTACTAAAAAGTAAGGTTAGGGATAAAACCAACGTCATGACGATGGAGGTTATGGGTGAGGGGGATATTCTGATCGACGGTGAAGTGATCAAACAAGTGGAGGAATACGTATATTTCGGACAAATATTTCGGCTAGGTAGGTCGACAAGGCCTATTCAAGGAGGTAGAGAGACACATTCAACTGGGTGGGTTGGGCTGCCTTCGGAAAGCTGAAGTTCGTCCTAAAGTCTGATCTACCGTAACGCAAAACATATTTAATAAGAAATATATACTAGTCTCAAAAGTTATTTAGTTAATACAGTGTAAACGGTATAATATAACTTCGATTAAAAGAAAAACTGTTCTTTTTTTTTTTACTTCATTCGACGAAAACTCTCAATGACGCAATAGAATACAGTAAGTTAGGTTTTGCTACGTAGAGTTTGCAGTCTTAACTGTTTTTAACTTTATGTGAATTAAATTTTTTTTTTCATTTCTAATCCTCAAATACATAAGTTATCCTGTTTATAAGTTATAATAGGCATGCTATTTAATTAAAAAATATGTTTCTTGCTTTCGGTGGTTTTGAAATTGACTTCGGTGCACCTATTTCCACCGAAAACACCGAAGTCATTGACACTGAAATCAAAAAAGTAAGGAAATTCTAAAATATTTGCAAATACAACCTATATATAGAGCATTGCTCTCTAAGTTGGAGATCTAGTACTAATAAGACAATCTCTAATTAAAATATAATAGTAATATGTCAAATAAATAACGAGACAATTGGTTCAGCGAAATCAATTTTATAGGTTACCAAGCCACCGAAAACGATTACATACCTTAATAACACGGTCGCACAGGAACGCACAGACGTGTTGTCCTCGCCACAGAAGCGGCGCGACTGATATTTTTTTTCGCTTTAACAGCTATGCACGCAGCTACAATAGTATAGGATCTATGAGCGTATTCGTGCGCGCCACCGATATCAAAGGAAACTAGCGGACGCTTATAAAATAATTCGTATTTCGTCTTCTGAAGCGTATTCATGCTTAGTAAAAATATAAGGTAAAGCATAACTAACTAGGTTTTAGAGAACATATACAAAGTAGCGTAATTCCTTATAGATGATAAGAACAAAAATGTTTTCTACCCCAAACTGTAGTCCGGAAGTCCGGACGCGCCAGTGAAGTCAAAATTTCAGCAGTTTGAATTTTTTTTATCGCATTTCTAATTAATTAATTAAAAAAAGGACACAGGCCCCCCCAGTATTTTCATCATATCTACAATATAAAAAAATATAAAAGTATTATGAATCCATTTTATAATACTTTTCGATCCGGACTCGCTTATTCTGCCCATCCGGAGAAACACCCATATTTATTGTTGAAACGATCACATCAGCGCTTGCATAGGTTGGCTATTTGGCGTCGTCATCGTCGTCATCGACACCTGATTAGAACAACTTTTCATCGTGTGGAAATTCCTTTTTTTTATATTAATAAATAAACCTTATTTGTTGCAGCATTCGGTCCAAAGTTATACTGCATCAAGTTTTCATTGTAACTAAATTGTGGTTCATTTGCGAAGTAATAAAACGGTAATTTTTTTTACGATTGGACAAATTTCAACAAATCAACTATTAGTGTAGGAAAATAAGGGTTAAATAATTAACTGTGTTTTTCGTCTACAGTATAACATTCTAGTGGCCGTTTTTTTATTTAAAGAACATCATTGTTAGTACACTTACAATATTACAATTACTGTAATTATCTACATATAAATATTGTAATAAAAATACGTTCCTTCCACTCTGCACTATTGGTAGAATGTTATTCTTATAAAAATATCGATACATTTCTTTTTGAATTTCCTTTCTTTTTTGTAATTGATTCAAAATAGGCGTTCTAAATTTGAACGAAAATGAAAGATACAGATAGAAAGCCCAAAACATAGAATAAACATAGCATAATAAAAAATACCAATTATTCAAATAGAATGAGCTAGTAATGTTTCAAATTTTGGCAAATTTTGTTTATGCTCTCCTGTAAATCGAGTTACAATATTATTCTAATGGTGTCGAATGTCATACAAGATAGTCACATTCTTGATATCATAGTTGTGGCAAGTTTGCTGCACTTCCGGGATGGTACAGCACACATGTCCACTCGCTTGAGCGCCCACCGTACCGTACTCAACAACTACGAGTACGTACAGATCGCGAGAACTACATAATTGTATTCCCGAAACCGAAAACAATGCACATACTCGCGCTTACTTGCCGCCGTGGAAATTAATATCGAGACAGGATTTCACCCCCGAGGAGGTGCCAGTCCGGCTTGTAGGCGAACTAAAGTCGCTGGGGAAATGCTATTAACCCACAATTTGATGATCGGTGGATTGAAGGTGTAGGGAGAGCTATACACCGGAAGCTCCTTCCACATATTTGCAGTGCGATACAAGAAAGACTTAGTGAGAATCGTAGCGTTCAAAGAGCATTTTTTTGTCAGCTATAAAGGAGTGTTCCAGAGCAGGTGGAGGTGGAATGAGTGAAGTGATACCGGCTATCGATATTTGTACGTCATACACTTTTTTAAACGGTTTTATTTAGCTTGACTCCGTATATTTGTTTGTTTCTTTGTTTCTATCTTTTTTTAAATTTAGAATTGGATATAGTATCTGTAAATAGGAGGTTTTTGAGTAAATAAATAAATAAATTAATTAATTTCGAGTATTACAGAAGATACCTATGTTCGTAAACAACTCAGCGAGCTTAACTTACAAATTTTAAAAGGACATGATCGATATTTTCTTTATAACTCATTATAATAATGTGATAATAAATGTAATATTGAAACATTTAGTCAAATATACTATGCTATTAACAGTGAATACAGTGGTATATTCGTCATATACCTAATCCAAAAGACGACGATAATCCGAGCGAATTAAGTAGGTATTAGAGTATCGGTCAGCTCGTTAGTTGGATACGTACTTTTACGTACACAACTTCAGTCAATCTTGTCTGGGCGCCTATAACATAAATATTCGGTGCCTATAACGTCAAATCAGTAGTACCGTGTGGGGCCGGTACTTTAAAAGAATAGCCCCACTGCATCTCTCCCCGTGTATGTCGTAAAAGGCTACTGAGGGATATGACTCCCTTCTTATATCACTAGGTGGTAGGGTTTAACCCGCCCGGGTTGGTACCACCGCACTGAATGAAAGGTCGGTCGAAACGGCTATGTAAATAGTTTGTGTTTTCCGTCCAGTTCAGTGTAGCCGGCACGACTGAAGGGAAGCACTGACTTGGCACCAAGTTCACCCGGTGTTATGGGCTGACATCACGGATGGATGTTGTAGGTGATGTAGCCAACCGTGTCAGTTTCCATAAAAAAAAAAATCTATGGTGACATTTCAACATTATGTTGTGTGGATATTTAAGAAAGTTCAGAAATTAAAATTTGTGCAACGCGTAACGCTTCATCGGCGTGATGCTCGCCTCTTATGTTTAGGTACATAATATCAACCGTGAGTTCCGGCACTCAGACTTTTTTTTTATTTTGTCGCAAACTGGACGCATTTTTAGGGTGGGTCGTCGGCTGTTATATCGAGTGGGCTAACCCACCACTCCTCCCGCCCCCAATGGGTGGTGGTGGCGCGGCTGGGTTGGCTAATCGTATTTTCTTGCTTGAATTCGCTTCGCCGGCTTCGCTTAGTGGAGCTAACACTAGAGTGAGGACGCCGAATGGGGGAAAGTCCAGCACGCGAGGTCAAAATGTACTTACTTAAAAAAAACCTCTCAAGTGCGCGTTGAAAATGGCCGGATTAGGGTGCGGTGTAAGCTAAGCGAAATAGAGGGAAGGGGGAGATATTCAATTCAATTTTTCTTGGCCATAGTCGCGGAGTAGCCATTTAGAATTATAAAATAAATAAAATAAATATTAATTATCTAAACAACATTGCTAGAACCACCCTAGAAGAAACACTTATAGTATTTTCTGAATATTCTTTATTTATTTCGTCCGCGCGGATAATTGAACATGACTGATTATTGAAATTATTCTTTCAGATCCACTTGAATGAATCTGTTCTGATACTAAATCAGAAAAAGAAAACCGTTACTTAAATTGGTGATGCACTGAAAAGATTTATTTACAAATAGCTTTTGCCTGCGGCTTCGATCGCATGAAGTTTGTATTACAAAGGAAGAAAATAAGTAACTTAGGCTGAGGAGGAGGAACTTAGGAAGACTGGCTAACTGGGTTCAGATAACAATAAACCTTGTCGAAGAAAGTAAGTAACTGAATAAAGTAAAGTCAGGTAAACGATAAAGCTTCGTAAGTAACTAAGGGCGAGGCCTAAGTTCGAGCTGCATTCAGGAACACGATTAACCTTCTCGAAGAAAATAAGTAATTGAGGGAGAGGCCGAAGGCCGAGCTACGTTCAGGAAGATGATAAAACTCCTTGAAGAAAGTAAGTAAGTAAAGGTGAGGCTGAAGGCCAAATTGGGTTCAGGTAAACTGAACTGGTAGAAGTGATCCTACTCGAGTTACCCGAAAATAATGACAACAGTGGTTCAGGTGGTGGGTGCAAAGTCGTATCAATCGTAGTTACTATTTCAATAAGATTTCAATGCATCATTCTCAAAGGTATTTTATTATACTACTAAAAGCATAAATGTTTACACACAATTATTTGTTTTCACTTTTCACTATGTGTGAAGTAGATCTTTCTATACTCGACGCTGGCAGTAATGAGACCATGTTCTAAAAAAAAAAGAACTGACATTTTCATTTTATCTACTTATTTTTAAATTTCGAATACATATTTTATTCATTAATTTTAAACGTAATGCGTCTTAAACGCATTAATTTTTATTTTGTTTTTATGATATATTTTTATATATTACTAGCTGTTGCCCGCGGCTTCGCTCGCGTGAAATTCGTATTTCAAAGAAGAATGTAAGTAACTGAGGGCGAGGCCGAAGACCGAGCTGGGTACAGGTAAACGATAAACCTTCTCAAAGAAAGTAACTAACTAAGGGTGAGGCCGAAGGCAGAGCTGCGTTCAGATAAACGATAAACCTTCTCAAATAAACTAAGTAACTAACGGCGAGGCCGAAGACCCAGCTGCATCCTGGAAGAAAATAAACCTTCGCGAAGAAAGTAAGTAACTAAGGGCGAGGCCGAAGGCCGAGCTTCGTTCAGGAAGACGATAAACCTTCTCGAAGAAGGTAAGCAATTAAGGGCGAGGCCGAAGGCCGAGCTGCATTCAAGAAGAAGATAAACCTTCTCGAAGAAAGTAAGGGCGAGGCCGAAGGCCGAGCTGCGTGTAGGAAGACGATAAACCTTCTCGAAGAGAGTAAGTAATTAAGGGCGAGGCCGTAGGCCGAGCTGCGTTCAGGAAGGCGATAAACCTTCTGGAAGAAAGGAAGTAACTAAGTGCGAGGCCGAAGGCCGAGCTGCGTTCAGGTAAACCATAAACCCGCTTCCGCCTTCGGGCCTCGCCCTTAATGACTTGCTTTCTTCGATAGAATTATCGTTTACTCAATCTAAATATCGCTTAGTTACTTACTTCGAGAAGGTTTATTGTTTACCTGAACGTAGCTCGGTCTTCGGCCTCGCCTTAGTTACTTAATTTCTTCAAGATGATTTAGCTTCTTCCTGAACGCAGCTTGGCCTTCGGCCTCGCCCTTAGTTACTTACTTTCTTCGAGATGTTTTATCATTTATCAGAACGTAGCTCGGTCTTCGGCCTCGCCTAAGTTACTTACTTTCTTCAAGATGGTTTAGCTTCTTCCTGAACGCAGCTCGGCCTGCGGCCTCGCCCTTAGTTACTTGCTTTCTTCGAGATGGTTTATCGTTTATAAGAACGTAGCTCGGCCTTCGGCCTCGCCTTAGTTACTTACTTTCTTCAAGATGGTTTATTTTCTTCCTGAACGCAGCTCGGCCTGCGGCCTCGCCCTTAGTTACTTGCTTTCTTCGATATGGTTTATCATTTATCAGAACGTAGCTTGGCCTTCGGCCTCGCCTTAGTTACTTGCTTTCTTCCAGATGGGTTAACTTCTTCCTGAACGCAGCTCGGCCTTCGGCCTCGCCCTTAGTTACTTGCTTTCTTCGAGATGGTTTATTATTTATCAGAACGTAGCTCGGCCTTCGGCGTCGCCTTAGTTGCGTACTTTCTTCAAGAAGGTTTATCTTCTTCCTGAACGCAGCTCGGCCTGCGGCCTCGCCCTTAGTTACTTGCTTTCTTCGAGATGGTTTATGGTCTTCCAGAATACAGCTTTGCCTTTGGCCTCGCCCTTAGTTACTTACTTTCTTCAAGAATGTTTTTCTTCTTCCAGAACTCAGATTCGCCTTCCGCCTCGCCCTTAGTTACTTTCATCGAGAAAGAATATCGTATAGGTGAGCGCAGATCCGCCTTCGGCCCCGCCTTTAGTTACTTACTTTTTTTTTAAATACCGATTTCACGCGAGCGAAGCCGCGGGGAACAGAAATAAAAATTGCACCAATGACAGCGACATAACTTCAAAATTTTTTTTTTATTTATAAAATAATTCGTTACCGGCCAGCTCACGTCGAGATGACAGTTCTCCGTTGTCAACTTGACATTTAAAATTGTTTTGCATTCGATGAATCCACACGAGATGAATCAAATAATCAAGAAACCTTTACTTTGGACTACGTGATTTCAAATGCACAATGATATTTTTAATAATTTTAATTTTTATTATATTTTTTTATTTATTATGTCATTCCGGCATATAAACTGCCACTATACAAAGTTTCGTCAATATTCGTTCACTGGTTTTTGCGTGATGCGCGTACAGACAGACAGACAACATTTTTACAAACAGTTCTAACATGTTCACTTAGTCAGTTTAAATCGGCCTGGTTGGTTTTTTTCCTGGTTGGTATATTCAATGTATTATTTCTAGAACAAAACAGCTTTACTCACGGTTATTAACGAGCTATGTGGTGAGCCACTAGCTCGTTAATAACCGTGAGTAAAGCTGTTTTGTTCTAAAAATAATGTCTAACAACCACGGTAATTTAAAAACCCATATATTCAATGTACATATTTTTTGGCCTTTACGATTTATTATAGGTATCTATTGATTAGTATAACAATATATTCGAAAATATGGCTGTTTTTAATTTACTTCACAGTTAATTCTGCTGTTGTTCCGTATCAGAAAGTGCGCAGCGAAAATTTAAAGGAAGAATTAACATAAGCTTTTTAGGTCCATAAACATTATGTTAATTCAGCGATAACACAGCAAGTTGATTTCCGCAAGGTCTAAGCTTTCCACTAGCTATTCGCGAGTCGATTCAGCACCGGATGGAACCCATAGTGTATAATAATTTATGGATCATCCCCTCTAAGCGAATGGGTTGCGTTGTGAATTCAAACTTTAGCTCATGGTTCTGTGAGAGCAATGCGAATACGTACATAGTATATACCTAAGTACCAAGTCATATAAACATTCTTATGGAAAATATTTATCCCTACTATCGAAAAAATAGTTTTTCTGACAATTTTGCATAGTGGCTTGCGTTCCGAACTGGATAGGTACCCATATTTAGTTACATTTATATAATTTTATAGAACTTTGTCTCAACTTGATTATAACGAAACCCTCGTTCCAGAGTCAGTTCCGCAATTTAAAAAAATTCATTAGCTTGTATTGTGAGGGTAGTTTTCTTCGAGGGAAAATATTAATTAGGACCTTATTGTTTATAATCTAAACGGGTTATTTATTCAAATGTTGTTCTCGGGGCTCGGCGCGTTCCCTTTCATCGCGATTTTTATACCGAGGTTGGCACGTGGCACGACTTCCTAAATGATTTATGTGAAAATTTTATTTGTTTTAAAAACGATGTAAATTTTTCCGAACGAAGGGTGCGTCGTACTGATAAGGTAATACTGGGGCGCACAAAAAATATTTAATTTATGTCATTGTTTTTATATAATTTCTACTAAAACCGACACCGACTTACTATGAGCAGGTAAATTTTTCGATTTTTTAAGTGTGCTTTACAAAATAGTACAAATAAAAAAAAACTCATGTATGACAGCAATGAAAACTCATGAACCTAACCCTTGCACAAAAAATTACAATGCCAATGTGTGCCCCAAAAAGTGAAAATTATAACTATGTATTAGACTCCTTTGGTATTTCGTAAATAATCCAAAATGCCGCAATTCTTTGAAGATCATCTTTGGCTGGTGCTAGAGCTAGTAGCCTACGCGCCCGCCGCCGCTTTTGCAGTCAGACCGTATTCTTGCTATTTTTTCTTAAAAAAACCGGCAAACACTGAAGGTCCCGTACCGTCACATGATTGGCCGGTTTTTATTATTTGTTGTTTTACTCTAAAGTTTGCACTATAATCATACTAAGTTTGACGCCTGTATGTATTAGCGTTTTTAAGATCTACAACCGTTAGAACCACAAATTAAACATTTTCCCTTTACTTAAGCTGTGAGACCTTGCTTCTTGCTAAATTTCATTATTCTAGGTCAACGGGAAGTACCCTAATAGGTTTTGATGAGCGAGCTTGCGAGTATCAAGATCCGTATCTTTTGATTGCGTTGATTTAGAAGCTTGCATTTTTTACAACTCCAAGGGACCATACAACTACGTGTATTTCCTATTAATTTCAACTTGACACCTCTACCCGTTCCTGAGAAAAAGGTTCTTGACAGATGGGCAGACGGACGGACGGACAAAAAAGTGATCCTATAAGGATTTCGTAGTTTCCTTTTGAGGTACGGAACCCGAAAACCATAATATTTAAAAACCATTCATTATTCTTTTGATGTCGCTACCTATTTATTTTCTTAGAAATTGGAAAGGTATTAGAAACGGGATGCTGTCTGCGGCCGCCTCAGTAGGCAGATAACATGCAAATGTGAGGGAAAAAAAAATAATTATCGTCACGTAGTTAGTACGCCGCAAGGTGGCTGTCAGGGGCGACATGGGGCGCGGAGCAGCGTCGAGAGGGGTGCGGGACGTGGCATAGGGGTGGCTACTTTAACCAAATTTAGCTTATTAACTGTTACGAGCAATATGATTAGGTTAGCGGGTGGGTCTTCGTGCCTTATTTGTTGCTTGATAGGTTATCATGCCCGAACACTTTGCTTAACGTGGTGGTCGGTGTTGTGGTGCAGTTTGCCAGAGTCCTCGCAGAACAACACCGATTACTCTACTTACCCCAATTTTTGGGATACAGAATATGGTATGTATGCCAGGAACTAAGTACCACGTACTGGTATGTACCCTGTGTACCTACCTACCTTGTCCTATTAGGTACTAAACTGATTCGATAAGAAAAGTAATGTGCGAGGTAATTTGTCTCATGGTGCAGATGGCGTATTTCTTACAGATTGCGTTTAATTCGAGTGAACCCAGCATGCTCAAATATTTATTAGTATATCTTATATATATACAGATTTTAAAACGATGTTTTTTTCCACTTTTTTTCAAGATTTCAACTCACCCGCAAACGCAAGCGCCGCTAATACGAGTATCTACTCGTCAAACAATGTCAGAACATGAAACAGAAATTATTGCAACGCAAATTTTCAAACGCAAAGCCCTGCGCGTTGACGGGAGGGGTGTGAGAGGTGGAGAGTAAGATTTATGGTCAACGTGACACGTGTACTCAAACAAGTCCCCCCCCCCCCCCCCCCCCCCCCTCCACCGCTTACCCCTCCGGCCTTCTAGTCCCCGGGCAAACCGGACTTTCTGCAGCACCGCCCAATCTCATCTTTTGTTTAAAGGACGTATGTCTCTCAAATGGCACACGGTTTTTTTTTATGGATACTGACACGGTCACCTACAACATCCGTGATGTCAGCCCATAACACCGGGTGAACTTGGTGCCACGTCAGTGGCACCAAGTTCAGACCTTTCATTCAGTGCGGTGGTACCCCTACCACCTAGTAATATAAGAAGGGAGTCATAGCCCTTAGTCGCCTTACACGGTATCCTTTAGTTGGTTGTCGTGTCGAGGGGAAAAAAGAAAAACTAAGTTGTCCTAACGAGACATTATACTTTGACATACCGCGTCGTAGGCACGTATCACCGTACATAAACTAACATGAGTCCTGCCGTCAGCTGCACCTTGCTCTACGGTGTCGTGAAGCACGAAATACCTAAGTCTATGGTAGTATTGACTTTTCAGATCACGTTCATTCTAATAATAGGTCGTAAATACCACACAGACACAAATGAGTGATTTTTTTCGTGTAAAATTCTTTAAGCTTTATTCTGTTCATATTATTTATAGAACATACTAGCTTTTGTCCACGGCTTCGCTCGCGTGAGATTCGTATTTGAAAAGAAGAAAGTAAGTACGCCCGCTACCGTACCTTTTGTTTCGGCGGGAGGACCAATTCGGTTTGTATGAGAGCCACATCTTAGCGTAACCGGAACTGAATTTTATTTATGGAGGAAACTTACATACATACATACATACAGAAAAGATTTCTAAAAATCGGCAATTTAGTTTTAGTGTCATACATAGAGTCTACAAATGCAATATCTCACAAAACAAAGTAACTTAATCGACGACCATCCCTTACAGATTTATTATTAGTATTGATGATATGAAACGATAATACCTACGCATATTTTGCTGTTATTCCCTCCCTACATTTCCCTCATTAAAATATATCTATTTTTCTCGTATCCACGGCGACATAATTGGCTCCGATTTCATAGATATTCTTAGTAAGTCTTACCATGAGCTCTATATTTACACGAGTAAAAGCAAAAGCAAAACACAATCCTCTAACGAGATCACGATGAATAACATTCATTCAGAAATTATATTATTAAATTAAAAAACAATTGCGAGCTTAGGACAATTAAGAATGATCGATATTTTTTATTATTATTTTAATCCTGTATGGGTGGCTGAGTCGGAGGGGCCGAAGCACATGCTCCGACCAGTCAAATCACCTCCGAGAAGGCAGGTGCCATACCGGAGACTTCCCTGGATTACAAGGTAGGGTCCGGCACGGTTGATTGCGGAACCCTACAAACCAATATTAGTAACTGTCGTCGCAGTTCACACACAGAGGGTTCCGCAGTTATTTCCTTCTTGCACGCATAGCGAGTGTGCGCAACGATCACGCGGTCGCACCGCGTCCGGCGCGCGACGCCCCGCGCTGCAGCCTAATTGAATACAATTTTCTCAACGTAAACTTAGAAATAGTTTTCGTGTCGTTAGGACTAAATAAATACTACTTTATTGACAGATAGTGCGGACGTGCGGACTGAAGGACGGTCAGACGGACCGACATCTGACTGATTTTATGAGGGTCCCTGCCGGCATCGTTAGCTACGGAACCCTAGAAAACGCTAACTTTAACTTTTTCTTTTTAATTTCTAGGCCCTTTCGAAAATGTTTGTATGTATGTCTGACAGTGGACAATCAGTGTCCAGGCATCACGTTAAAACCGTTGATTCAATTTCCATGCAGTTTCACCAATAAATTCAAGAAAGTCTGAAAGGTGCATTTTCCAAATATTATCAGGCTCAATTTTCAGGGAGCTGAGCAGTGACGAAACATATGAACTTAAGTAAAAGTAATTTACCAAAAAAAATCTTCCACCCTCATGATATGAGATTGGAAGAGGCGAATGATGTTTTTGATGCAATCATGCTCGTCGGTTACAGGTACTACCCAACTGAAACTTTTCGAGCACATGCTCGATCTGGTGCGTTTGGGTGCTTCCCGAGTCTTCCACTCACATTCACTCCATAAATGTTTTTCGTTAGTCTCCTATCATCCATTCTTCCAAATGAATGTTAATATTTATCTTAATATCAAGCATAGGAATAAAAATATCATTTTAAAATTTTAGTAAGTTAGGTTAGGTTAGGTTAGGTGCAAGATATCTATTGCATTGTATCATAGTAATAAACACATGTGTTACCCGTATGGCGATTTATCATGATCATACTATATTATACACCTAATCTAAACCATCGCAAGGTATGTCCGATTCAATTAGTAATAACAACTCGGTTCAGTCGTTTTAAAGTTACATTACAAACTAACGTTGCATTTTGAAAAAGTAGAGAGATAAAGATAGAACGAAAATAAAAGGTAGAAGGGGAGAAGTGATACTAATACTACAGTCTAAAACGAGAAATATCCTTTTCGTTTACATAATATATATGTCGCAGTATTATCATAAAATTAGTACAATTATAATTTTACTAGTAAAATCATAATCCTTCGTATTATTGTGAGTCAAAGCAAAAATTCACAATCTTACTGGTTAAAGTTAGCATTATTATAATTTTACTAGACTACCTTAGAAAGATTGTAAAATGCTATGATTTCTTACAATTTTACTGCTTCATCTCTTAGATATCTAGTAAAATTATAATTTTACTAATTGTGGTTAGTAAGATTGTATTTCTGAGGAGCGCGCGGGGCGGGCGGGAGATGACGCTTGCAGTGATTGGCCGATCGGCCAATCACTGCAAGCGTCATCATCGGCCAATCACTCCACGCGATATCGATATCGCGTGGAGTCATGTCGTCGGGGCAATATGCATCATTGGCGTTCACTGAAGATTGTTAGTTGAAATATAGGCACATGCACATCTGTGATGTAGGTTGCACCGCCTCAATATTAGGTTAGGATTATAAATTAACCCTGGTTATTTTTTTTTAACCACCAAAACATTGTGAAGATTTTGGTGGTTTTGATGGTTTTAAAAAAATAAAAAATTAACCCTAACCTAATGTTGAGGTGGCGCATGTCGTTTTTGTTACGTTTCGTTTCGAGCCATGGCAGTGAACGCCAATGATGCATATTGCCCCGAGACACTCGTGTCCTACTAAGCTCCAGATATGCACAATATTTAAACCAATCAGCGCACGCTGTACGTCTTCATACAATTTTACTAGCTATGTTTAGTAAAATTATAATTTTACTAAAAATCTGCCCAATCAATCAGTGAAATTGTGAGAAAATATAGTTTTTTACAATCTTTCTAAGGTAGTCTAGTAAAATTATAATAATGCTAACTTTAACCAGTAAGATTGTGATTTTTTGCTTTGACTTACAATAATACGAAGGATTATGATTTTACTAGTAAAATTATAATTTTACTAATCTTATAATAATACTGCGACATATACACGCCTGCTTTGCAATGGCGTAGGCAGTATCAGCTGCAGGCAGGTAGGCAGATCCTGCCTGACACACCGAGATATGCCGTGTTTTCGTTTTTTAGCTGAACTTTGTCGTAACGACAAAATAGCAACCACAGAACATGCCAGTGACACACAGACTTGAGTTAAAAGCACAAGCCGAACGAATGTAAGCTGAACCCTGGTGGTTAATCCCTCCCGACCCCTGTGCAATAATAATTTATTCAAGTACCGCATATACAAGATGCACAAGTAATTTATTCAAATGAAAATTGGTCGCCACTCCTATCTGTTCGTGATTATTTATTTAATTTTTAATTTGCACTAACGTTAGCCCGATCTTTCGATATTAGCGTGCAATACCTATACTACATATCTTTGGGATTAACGTTTATGTTCCCAATTTGTATCTGGTGTTGGTTAGCGGGGGTGTGTGTCGGGGTGCTCCCGCGTCGGCTCGGGGGTGGTACACCCCGAGCGTCTGACAGCTGAGTCGGCGGGGCAGCGGCGGGGCGGCAGCAGCAGCGTCGCGGCGAGGCAAAATGCCCCTCCATAACACCTGTGCGGGGAGCAATGGCAAAAAACGACCGAGCTTATAACATACTGCTTGTTGAGATTTTAGGAGTTTGTGGTGGCTGCGCTTAAAAATTTAATAAATTAACTTTCCCATTCTTAATGTCTGCACTACCCTTGCTTCTATTTTACTCATTTACCTAGTCCTCATCACCGAAAGGTTGACTGGAAGAAATCACTACTAGTGATAAGTCCGCATAAGTGCGCTATACTAGCTGAAAGGGTTTCTTTTCTTGTGTTTTTTAAATTGTATGTGCAATAAAAAATTCTAATTAGTGTCTATGGTAGAAACAATACTAACCTACTATGCCTCTATAGGGTAGTATATAAATATTATTTAATTTCATTTCATTTATTTAGCATAAATAGCCCTTAGGAGCCGTGCACATTTTATAACAATTAAAATAAACAGTCTTAATAAAATAATTAAATTCTAAACAATGTATAAAAACCAATAATAATAAAAATTTAATAAAATTAACAGCGTCAAAAATCACAAATTTAAATTCCAATATAGGTCAATATCAATGTAAATTATAATTATAACATTCCTTCAAATTTAAAAATGGGTGTGACGTTTATTCCTTAATTTTACATTTTACATATACAAATATTACATTATACAAATACGAATTATAATATCTAAAAATATGAGTTAGGCTAGGGATTGAAAAATCCCCCGGTGTTATGGCAAAATTAAGAACATTATAATTATTGTTCTTAGAGAATGCATGTTTTGTGCTGTACAAGTACTCTTTGCCCCAATTGATCTCAATTTCGTGTTCCTTGATTACCCTTACAATTTCAGGGTTAAGATGTGGTTAAGACGAGGGTTAAGAAATTATTATTAATTTGCAAATAATATATTATCAGTCATTACTACACTTATTTTAAATGTTTGCGGATAAACAGTGGTAGGTACTAAAGACTTACCTACATAAGTCGACGTCAATTATTACGACAGACAATATAAATAAAAAATAAACTTGAAGCTCACTGGTCCGATTTTTTTAGTTTTTTCTGAACAGGTAATTATGTCAAATTAACTCATAATAGGTACTTAAATTATTAATTATATTTAAATTTTCTTATATAACGCATAATTCGATTAAATAAATTTTAATACACTTCAAAGAACTGTCAAAAATTATTCTTCACAAAAACTTCTTTTCTCCCACCCCATTCGCGGGAAAAATGTGGACGAGTGGGTCGAGGGAAGGGGGCTAGAAGGGAGAAACAGCAAATAATAATAATTAGAGCTTCCCAGCAAAAACGAATGAAACGCGGACATACAATTTATTACCCGGTCTACCAGGGGAAAAGAATTGATGTCGCTAAAAAATTCGGTGCCATGGCTTGTAGGTAAACACCGAAGCGAGGCGGCGAGCGGTGACGTAGCGAATCAACAAGCGGTGCAACGAGAGCGATTTGTATTATATTATTTTATTTTATTGCTTAGAATTAAAAAGCTCGACATGTGGCGCCGAACCACCCATTAGGTTTCTAACGACTCCCATGGACATTCGGTCGTATGCAGGGGTTGCCGTCATGTCATGCTGACAGCTGGTAATAGGCACCAGCTGTCGGCATGATATGTTTAGTGTTTTAATTTTTTTTAGTCCTTCTTTTAATTTACTTGACGTTTCGACTGCCGAGCATGATCCCCGGGCCGTGTCGGATGTCGACACAAAGTCAAATAGAAAACACCAAAAAACGTAAAAAAAAGTGGATAAAATGTTTTATGAACAGTTACGGTATAAACGGAATAAACACTTGTTTCATACCATCATCAATTTAACGTAGACAAGGTAATTAAAAAAAAACATAGTTTATCACAAGACAGCGATCACGGCAATCTAGTCGCACCGCGTCGCTTATCGCATCGCTCCGGTGTGAACAGTGCTAGGTGAGACATTTTATTTTATATTATTAAAAATATGGTGAACAAAGAGCGTCGAACGGCGCGGACTTAGCCGAGCGACATTTTTGAGCGATATTAAAATTTTGCCCACTCGAGGGAGGCTTCGCAAGAACTTGAGAAAATTTAATGTCCCCAGATTGAATTTGTAACCGCAGACCGATGTAATATTGCCCAGCCGAAAATTAACAATTCAGGTAAGCTTCCGCACCGTTGAACATTTTCCTTTTCTTGAATTTTCCAGAAGATGAAAATTTGGGAAACGCCCAGAGTTAAAGGTTAAAGCATCTAGGTTAGGTAAAGCACACAAAACAGCTATGAGCTAGGGTTCGTATTTAGGGTTTGTATCCAGACGGAAGCCTTAGCCTTAGCCTACGTCTGTGTGCCATCTGTCTGTCCATCCAAGGGCTGTATCTTTTGAACCGTAATAGGTATCCGGTTGAAATTTTCACAGAATATGCGTTGTTATAGCTGAAATGAATAATGCAAAAAAATCCGAAAAGTAAAAAATTAAGAAGTGTAATCATACGTAAAAAAGGTAATACATAGAAGCATCCAAACTTGATGTAATTATAGTGCAAACTCCAAATTAGTATAACAAAATAAAAACAGGCCAATTACATGGTGGTATGGAACCCTCGGTGCGCGAGTCCGACTCGCACTTGTCCGGTTTTTACTTGCACGTGTAATTTTTAAACCAAATTTATAAAAAAACATACATACAAACTCGTAGATTATAGTTTTACATCTAAGTATTGTTTACTCTTTTTTTCTTAGCGACACTTCAGATAATAAAAAAAAAATTGGTTGTCTGTAAAGTCGGTTTACGGACGATAGTTTTACGTGATGACGTGGAATAATCGTAGTACATAGAGCAAAGATCAGTAATTTCTATTTCCAGTAGAAAGATTAATCACCTGTGACTGGCCATCAATAAAGTTCTGTTGTCTGATCTTGACAGTTTTACTTCTTAAGAAGTTTCCATGGTAACTTTGACTATACCGATTGTGCCTCTCTATCGCTTGTTACGCGCTCTCGCTTGCACACACAGGTTCAGATGGAACATGACACGCTTTCGTGCGTGCAGCCGGTGCTCATCAATTTATAAGACGTGACGTCATCACGTCAAAAAATTTTCACATATAATTTGCGATACCCCATAAAACCTAAGCATAAAACAGAAAGCCCAGCCACCCCGGCGAACAGGTGAGCGGTCGAAAGTGAGCAAAAGAATCTGAAATAAGTTCTTCTCGTCATTTAGACGCTATGCTGTGTGTGGGCTACGTTTGTCATATAATGCCATTGTCAGTTAATCATGTTCAAAAGGGCGGTTATGTCAAATTTCAAGGAAACCTCAAATGGAGGTATTTGAAATAGTTTTTTTTTTAATTAAATTTATATTATCGACATTGCTCAACGTAACAAAGGAGTAATAATTTAATCAATTCATCGGATTATTCTCTTTGTTGTGCCGATCAAAATGTGGCAATATCGGCATATCTTCGTCCCCTCTCCCGCGGGGCCCAATCCCAACAGGAGAGATGGCAATATTTATTTTTACTATTAGTTTTGTTAAAGGAAATAAAACACCCCCCTTTGCACCCCCTAACTCCCCAGCATTTTCGCCTACCCCTCTCCTCCTGCTCCTACCCTTCTCCTCTCGCGTTGCAGCTGCGTTGTATTTATTTTGCAACATGAAAAATGGAGTTTCCCCTGCGGCGCGCTGTGGTCACACAGTGATCGATATTACGCGGCGTGACGGCCAAGTGCGCACTACGTAAGTACTCTTGGTTTAGTTGTTTTCGATCCAATGTACCTACAATTCAGCCACGCGCTAAATACCTTTGTACAGTGTTTTTCACAAGTTTTGCGAATGTACTTGACTAGAGCTCGACGGAGATGAACTAAATTTTTAAGGTTAAATTTATAAATAGATATACTTTAATGTTCCAAATATCACTTGACACAAATAAACACAATATAATAGTTCGCATAGGGTGCAAAGATACACTTACCACTTAAAGAGGTTTCTTTTAGTCAACGAGTGTATCTAGTATTTATGTAGTCCATTATATTATTACTTTATAATTTAAAAAATTATTACCATTTACTTATGTTCGTATCTATATCTTATGGCATTAAGCTCGCCTACTGTACCACAATTTTTATTAAATTTGTGTTTAATAATGATCATACGGCATCGCAAGAACTTGCGATGAAACTTTTAAAATTTTCTTTCATCGATATCTATTTAATCGATGCTCGGAACACTAGATATATCTGGCCGTCCACCCCTGCCCCTTTCCACTTGCCTACGAGTATTATTGCGGGACCCAATATGAAAAGTCTTATCAAATACTAATTACATGTATAATAACATGACTAAGTGGTCACGACTAAGTGGTAACAATCTCGGAAATGGCTGAATCTGGGTTAAAAGGATAAAAAGTATTTCTCTGATGCTAAAGGGCAATGCCACATTTTGTATGGAAGGTGGTGCCTTTTTTTTCCGCGCGGCCATCAACCAAACTTGGTTACTTTAGTTCAGAATAATGTTACAAACAAAACTTGTTATGACATCTGTATGCCTAAACTCAGTCCGAACGAAGTTATAAAAACTAAACCGGATGAAAATGCATAGAAACATATATTATTCGAACTTCTGACCCTTATAACTTCGTTCGGACTGAGTTTAGGCATACACATGTCATAACAAGTTTTGTTTGTAACATTATTCTGAAAGTAACCAAGTTTGGTTGATGGCCGCGCGAAAAAAAAAACTATGATAACAAAAGGCACTATTATGGCAATTGGCAGGTGAAAACCTCGTTATCGTGACAAAAAAAAACGATTTGGTAAATGGCTGAAAATGGTATAGAAAGAAAGTACTAGTTATACTGATGTGTATTACCGAAAAAGTGACCAAATATTCGGTTGCGTTATTTATCAACGTCCATTCAAATATGCTTTATCGTGACAAAAAAAAAATCGTACTGCTCTTGAATGAACTCATATTATTATTGTATTTATATTCATGTATCACTTTATTAGCTAGTCGCAGGTATTAACAGAAACACAGATACGTGGATTAATCTCTATAATTAACTACTTATTTCCGAAATTATAACTAACAAACAACACACAAGATGAACCGCTCGGTCGGTGTCGCTTCGCTTCCCTTAACTAAATTCTTTCAATATCCTGTGTAATAGTTAGGGCTATACCGTAGGGATACACAGTGCTCACGCTGCGTAGAGCTGTAGGTGCGTGCTCGATGAACCAAGTATCGAATCGATGACCAGCGCTCTAACAGTTTATTGTTCCTATCAATTATTAGATAGTCGTATATTTTGCATAGAAGAGTCGCAAGAGTGTGTCTACGTAATATAATTAATTAGTGTGAAACTAATTAATTATATTACGTAAATAGTTCGTTTGTCGATGCATTTTTTTAACATTAAATAACAAAGTTTATAATGTTTAATGGGAACATCTGGCTATCTTTATTGCATTGTATTGTATTGTATTGTATTCGTTTATTGTCCATAATAACCATGCACTGGTATGACAAACATTTTATAAATATAATATAAATAATGCATGGAGGGACATGTAGCCTCGTTACACCTAAGAGTAGGTACCTAACGATGCCCATTCTGTGATGCACGGGGATTGCGAATGCCATGCCGGCCTCTCTCTGGCTGTAGCGAGTTAACTCGAAAACGGCTTAACCGATTTGCGTGAAGTTTTCACTAATGAAATTTGGCTTACCTCGGAATGGTGTTAGGTTAGGGACCGTTCGTTCCCATACCACGTGACGGATTTTAGGCCACTTTTTGACCCCCTATCCCCTGTGACCATTTGTGTGGTATCTTGACTAACCCCCCCACCCCCAATTTTCACGTGGTAATTCAAAACTTGCAGTTTTTCAATGTATTTATGTGGAATAATATTACGGTTGTACAATTGACTTAGCCTACAACGAATGTAAATTTCAATATTATTTGAATGGTTGTATGTTTGAATGTGACCAGGCGAATGCTTTTCTTGTAATTGAACAGTGCCTGTCGAGTTCTTGGGAAAAATTAGCGAGACTGAAACAAAATGAATATTGAAATGTTATTTTGAATGAAACGTTTATTTTTGTAATTAAAAACGTCGCCGCTGTGTTTTTTAGTCTTTTTAAAATAATAATTATATTTTGAAATACCACGTGACAGGGTGAATACCCCCCTTCCCCCTATGACCCAGCGTGGTATTTTGGTAAACCACTCCCCCCCCCCCCCCCCCCCCCTCCCCCAAAGCGGTCACGTGGTATGGGAACTTTCCCTTATATTTCGTCGCAATATTTGTACAGCATCACCGCACCGCACTCAGAACATCATCGCACGGCACAACACCGCACTGCACGGCCCAGCACACAGCGCCGCACATCGCCGCACAGCCCAGCTCGACGTAGCACAGAGCAGAACAGCACAACACAACACAACACACCCCGACACATCACAAGAACACAAAGCGCTATCCAAATTACTACGAAACGGTTTCAATATCAAACTCTTCAGATGTCACTTGTTGCATATATTTACTTGTTGACAACGGGCTTGTTTGTGGCGGGGGGGGGGGGGGGGGAGGGGGGGGGTGGCGGAAGGGGGGGGGTGGCGGGGGCGGACGACGACGCTCGTTCGCGTTGAATACGGAAACTCATACGGCGAGTATTAAATTTAATGATTTATTATCGGAAGGTACCGATCTCTCTCCCCTTAACTCTCCCACGTGCCGTATGCAACGCAGCTCCGCTCCCCTGTAGGCATCGCTTGTGAATATTGTACATTCAGAATTTAATCTATATATTATAACAATGATATGGCTTTTAAAAATGTTATACTCAGTGTTACCCGTGTAAACGCGTAATTGAGACAAACCGAATGACACCATGAATTATAATAATCGGACGTGTCGTTCAGGCGTTAGAGTGGCCCGAATACATTACAAACATTCAGGCTACATTATCCTCCGTTTTCCTTCGCCGTAGTCGGGTAATTAGGGTGATCTATGGATATATGTATGTATGTTTGTTACTCTGAAACACTTAGGCATTTATTTCAAAAACTTAATGAACTGGTCAAGTGCTGCGAATCGTCTCAGCTCAGCATATGGGGTCATTTTGCACTAGTCTGGAACGGAACCCAAATTAAGGATTTTGGTGCTTCGTAGGTATATCAATCAATCTGCTCTTCTTATTCATACAGTACATACAGATATAATCAAATCTATACCTATTATATACTAAAATAATAATGTATTAGCTCCTTTGGCCATCACGAAACGAATTGGTCAAAATGTACTACTTACATCAAATTAAATAGTAGGTATTAGTTAGAGTTTAAGAAACACACTCCTCCAAAGTAATCACCGAAAGCTTATTCGAACGTATAAAAACGTATTCTGGGACAGATCCTAAACACACAGCATAAAATATTACAATTCCTTTACTAAATAATATATCAATTTAATAATAAATAGTCGGCGCTAGTGAAGGAGGGCTTCGTTCTCGGCAATAATATTACTTCATACGGCATCATCATAAATGTATGGATAGGAGTGGGCGGGCAGGGTTCCGGAGCGCGAGTTTTTATATTAAAAATGTCGCAGTGATATTCCGACCGTCCTAAAAATCCGCTTTATCGTTTTACCCATACTCTTTGCTTAACACATTCGGGATTAGATGTTGGCCAACGGGACCGTTTCGATTTTCTGTTGTGCTTTTCATCTGATGTTCGCGTCGTTAATTTTCGGACCGAAATTACGTGCCATTTAGACCCTAAACGATTGATACATCGCAGGCGATACCTTTTTTTTTAAACGGTTTTTTTTTTCTTTAACAACCTACTACCGATTCGTTAAAATAAAAAGATAAAAACACGATAAACGGTTCGGCGAAGGAAAACACTGTGAGGTTGTGTATATAATATTGTATGTAATATATTATATACCTATGTATATAACTTGGCCTACTTTATTGTTGAAATGTCACACACAGTCATACAAGAATGCTCTCTATGTACTTAGTTTAGCGTTAAAATAGGGTAAGTTCAGTAAGAGAGCGTCGTTTCCGTCGTTTCACTCTCGAGGCGCGGCGGCGGCGGCGGGCGGCGGTTGCGCGAAAACAGTCTGCTGAAAGCAATGTTTTAAAATAATTATTTAGTTATTTTTTCCTGTCTTATTATATTTCTGCACATAAAATGCAACCTCAGAACGCGAAAAATTATGAGAATAAAATCCATTTCTCTATCTGTCCTGCATAACATTGATTAAAAAGCCCGAGAAAGTTAAACAGTTTCCCGTCACTTTGGGTCCGACTGCTTTTCCACTGTACGACTGTAATGGTAAATTTAAAAACAGTGTCTTTCTTGGTTTATAAACACCAAAGCTTGTGGAAGGGTATACGGACTGTATAGGTTGCATCACAGATTAAATAATATGGTTGCACACCAATTAAGTTTAATATATCGCAACCACACAGAGTTTTCTAAATGCAATGTTAATTTTTACTGACTGCATGCATACTTAGCTTATCAGAGAGTGTCTAAAATTATAAATTTTTCCAAAATATTGTTTTCTTGTAATACATATTTTCATAAATAAAATTCACAATTGCTGAAACTTTACTATAGCCTATTTGTACGGACTGGGGTATTGCGGGGGCGGTGGCGCTGAGGCGGCGCGGGGGGGCGCCTGGCGGTGTAAGACATGGTAAGGGCTTGTAATTGTGCTCACCGTTATCCGTTCCGCCTGACGTGGAGCATACTTCAACCGCTCCCTCTATCATTTATTTATGTATTATCTACCTAGGTACTTCGACCTTCTTTATTTTAGACTCGCAGTCTTGTTTTATGGCTACATTGTTATTGGTGGCATTTTCATAAGTTGTTGTTAATACAAAAATTACACGACAGTACAAATTGTTACATATTTTCAATATATGAGTCGAACCATCAGTCTTATCGAATTGCTTATTAAAATTTCCTACTTTAATCCATGCCTTTTAAATAGCGAATCTAATTTGGTTACAATTCCACGTCTGCAATATTTAAATCAATTACTAGTTAAATTAGTTTTAAACCCTGAACATAAAATTGTATGGGTATGTTTGAGCAGAAGGGGAATAAAGGACGTTTTTAATTTAATAATTCATTATGTGATGTTGGCTCTGTTTAGAATTTATGAAATTTCAAATTTTAAAGATAATTATTTTATTATTATAAAGATATATACTATATATATAAAGATAATTACTAGAAAATTATCTAGGCATGAAACAACAAGATATAAAAAAATTTCATTTTCTATAAAGAAGCTTCCTCTATCCCACGAATGTTACAGGATTATGAAAGTCTGTGTGTGTGTATAGGGATACGCGCATCCCACCCACTCACCACCGCGACGCGCTTCCCTCTCTCTCTCTCTCTCTCCTTCTCTCCCTCTTGGGAAGTAGGACATTAGGTCAACATTCTATTACGACAACTCAGGTCTGATTATACAGGGTGTTTGATGACCATAGGTCATAAAGCAAACCAGGTACTCCTGAGCCTATTTGGAGCAAAAAAGTTAGATTACATTTTGCTGTACGGTGAACTTTTTTTTACCCCATACTAAACTAAATAAATTTATGGGGAAAAAAAGTCGTTCTGTTCTGTCTCTGTGCCTAATTTTGACCACATAGTGAATTATTTGTATGACATGTGGTATACCGTTGGAAAGGGCGTAAACTAGCGAACTTTTTGAAAGAAAATGATTTGCTGTCAGTTTTTTTTAAATGCATTAAGAAATTAAGATCCTGCCATATTTTTACTCGTCCTCGGGACTTTAGGAGGTCACAAGACCTTTTCATGGTATTAACTTCATCAAATAATATTTTTTCTAGAACAAGGATACATCGTACAATTCAATAAATTTTATTTCGTGCTGATACAATAATGAACAAAAAAGTTAAAAGGGCTTAAAGCGGGGATTTTGGTAATTTTAAAAAATAAAGAAAAAAATCGTATCTTGATACCACGTGACATCTGACAAAAGGTATCATGGGTCAAAACGATGCAAATTACCCAACTTACCTATACAAAAAAAAATTCGGTCGATGTGCCGAACACCCTGTATACATTTAGCAACTACTAGTAGGCCGATAACAGCTTGCTGTTGCTTGCACAGCCAACACGGTGGATACAGAGGACACTGACATCTCTCCACACTTTTATATCGTCCTAGACAGTGCGGTGTGGTGTGTGGTGGGTGGCTCGAACCTCGAAGCTTGACATAAGCATAAATTGTCGCAAGGTGATTTTCGTTAAACTGATTATTTTTCTTATAAATACGTAAATAAAAAGCTATTAAATACGCGATTAATCTTTTATTCAAGATAACATTACAAATAGAGCAAGTAAGAGCGCCCAGTAAGATAGAAAGATTGTATAATCGCTGGTAATGTGCTCAATTTTCTCCTACTTGCAATGGTCCCGGATGTGTTGGGTAATTTATAATAATTATGTTAGGGTTGAATGATTTATTTTCGTGTATGATGATTGATGAGTGATGATGACACAGAAGTCACAACGCATGTGCTGGGGATATTTATTCGACATTAGACGAGTCGATCTATATTCAGTGACCCAATACGGTCGACTTTTCCGGTCCACGTCGGCGCCCCCGTATTCCCCGGGCATTCGACTACCTGCCGTCCCGCCCCCTCTGTCCGCCACCTCCCGCCCCCGCCCCGCTCGCGTCCCGCTGAAAGAGGGCCGAGAAGGGATTACCTGGTGGAAAGGTTGTGTGTTGCGGAAACATTCGGTGGAGGAAAATGGTACACCAAATTACGGTCTTTGTATCAAATTAAATAGCAGGGTGGGCTAATTCTAACCTCCGCTACATAGGTATGTACTTTTTTCACTTCGATTTCACTTTTTTACCCGACTACGAGAATTACGTAAGGAAGGGTTATGATGTTGTGTGAACGAGTTAGGAATGTTTGCAATTCAGCATTGTGCGACATAGCTCATATAATGCGTGTGGCTCCGTCGTCGGTCTTAAGGCGCTACAATCGCCTTTACAAACTAATAAAGTACTAAAGTAAAGAGCTACGAAAGCGCCAAGGAGATCGAAGCCAAAATAAAATAGCACTAATCACTTAAATCTCAACTAAAACCTTAGATTATACAGTTTTCTGTGAAACAGCTATGGTTACGCGGACCCTGAAACATTATGAATTTCCTGTCCACGGGCGTAGCCAGGTTTCGTTTTCGGGAGGGGTTTTAGGAATAAAACTAAATTCAGAGGCATGTTCATGATTTTTTTCTATCAATCGAAGTTAATCAAATCGTATTTTCAAAAAGCTATTGATCTGCGCTGATATATGAAGTATTACATATATTAAAACTGAATCTGTCAGATGAGTAATATTCCTGGTAAACTTCTTGAAATTCGAGTCAGATGCAGCCTCACGTCGTCACCTTAAACTCAGTGTCTATCTTACGTTGTGTTTTGTGAGATATTTTGCACTAATTATGTTATTGTCGTTAGAAGGAATTAAGACATACATAAAAGAAAATAGTACCTACATTTAATTTTGTTCCAGGCCTGTAGCGGTCTTGGCAGACGTTCCCCAGGGAACGTGGAGGGGTATCGGTACTATTGCCGCGGGCAGACGTGGCTTTGTTACTATTCCCGCCGGCACCCAAGGAATAGGCAGACTCCCCGCTGATAGCGACGGACGCGGTGGCGTTATCGGACTTGACATCGTCAGACTAGGTGCTCTGAGTGATTTTTTCCAGTCAACATTTGGGCAAGGAGTAGCAAAATTAAAAGAAAAAAGTTGTGTATGGTCCAATGATGCTGCCTTCAGCTCCCGGTTCATCTTTGGGCGTTTCGGCGCTACAAACTCAGGATCAGATTCCATTTTAGCGACACTTAAAATTTTATTGAAACAATTCCAACTGCTTGAGTGAGATTTAACTGAGTGACTGAAACGCATCTACTCTAACGATATCGCTGAGTGCTACATTTGTTTTTATTATATACCTGACCCGAGATGCAAGCGAGTAAGCTAACTTTCTGCCCCTTTAACCTCAGTTCTGATCTCTATATATTTCTTATCAGTATTGAAGTTACACGTGTTTGGGTACAGCAATGCGAAGTTTTAAAACTAGTTGCAATTTTGGAAAAAATTTATGCAGTTCAGTTCATATCTTTACTTTAATGTGTTGTGTACTCATGTAGTTCGATGTCTTGTATTTTCCTTTATATACTATTTTAGTCTTTATTTTTAGGGTTCCGTACCTCAAAAGAGGAAAATAAACTGAACCCTTATAGGATCACTTCGTCTGTCTCTCTGTCAAGACCCTTTTTATAGGGCACTTCTCGTTGACCTAGACAAATGAAATTTGGCAAGAAGCAAGGTCCTCACAGTACAAGTAAAAAATCGGAAAATTGTAAGTTTGTTAGTTATTTCATATAAAAAAATCATTCATATATTTCAACTACAAGAATGCCTGACAGTCAAACCATTGCTGTAGTTTTTTATTTAGGCGTTTCTTGATTTTCCAAAACAAATTTATTTTGGTATATAAATAATACTAATAAATTGTGTGATGGTACGGAACCCTCGGTGCTGCGAGTTAAACTCTCACTTGGCGGTTTTTTTATTTTTTAAATAAATTACTTATTTCATTATTTTATGTTCTTATATTAGTAGCTTTTCAGTGCTTTTTGGTAAATAAAAATTGATGGTGGTGCACTTTGTCTGTTCATGTTTGTATGTGAACACGATTTGTACCGTATTCTTCTAAAGATCATAACTTTTTGACGTGATGACGTCACGTCTTATAAATTGATGAACACCGGCTGCACGCACGAAGAAGTGTCACGTTCCATCTAAACCTGTGTGTGCAAGCGAGAGCGCGATAGAGAGGCATATACAATAGTAGGAAATACAAAATATATTTGTCCGTCTTTTGCGAGCCTCGAACCCGCGGTCCCTGCCACCATCACCGACCAGACGTCTTAACCACGCGGGCTAATCGATCATGTACCTATCGCAGCAAATTTTCTCAACAGTATGTGAAGATTTGATGGAGCGACATCTAGCGTCCACATCTAGCGTCAATAGTAAATGAAAAACTTCAGCGGTATTTACTTGATTTCGCAGTTAGGTAGTTGGTGCAACGTTGTATATGTAGATGGCGTTATGTAGGTTTGAGTCCCAACACGATGTTTATATTGATAATTAATATTATTGGCTTTTTAGGTTTTTTAAATATAAAATAAACAAAAATTAATAGTCGTTATTTTCTCATATTTTTTATTAGTTATTATCACATCTTTATCATGTACTTAAATTAATTTTACATATTTTATATTCTACAAAAACTTATAAAAATACACAAAATTAATAAAAATCTAAATAAAAACGGTAAATATCCGCCGGAACTGATTTTGTATCTGACTTCGCCCTTTATATACTTTATGACGTCATCACGTAAAACTATCGTCCGTAAACCGACTTTACAGACAACCAATTTTGTTTTGTATAATAATTCACTTTTTCCATGTTTTCACCTGTACACGCTTACAGAAAGCAATTCACCTAGTGTGTCCTATATTATTTATTACACACGATAGTCGCTTTGTAAGGTTTTCGAGCGATGAAAAGCCGAGCACGCACTGCGAGTTCCATCCTCGCGGCGCAGTAAAGGCTTGCAGGATGCATTGTTAAATTCCTTGAAAGCCTTTTTAACTATTTGAAACCTGTATATGTTACAAACAGAAAACGACAAATTCTGAAAATACCTCCAACGGCAAGTCAGAAGTAACTGAATGTATCATAAAAAAAACTCTATCCAACGGAGAAAATCCCTAAATAAAAAAAAATATATACCTATTGTTATGAAAAAAGGGTGCGCGCGTTATGTACGTGCGTTAGAAGTTATACTTCTTTGGCGTGATAAAAAATAATAATAGTTTCTACGCAAAAAAAAAATTGAAACGGCAAAGAAAATAACCGTAGTACCTACTTGGGAAACGAACGGTGGAACAAAACGTAAAGAAGACTGTTTGATAGCACATCCATGTCCACCTGCGCGACACTTGTTCTATGAAGAAGACGACAGCTAAACCACAAGACTACCACTTATCTATCCGGCGGCACTGCACAATACCTACATACAAATAATTTGAATGCGGTGATATGCGGTAAAGATGACGATGCCGCGTCACGTTTTTTTCTGGGTTTACTCCCCATTTACACAAGGCGGCAAAAGAAGTATAACTTCAAACGCCTGCCTCCTACATTAGCGTTTGTCGTATCGTACACAGGAGAGAGGTTACTGTCTTCTAGTAAATACTCGCAATTACGAAATTAAACCAATTAAACAAACACAGATATTTATCGTAGGTTAAGTGGATTTCTGAACCTGCCGAACGTGATTAAATACAGAAACAGTGGCCTTCTCTGTTTGTATGTCACTAAACAAATGTTATTTTTCAATTAGACGTAAGTTTTTGAAACGTTGTTTGTGTTGCGTGTGGGTAGAGAACGGTTTTTGAAAGGAAAATCTTTCTATGTAGAGTGTTTGTAGTATTATATCACTACCCTTAAATGGATACCTACTCCAAGATATATCTGTCTGTACACGTAACCTAAAATTACATTAAATTGTTTTACTTAAAACACTATTTTAGCCGAGGGGTAATCCGTCAGTCTTGTGAAAAAAATAAAACCTATAAACTAACAATTGCAATGTACAGGGTCAAGTGCAATGTTTCCATCTTCATCACAGCAAAATAGTGAAATCATAGAGTTATATATAATAAAAGGGCGTATATAGTAGACTTATTTTATATGGTATTTTATATCTATCTGGACAGCCTTATCTGGACAAAGTTAGACCTTAGGTATAAGTGCAGCGATATCTTTCTAGTTGGTGGTTGACAAGGCAATAATAGGGCCCACACAAACTTCATGAAACGGGGCTTCATATTTGTTGATAATTCGTATTGCAAAAATGTAGACAGGTAGGTACTCGTATGATACCGAATTAGACGAATTAATTATGAAACCCTATAGGGTCTTCTCGTCTTTTTTTAATATTTTAGCTTTACACGCCCTCGATAAATTGGTGTTTCTTCTACAATTGTTTTCATGATTCAGATCTTTGTTCTGTGGGCCCGCAGTCAGCGAAGCCCGTACAACCAGTACCCTTATCACGAGATTTAACCTACACCGCGTACTACGCTACGCCGTGTTCTCCGCATCATTTGGTGTGGAGAAACGGAGCAGCGCCTCTAGTGATGGATTTTCGAACTTCGTTTCTCCATACAAAATGATGCGGAGAACACGGCGTAGCGTAGTACGCGGTGTAGGTTAAATCTCGTGATAAGGGTACAGTTCATCCCAGAACGGAAGCGGTAGCGTTTCCGCAGGAACTTGAAGCTATATTCGCTTCTGATTACGCACCTTGCGAAAACAATATCTACTAACCCTTCCTTCCTTTACGTACTAGGCGGTATAGGATAAATGCTCGGACTGGGCCCACTGTACTGCGTCAATGTTAGTCGAGTTCTCATGACAATGGTGCGCGAGTTCGACTCGCACTTGGCCGGTTTTTTTTTCAGTTCTGCGAGTACGAGTAGAGATGGTGTTTTGTTTTTTTTTTTTGCGAGAGACAAAAAATGGCTGCCTTGCTAGAAAGTGGGTAAAAAATTTTATTCTGGTAGCTTCATCGTGTTTTGGTTTTTGGAGCCGACACCGAAATTATTATTAATTTTTCATTTTAACCGTGAACGTTCTTCCCGACTATGGAACCCTTCACTGTGCGTGGTCCGCCACGCACTTGGCCGATTTTTTTATATTAAGTTCAGATCAATTTGGCACGACTGGGTATCCTACCCAGAAGTCAGAAGTTATTCGCTAGGTTACAAGATCGGCTACCCCCATCGCTACCCTCATTCAAATAGACCCTCTTTTCATAATAAACGTTTTATTTTAACAATATACCCTGATCCTCTCGTCTGGGGAGATGGTGCTGCCTACGTCCTACGTCGCGTCGACACGCTTACAGCTGCGCACGTCCTCGTCTGGTCGTCCTCGTCTGCTGAGACAGCAGCTCCCACTAAAATATCAAAGTCGTATGAAAGTATCAGGCAATTATTAGTCAAAATGATCATTTCATCCCTTCGTCCATCCGCAGTAGAAACTTTCGGTACGGTTTGCGCAGCCGGAAAACATTTGTTGAGGGAGCTGGGCAAGAGGCTGCGCGAATCGTCCGGGGACAATCGTGCCGGGTGGTTCCTCCTCCAGCGCGTCAGTCTAGCTGTGCAGAGAGGGACTGTGGCACTTCCACCGTCGCGTCGGTGCCCATGGATGAGATTTTGTATTGATTTTGTTGCGTTTAATGGGCACCGACGTCGTCTGCACTTGGACGGTTTTCAGGGTTCCGTACCTCAAAAGAGGAAAAACAGAATCACTCTTGTGTCCGTATATAATAAATACAGAGTTTGATGACTCAATGACGGACGTAAAGCGTAAGTAAATTTAGATTTTGGTAATCAAATTCGAAAAAAAAACGTAGGTAGTATTAGGGTTTAACTTCACATCACTGGTTATGATGGCATGTAGACATAATTTAGTTATTTAAAGACATCTTGATACTTAGGAATAATTGAAAAAGGGCATATTTTCATATAAATTTCGAGAAAAAAAAAACTAGCCTATCCGATTCAGTATCTGAAACTGTACTTCCTGCCTTCGGGTGTTCGACAGGTTTTTTGTTCACCGTTTATATTTTATATTTAAATTGTTAAATATGGTTTATATTTTATTTTACTTGGTATATGTTTTTTATTTGCAAGTTTATTTTCTTTAATATCATTATTATATGTATGTTTGATTCGAATAACTGATGATTTTTAACAAGTAAAGATTTGAAGAGACTACCACACAAAGAATAGTGTGTGTTTATAAGGTAAAGAATGGAAGCGTTTAGTTGCCGTCGGGCCGTCGGCAATCATGTGGGATTATGACCGGATTATACTGAGTGCCGTGCCTCTCTGACGGAAATTAGCTACGTGGCCGGAACTTCTGAAGTGAGGACTAAGGGGTGGTGGTGGTACCTATATCTCGCAGGCGCAAGGCTTTCACCTCCGACTTCTCCGAGTACAGGATGCTCGCTAATTATAGCAGTCGTCTAGGGCGGATTTTTTATTGACTTGAGCGCTTATGGTCTTTTTATGTAAACAGCGTGACGTGATTCTGATTGTACACCGTGTAACTGAAACTGTGCAACTTTGTAGTATGTATAAATTTTCATTTAGAGGTTTAAAATTAAAACATGGACAAAGTGTGATATTATTATTTATGTTTGCTACTCGGCTCAGGAAAACGGTGTGGGAAGACCACCCGTCAGGTGGGACGGCGACATCAAGTGTGTCGGCGGAAAGCAGTGGTTGCGTACCGCGGATAGCCGAGAGGACTGGAGGAAAATTGAAGAGGCGTATGTCGAGCTGTGGACGTATACACGCTGACTGACTGACAGACTGACTACTCGACTCATCTTGGTTACTTAACTTACCAACCCATTCCTTGGGTTCGTGATGTTAGCAAGTGTGTGACGAAAAGCCACCAAGTGCGAGTCGGACTCGCGCACCGAATAATTGTGTTTTCGATAATAATGAAACGCCTAAATAAAAAATACAGCAATGGTTTGGCTATTCAGGCAAACCATTGCTTCTTGTAATAAAAATATAAAAAATCCCTTTTTGCCGCAATTACTACATTGTCGAAAAATAATCTACGGCTTAATATCTACTAACCCTATTAAAATCTAAATTTTTACCCTAGAAACCTAGGAGAACAGGGGGAACGGTAATTTTTGGGTTTCCGTACCCCGTACGAAAGCATATTACTCAGCCTACAACATTTGTCTGTCTGTCTGTCCGTGCGTCCGTCCGTCCGATGGCTGTATCTTTGGAACTGTAATAGCTAGACGGTTGACATTTTCACAGGATATTTATTATTTTGGCGGATATAACAAACAAAGGTACGGAATCATCAAAACGCGCTTTTCACCTTGTGTTCACCTTAATACTGTGTGAAGTCTGTATCATACAGATAAATACTTCAAACTTATAGCTCCGACCATAGAGACTCCGACAGACAGACAGGCGAATAAACGGATGGACGGACAGACATACATTGCAGAGGGGTTGCCGGTTTTTACTAATGATTTTTTTATTTCTCTCCGTGCACGTTTGAATTTCCTATTCATTCTGCACGATATGATGGCCTTTTCTAGGAAGATCCTAACTAGACATTTTCAACTTTAAAACGCTTTTTTTTTTGCACTAGCTAAAGTTTGATTTAATTTAATTTTGCTAAGTCTTCGCAGAGTTTAGAGAATTTCAATGTGGTTATTTCAAGCATCGTATTTACAGACTGAATAGCCCTATTACCTATAGTCCGCCAATTTACTAGAATTGCACCTCGTTAGGAGGAGCGGTGTATTTAGCTGTGTCGACTGCACAAAACCAAAATGGGAGCCATTTGGGATTCATTAAAAATTTAGTACCTAACTATAAATAACGAACAACAAACAATTTTGTTTTAGTTTTACTTCTGAAGTATTCCGTAGTCTATGGTTTCGTGTGTGGTGTGGCTGGCTGGAGCAGGTTGGTAATCCGATGACGAATCGCCCTTCAGCGGCGCTGTTCATTTAACAAGAGACTAGCAACCAGGCTGAACTAGCTAATTTATAGTTCTCACTATTGCTGGATTTTATACCTAGGACACAAATTCCTATGTTCCAGGCTTTTGGCATTAAAAGTTATTCATACACAGAGGGTTCCGTAGCCATTTCCTTCTTGCACCCATAGCGAGTGTGCGCTGCAATGCGTGTATCGCGCGCGCGGCATCTCGTCGTCGTGGCGCCGCCGCCGCCATAGTCCACTAGAATGCTATTTGCTCAATAATCGCTTCCTTAGCTTTAATAAAATCCAACGTCTGCTTTCTGTCTGTACGTCCGTCTGTCCGCTTATAACTTGAGAACCACTGAACCGATTTTAATACAGGTTGCTTCTACAGATAGCTTGGTTCTTCCCATCAATTATTCTAGGCTACTTTTCATCACGTTTAATGGCTTCTGAGGTTAGCAGAGAAATCAAATAGGTATGAGAGCGGGCTGAGCCGCGGGCACAGCTAGTAAAATATAAACTTCAAAATAGTTTTCATGCCGTAAGGACTAAACTGACAACTTTTTTATTTCTTAAGATTAGATGTATTAAACTTAACGTTCCGGGTTAATCATATCGGACAGCGCGCGACGGGCAGACGGGCGTCGCTGACTACGGAACCCTAAAAAGGGAATGTACATCGAACCCATTCTTTCTCCCAACCATAAATTTAGTATACACCTCCACTCTTTAGATACTTGATCTATGCTGCCAATAGTTTCAATTTGCCTCTTGGCTGAGGCATCTCCGAAAAGGTTAGTGTCGTTCAGTTACATACAGCTAGTAAAAGCTAAAAATGTCTGAATAGGCTAAATACTCCACGGCCACCGCAAATGCGGTTAGAGTTCCCTAGCGACTTCACTAGAACTTCGTTCTCGCGAAAATCTAAAACAATGAGGGGTTCTTATCTCATGTCCCATTGTACTGCAGATGTACGGCTGGCGGGCACGGCACGTGGTAATGTCGGAATAGAATATTAGTTTCTAGAACTCGCGCATTAACTGCCTTATGGGTTTTGCAAAGCCTTACGATGATTTTTGTCACGTACGGTTAGAATTTATCTTATTTACGTGGAAACCGAACCATTAGCAACGAGAAATGCAAGTAGGTACACTCAGAAAGAGGAAGAAGCAGAAAATATACAGTGGGCGAACATGAGCAGTGTAAGAAATATTAAATTTATATATACCACAGAGCATCAAATACCTACCGCGAATACCTACCGCGCGCGCCCCCTACTAGAGACGCCCTAAGCGATAATATTTGAAACCCAAAAACTACACGCAGTGCTGCTAGCGCTTCGTATGTGTGTGTGTGTGCTAGTATCGACACTACACACAAAGAGGAGCAAGTTAGGCACACGCACAAAACAAATGCACACGCACAACACACATATGTAAGTCATAGGCCACGCCCACAGGCTTCAACGGCGTTGTAGAGAAATCGCGCTCAGGGCGCCTCTAGGAGGGGCGCGCGTATTTGATGATCTGTGATATATACCTACTTTATGACCTCTGCATATTCATTTCTAACTAATAAAGCCTAACAATGACAGAAGAATATATTTCTTTACATTTCTTTCTGGATTTATACCTAGTTCACTGTGCAGGGCAAAAGCTCTCTTGCAGTAAAAGCTTTAACGAAGCTCACGACGGACAATCCTTTGTCAGGCCTAACCCTCTTCAGGAAAAACTGAACTGAGATGCATTGTGCCTGAAAACTAGTAGGTACCTAATAAATGTATTTACTCATAACAAGCGTTTGCCCGCGGCTACGCCTGTCTTAAAACCGGCCCTTGCCCAATATCATCATCATCATCATCATAATCAATCTGTATCGGTCCACTGCTGAACATAGACCTCTCCCAAGGCACGCCACCACACGCGGTCTTCCGCTCTTTTCATCCATCCACTCCCGGCTGCCCAATATAAGGATAATTAGTTGTAAAATACCATAGGTGGCTACATACATAATAACGCCACGTCACGCCTATTTCCCAGTGGGGTAGGCAGAGACAACGGCCGCCTCTACCACTCTCATCATAATGTTCTTCATAATACATGCTCGTCGGTTATGCACTAGTTAGTTGTTGGACTTTTTATGAAAAATACTCACTTTTTACTTTCGACCATACCAGAAGATATCCCGAGCGGAGCTTTGGGCAAATGTTAGTGCTTAAAACGAGACGGAAGTTAACTTTCTCCATACAAAATAGTCTTTCGGCATTTATGTGTTTTGCCCTCCTATCCATCATATCCGATTTTTACAATTCTTGTTGTAATAAGGACTATCGAATCTACCTTTTTGTCTTTTTATTTTTTGAATATCTAAAGTGATGACTCAATAAAGATTAATGAACTTCATGACGGCCAAAAATTAATTTTTTTTTTTCGGTCGAAATACAAATTTTTAGCTGCGGTGTTGTAGGTATATTTCATCTAAACAAAAAAATTACAGGTACTTAGATTGGACTGTCCTTGAGACAAGAAAAAAATCCACAGATCTCGTGCCTATCACGATCTTCGGGTACATTGAAAATGAATATAGGCAAAACGTTTTTTTTCTTTAACGATTTGTCTTCTTAATTAAATATTAACATACTTATAACCAAACGAATTAACAGATCTTACTAACTAATTCAATCAATAATAATAATATGCACGAGTCAGTAAGCCTGGATACGAAATACGGCATCGTTTGTATGAGAACCGAGGTAGCCGCCAAAGGGGTGTGAAGTCTGAGGCGGGAGCGGCGCATGGAACGCCGTGATTGGCCGAGCGAGTAGGTAGCCAAGTGACGCCAGTCTTCCATACATTTGAACGGGATTCATACAATAAGTCGCTCATTGTGTCGATTCGCGATGAAAAGATGAAACGGATTTAACAATATTTAACCCTTCTTTAAATCAAGGGAATAATATACCTTTCTTTTAAATGAACAAAGGCAACGCCCCTTTCACAATTTTGCGAATTTGCAGATTTTCGCATAAACACGATCATAGTTCTAAGTTCTGAGATACCTCGGATACTTTATTATAAATCTACAATTGTGTATTCCATAATAAAAATTATCAAAATGTATGCGAAAATAGTTAAGCATAAAGATTAACTTTTTTTAGGAAACTGATACGGATGGCTCCATCATCGTAATTTTTTTTTTTTTTTTTTATGGAAACTGACACGGTTGGCTAACATCACCTACAACATCCGTGATGTAAGCCCATAACACCGGGTGAACTTGGTGCCACGTCAGTGCTTCCCTTCGTTCGTGCCGGCTACACTGAACTGGACGGAAAACACGAACTATTTACATAGCCGTTTCGACCGACCTTTCATTAAGTGCGGTGGTACCAACCCGGGCGGGCTAAACCCTACCACCTAGTGATATAAGAAGGGAGTCATATCCCTTAGTCGCCTTTTACGACATACACGGGGAGAGATGCAGTGGGGTTATTCTTTTAAAGTACCGGCCCCACATGGTACAGTTCAATAATAATGTAAGGTAATAATGCTTCAGTTTGGTACCAGTGATGATGGGAGCCCAATATATAAATACTAAAATAAAACTACAATAAACTAAAATAATAAAAATAATCAAGATCGATAAATACATAAAAAAAAAATAAACAAACAAACCAAATAAAATAAAAAATATGAAGAAAAACCGGATTTAGACACATCAGCCAAGGCTGCCTGTCTAAAATAAATAAATATACCTAGGTGAATTAGGTACGTGCCTTGTCACCGATTCCCCCTAATCGATCCGGCTATACAGAATTGGATGGAAAACACGTAGGTACTACTTTTCATAGTGACTTCGACCGACGTTTATTTAGTGCAGTGGTACCAACACGGGCGGGTTGAACCCTACCATCTACATATACATCCTGTACATTTATATACGTTCTATACATTCTGAATCTCTCACATTAAAGGCAAACGTTTAAACTATTACGTCAATTATTTTTAATTCTCCTAAATATCCGCGATCTGATATTCCCGGTAGACGCATGACCTAAAGAAATTAATTCCTTTCTCCTTAGAGTCGCTCAAAAGTAAAAACCGGTAGGTACTGGTTGAATGAAAAAAGCGCGATAAACGAATATTGAACGAGGAAACCTGCTGAGGTTGACTAGAAGAAATGTCCTTTGGCAATAAGGCAGAATGCATGAAATATCTGTATACATTTAACATACATATTTATTAATAAACAAAAAAAAAATTACAAGAGCTAACTGCATCCAACACGATAGTCGACCTATGGTGGGTAAGCAGAAAAGAGCTCTCCATACATATTTACGCCGATGTTTGTTACTGAAATTCAAGCGAAAAATGCTATCAAATTGAATGAAAGTACTTACTCGTGAAAGGTGACTCCATCTGTGTTCAAGTTTGAATTTTTCGACGACTTTTTGCACCAAAGCACTGAACAATGAGGCATTTTGTGACAGACGCGCACGTTCGCTCCGCCTGAGCGGCGGACGGAGACTAAGATCGGTCGCCGGCGCTAGACTGACGCGCTGGCGCGTTTGCGCCGACGCGCGGCTACCCCTGTCCTCCTATGTATAGCGCATCCAGGCTTACTGACTCGTGATAATATGTAATATAATTAACCTAAAATATAATTACAAAATTATAAAATACCTACAAAGTCACACTACTATACTCAAATCAAAACAAACGTGCAGTTCGAATAATAAAGTTTTATGGCTCAGTGAAGGGAATCTCCCTTCACTAAGCCATAACATTTTGTTGTGCGAGCTGCACGTTTGTTTTGATTTGAGAATAGTACCTACATATTTTATTGGCCGGTGAAGTGCAAATATTTTCAACAATTACCGGTATGTAATACATTCAAAAGTATAATTGTATGAATTCTACTGTATTGGGTAAACGTTAAGTAAATATATAATAAAGAAACAAAATAATTATTTTTATTACATACACATAAAATTGTAAGATAGAATTAAGTATTCACAATTAATAAGTTTGTTTAACGATTTGTCTTCTTAATTAAAATATTAACATACTCATTTATAACCAAACGAATTAACAGATCTAACTAACTAAAGTAACAAATTAATAAATATCAAATATAAAAATATTATCTTACATCTTCTAACCTAACCTATATTATGGCTCTAGTACACGAAACTCACTAGTACACGCGCGCGCCGCGCGCCGCGAAAACTCCGCCGCACAAAGGTAAAGCTTTCTCCAACCCCATTACAGATAGCGAGGTTCCGTTTTTTGCAAACTGTAGCCCAACTCAAAACCCCGAGTGCTTTTTTAATTTTTTCGATATCGCTTTTCTTTTTCGAGATATCGTCGATTCAAGTTGAGAAGTCGCAAAGAAATCACGTCATTTTTCGACATTTTTGCACTTTTTCGAAAAAGTTTTTTACTTTTTCACACATTTTTTACACCATCTTGTAGATCTCGTCAAGACACGCCTTTTGATATCCCATTGACCTACGTAGCCCCAAAATTGACGACGCCAGAGCGATGTCGCACTTTCGCTGAAAACGGCCCCCTACCAATGCGATCGAAAAAACATTTCCAATGTTAAAAAAATTAAAAATCGGATAAGGTTTAGGTGGCTAGCTAGAACACATAAATGCCGATTTTGTAGGAGAAAGTTAACTTCCGTCTCGTCTTAATGTGGCCTAGTTCCTAAAACCCTTTGACATTTCGCCAAACTTACTTCGCCACATTAGTGAAAACATTCGAGGCTACCAAAATAGCCACGTAGGGTTGAGTCAAAAGAGAAAGTCCCTTGTGTAGTACCTCGTCACATTCATCACGTGTGTGTGTGAGCATCTCCACTATAACCAAGAGATTTTGTCAGTCTCTTTCAGTGTCTTCTTTCATAATGTGAATGAGCGAATAAATCGCGCTACCAATGTTTCAATTTTTGTATTGTTGCAACCACTACACGAAAAACTTTTCCTTTTTAGGGTTCCGTATCCGGTACTGGACCCTATAACTAAGCCTACGCCGTCTGTCTGTCTGTCCGTCCATCCGTCCCCGTTCGTCCGTCCGTCCGTCTGTCCGAGGGCTGTATCTCTATAGGTAGCCCGTTGAAATTTTCACAGAATATGTGTTATTATGGCCGATATAACAACAAATAATAAAAATAAAAAAGTAAAAAATTCACGGGGGTTCCCATAGAAGAAACAAAAAAGTGTATCCGCGCGCGCCATCTACCGAATAGAGTATGAATCATTTTAATTGATCATGACAATTAACTTATATGAAGCATTTCATAACACGCCATAGATGGCGTGAGTGTCGCTAACCATGACATGGCAATACGGAACCCTCGGTGCGCGAGTTCGACTCGCACTTGGTCGGTTTTTCGTCTTCCTACTTGCGATGGGCCCGGATGTGTTCGGTGAAGCCACAGTGCCGTGTCCGTCACCTGCTATTGTTGAAAAATATTACATGATAATCTTAATTTTTTTTTATATTCTTCATCTTTAATTTTAAGGAATTATGAAATTATTTAAAGTAAGTTATTAAATAAGTAAGTTACAACTATGCTAAAATTATTAACTTCTATAAGTGCAATGGGTTCTATATTGATTTAACTGTAACTGATTGGCATACAGATACTCCTCAAGAGCAATGTAGGAGGTAAAGCGCCACTAGACTAGCGTAGTGGAGGGACCGAGGGAGGGACCGATGATGTCTGTGAGGGCTGACTCAATACTCTATATTGAGTCGCGCCGTCTGCTCTGCTTGCGTTGCATCGTATGCAACCGAAGTTCGCTTCTGCATGTATTATAGAGGCCATTATTATTTCTGTCTCGCTCTTCTGGCTCGCGGGTATTTTTTTTTTTGTAGCAATATTCGTGTTTGCAACTTTTAAATTTTGTAATGTCCTTTTATCGCTCTATACGTTTTATTTTCACGCTTACACTATTGCGGCATTTCGGAGTGTTTTTTTTTTTTATGTGTCAGTTTCCCTGGCATGAGCTCATCGGACAACCAAGACATCCAATAACAGCGCTCATAAAACCATACGCGCTAATTTTAACCCTGCCTTAATTTTTTATAAAAATATTCGCCCGTTCGGGGACCTAATTTTACGCGAGCGGTTCTGGCTAAAAAGTAGCCTATGATTTGTTGAAGAGGTGACAAAATCACAAATATTTCTTTAACACAATTTTGTTGTCGTTCAAATATTATAAATAAATACAGTATAACTGTCTACAGTTTAGATCTGAAAATTCCTGAACGTAATAGCTATGCATAGCCCTCAAGGCACCACCAAGGGGTAACTCAATTGCAACTGCGCCCTTCTGCACCACCTTCAGGGCCTGCGGGCGTGCGCGCGGGGCACGTCACACGGCAGGCAGGCGTAGGCGGCGTCGCCGGAGGCGGCGGCGCGGCGTGACGTGAGCCTAGGACGACAGAGCTAATTTGCCTAATGTAGTCCCAACTCTGAGGCGAACGGATTCCCTGTAAACAGTTGAAGACTGTGCTTCTGAGGCTCTACATTCGGAAATTAGAATGTGCGAAATTAAAGAACAAACAACACTGAACCCACTGTGCCCACTGAAGTTCGAGTCGGACTCGTGCACCGAGGAGGGTTCCGATCACCAACAATAAATTTGTGATATGTATCTGCCAAAATAATTGTGTTTTCGAAAATAACGAAACGCTTAAATAAAAACTACAACTGTAATTTTAGTTTTGGACTATAAGGCAAACCATTGCTTCTTGTACTTCTATATTGATACGCCGGCGCCGATCTAAATAATTTTTTTTTTGCCGCAACTATTACATTGTCGAAAAATCTTGCAGTTTACCTGTAATGTATGGCTTAATAACTATTACTTGAACTAACACTATTAAAATCCAAATTTTAACTTTAGAAACCAAGGGGAACAAGGGGGGGGGGGGGATAATTTTTTGCACATTTTTAGGTATATCATTAAGACCACTGCTGCTAGCAGGCAATGTAGTAATCATGCATGACAAGTTACCTGAAACAAATGTTAATATTCTTCACTCGTAAACCGCTAGGAGCATTTTCTTCCAAAAGAGTTTGCTGAGCCATCCCTGTGTGGCCTGACGACTTACGCTCAACAAGGAACTCTCGGACTGAGCGTAAGTACCTCAAACCCGAAGAGTTTAATTTCGAAGCGATGAAAACTTGTGGATTATCGTGATTCCCAGACCTTGAAGTTAGAACGGTTCTGAATCGGTAATGAGTATCTTACTACAGGAATCTATTCAATATCTTAGGATAGGAAATATGGAAATTACTTCGTAAGGAAAATGCTTAAAGTGTCTTGACAGCCTATTTACATGATATAATATTGTGTTCTTTCATATCACATTATATAGTATGCGATGACGTTCGCACCGGGAAGTGGTTCGGGTGCGGACGCGACCGGACGAGCGGACGTCGGCGGCCGGCCGGGCGAGAGGCCGCGACGCGCGGGTTGCGGGTGCGCGCCTAATCTTGGAGGCAGCGGACTCCCACGCGAGCGCCGCGACGCCGGCGCCGACGCCGAGCGATGCGCAGTGCCGTGCGGCTGTCCGAACAACGCGATCTACTCCCTGCGCAGGTCAGTCCCGCCTCCTTAAACCAAATCACCTTCACTGCCAGGCCGCGAGAACAGTGCTCCGATTCATCCGTCACCCTTGCCGTAAGTAAAAAAAATATACCCATTCTGTTACCGATGATAAATCTCAAACAATCAGGAAGCACGTTAGAGTCGTATCTAAATATAGAGGGTCCGGCGTCACGTGACGTTCGTATCGAATGTTTGCGAATTCTATTTTCGAAATTCCGAACTCGATTCTTTCGAAGATGGCACAACGGCGGCGGCTCCTCGTGGAGCTCGCCGTTGCCATTAGTCGCCGAAGTTGCATTATGGGCTTTGCGGGTAGGTTGCAAGCGTTGGAAGCGACTAAGTAGGATTGGAGTAGTTTAACCTCAGCTCGTGACGCCGCGCCGCCGCGCCGCCTCCGCGCCGCCCGCGCACGCGACATCGGCACCGCTCATCCATCACGCGTCATGACTTGGGTGGGACCGTGGGGGTACCGCATCGGGTGCATAGTTAAAATGCACTTCGGTATGTGGGGAACTTTGGTCATCTTTAACGTATTTCCATTAAAAATTATAATACCCATATGACCGAGACGTATGGTTATGTTCATCATAATACTCGAGATCATTCATTAAGTTGGTTCTTGTATACATGGCGGCGCGGTACGAGTACCTATGTATTTGCAAAAGCAATTGCCGCCCTCACTACATGTCCCACATTTGCATTGAGTTGAGGAAATACTTATAAAAAATCTTCTACCAATACCACATGTAGTAAGTAGTGCCTAATAAACGAGCGAGGAAATAGGATCTTCAGCTTCATTCATTGCGACAGTTTCATTGAAGATTAGATCTAGTGTAAACACGCCTAGTGCCGGTGATCGCTCGTAAACAGTAGATGAGGTTCGTAAAAAAAAAATTCGTCTCGTAGATTATGTTGACGTGCGGTGACGCCAATAAACGAGAGAAACCGGCTATTTGCGTTTTCGTCTTTCTTTGAATTTTGTGAGCAACAAAATGATTTAACTGCGTCGTCGCCTTCTCCTAACAACACTGCCGATTACATCATGGCTGCTTTTATTATGCGTGAATTTTACGCATTTTCATTTTCAGGCGTACATGTAAGCGTCGGAAATAGTTTAGTGGCGCGTCACAAACAAAACAAGAAGTAAACGCTCCCATTCGCACGGCAGCCACTCTGCATTCCGTCCCGCTGATTGACATTTTGAAAGTTAAATGAAACCTAATTTGACATAAGGTGGTGCCAAGATTCACTTTTACCGGGCGATGTATCGGAATAGAATTGCTGTTCGAGTATTTTTACTGGCACCGAGCGTTCTATTTATTTTGTAACTAAGCCGGTGTGTTCGTTTAGTGAACATCTCATCCCGGCCAACAAAGCTACCCCTTAACGGCTGTAGTATACGCATATATTTCTAAATAATTGTTCAAGGATGTCTTCGTTCATCTGCTTCACGAATTTCTCCTACCACAATTTTTTTTACAAATAAATTAAAAACCACTGCCTAGACCAGATGTCTCCAAACTACGGCCCGCGGGCAGGATACGGCCCGTGACGACACTATATCTGGCCCACTTAGCCACTTTATCTACCTAGCCAATTTTTTTGATTTAATTCTTGAAATTGTTTTATTTTCTGATTTCAACCTTATTCGAGGATTTTAGCTACACATATTTTTAGTTTATTATTTATTTACGAAAAAAAAATTATATAAAAAAAATCTCTTTTGTGTTTGTCCCTGACCAGAAAATACGTTTGATAAAGTTCAATCACATTACTTTCATACACATTTACCAATACAGCTAGTGCATCGTTCTTAGAAATTGCTACAATTCAATATATCCTTACTTATTATTGCATCGATGTATCCACCACGCCAGCACAACACTGTAAGTAACCCGTATCTGTAAATTCCACTCTGCACTCGAAGTTTGGGAATCTTATTTACGGATTCAATTTCCCATATTCAGGTTTGGCGTCCGAATCTTCAACGAACCCAGAATGTGTTCTGTAAATATCCCCGCTAGCGAACTGAATACCTATGCTTTGCGATAAGGTGTTAAGGATTTGACGTGGCCAGGCGTTGTGTTTATATGTTTACGTTCGTTATGGTTTAAATTTAGAAATTTTGCATCGCGAATGTACTGCCAAAGCGTGAATCACTTCTACTCTCATCCACCGACGACGCTTTCATCCCTATAAGAGTCCAGTCACTGTTGTAACTTTGGGCATAAATGAAGAGACGATCGAGGTCGACTATCGTCTGTTCACGCTGCACATTGTCCTAACTAGTTTTATATTCAGTAAATTATTTTTATACCAACTACTTTCTCTTAACTTTAGGTAAGCAATACTTCTATATCAACCGATGTTTACATAAAGACAAGTATTCTGTATATTTAGTTCTCAAAGCTAGCTTACCTACTCCAATTCACCATTACTCCACCATTGATTCTGATTACTTTTCCTCTCTAATCAACTCAAATGCTCTATGATTCGGAGCATGGCTCCTTCCTGTCACAATACACAATGTATTGTGACACGAAGGAGCTATGGTTCCGCTCATTTAGGAACATTTTCTTCCAGCTCATGTTTTTTACCTTCGATCCATGTTATTTATCTATCATGTGAACAATGTCCACAGTCCCCATTATGGATGATTTGCTTTTATATTTAAGTTGATTTCTGTAACTGTAGGAATGTTAAGTAGGTACATTATTTGATTCGTTCAAACGTGGCCAATGGAAAACGTATTTCCATCTGCCCCTAAAATTAAATGTATTCGCTTGCCGGTCTAGGATGCGTGACTAAGCGATAAAAGAAAGAAACAAATAAAAAAAAGCATGAACCTTCACATACATTCAAAACATTGCTTGTGGAGAGATAATGGGTACGGGAGTTGCCCAAACTTTGCTTCAGTACCCAGATGAGCGCCGCCGGTTCGCAGACAGCCTGCATTGATTCTAACGCATACTACAACATAGAAGTGATTTCACATCAAATTAAAAGGGGTAATAAATTTCTCAAGATGTCTATCTGCTCCGCAGAACCCGTGAAGATGTCAGGCCGTGCCGGTGTGAGGGGTACCAGACGCACCCGCGTCTACGACTGCAACTATAACATGGGCGAGAGCTACTACAAGCCCGCGCTGGACCGCATGGACCGGAAGTATTCCGGCCGGCCGGAGGTTCCGGAGCCGCGCCTGCGCTCCGAGCCAGATTTTTCTGCGCCCGAGGAGTCGCTGTTCGACTCTCGCGGCGCACGCGCCACCAGGGGCCGTCCGCTATCCACCGCCGTTGAAGACGACGAGTTCGATGATGAGGTACCTACATACTTACTTTTTTAAACTCCAATAGTACAAGATCGCCCCAAGGCTCGCCAATAGTGTTACCATAATGTTACTTTCGTCATTGTCACACACAGCCATGTCAGTCATTTCCTTTGGTTGGTTATGCCGTAAACAAGTTACCGAAATATGTACCCAAGAACCCATTTCTGGTTCATAAATTAATAACATTTATTGAATTATGCACTGAACTAGATACATCTAATAGCATTTAAACTTGCCATTTACGCATACATATACAAATGTAGAATGCCATTCTGTTCAATCTTCTATCCTCTCAATCTAGTCTAATCGTTCTTTCCTTTTCGCTCTTATTGGAACACTATCACGTATACAGAGAACTTACGTATAGAGACAATTTTACAAATGTTATATGACATGACTGACATGTGCAGGACCAAAATATAAAAGGATGTAATGAATACAATTGAATTGAAAACAACAAATAAAAAAATTATTGTCTGTAAAGTCGGTTTACGGACGATAGTTTTACGTGATAACGTCTTTCAATTTCTGCTGCCCTGGTACTTAGAACCAGAGAGATAAATGTGTACAAGCCGACGCTTGGGCCGATTGTGCCTCTCTATCGCTTGTTACGCGCCTTGTTACTTGTCTCGCTTGCACACACAGGCTCAGATGGAACGTGACACTTTTTCGTGCGTGCAGCCGGTGTTTATCAATTTATAAGACGTGACGTTATCACGTCCATAATAAAAACCGGCGATAACATGGTGGTACAGAACCCTTAGTGTGCAAGTCCGAGTCGCACTTGGCCAGTTTTATTACATTCATTTCCTTCATTTGCTTTCACCGAGGTGTAAATATCTGTGGCCAACTCCTAAACACCTCGCTAATAATTTAATAGTTGAAATGATTATTTTTCATAGGTTGCATTAATGCATCCTCAGCAACAGCTGACCTGACCCTAATGAGCTTACCTCGCTGTCTGTTCGCGGGACGCCTCTGCTAACGCGCTCGCTAATTTGTGTGCTTTCATGGAAATTAACATCTAGAAATGGCATTATCTATCATACATACATTAAGTGTGCAAATTCGAATCGATTAGCTTACTACGCCTGATTCCTCGTTGAATAAGCTTCAAAAAAAGCTTAGTAACTTTTTTAGCACACTTATTTTTTTCGGATACTGGCCATTAAAATGTCAGTTTCCGATGTTGGACACGATTCTGGCGACCCTTTCCTAACGCATAAAACCTAGATTATCTCGAAAAATACGAGTAGCTACTAGGAAAAATTGCTACTGAGCTTTATTGATGGTTATTAAATGAGGAATGATGACCATGAACAACATTTAGTTGAAATGCACTTCGTTTGCGGCAGACAGAAAATACGTGAGTGAGCAAACACGAGAGAGATAGATATATTACCTATCTCAGTAATACATAAATTCCTAAGATAATTAGGTATGTGAAAATAGACTATCCGAAGCGGGCAGGTGCATCATGAATGACACAGAGTTATGGAACGAGCGATGCACATACTTAGCATTGAACTTTCGTGGCACGAGTCCAAGTTATGAATCATCTATGGAGATATTTATTGTATACTCGTGTGTACAACATGGCGACATGATTTTCGTGTTAATATTAGACTGACGAGAAGTCCGCTTTCGATATCTATCACACTGAAATTGTGGTCTATATTAAGAATTACTTTCGTTGATTATTTCTTAACTTTCTTTATTTTCCTTTCTTCTTCGTTTCTTACTTCTTCTTATTAGCCCTCATTCTTCTTTTCATTGTTCCTTCTTTTTATCTTTTTCGGACTTATTTCCTCTCTTCTTCCACTTTCTACTTCTACTGCTTTCTTTCCTCATCCTTTTCACGCGAGCAGCAGATCCTGCATACGCTCAAATAGAAATGTTTGGCCACGCAATTCTGATAGCAAGAATCTAATTAAAAATTATTTTATTAATTTTCAAACTGGACGTTAACGTTAATTTGCATACGAGTACAATTGAATACCTATCATTGCCGTAACTGAAGCATATAATACGCAGAAGCATGAGCTTCGCCGAAGCATGCATCAGGATTCACCCGCAATTATTACATGACATGAAAGTGCATCAAACGCATTCAATTTGTCTAGAGCGTCTGTGGGAGAAACGCATTTACGCCAAAGCTTTGTCCAGTCGGAGGCTTTATTAATAACAGAACTAGCAGGATGCTTCACTGAAGGGTAGGATTGCTGGTGTGATATGGAGATTACTCTCCTAATGCTTTGGAAATGTGGAATTGCAAGAAATGTGTACGTGGGAAAATATCAAAATACTCGTACATACAGAAATTTCTTGTTTCTACATGTCTTTCCACAGAATTGTGTTCGTGATTTACTCTAAAACTACAATATTCGAATTGCACGGTGTTTGTTTTTTTTTATGGAAACTGACACGGTTGGCTACATCACTTACTACATCCGTGATGTCAGCCCATAGCACTTTGGTGAACTAGGTGCCATGTCAGTGCCTCCCTTCGGTCTTGTTAATTCCATTAGATTGAGCAATTTTGAAATCGTTTTGGTATTTAAACCATTTGGCTCTTTACTACTTACTTACATTTCACCAACGACCATTTCACTATATTAATCGACTCTCAAACATCCAAAGGTTGACTGGAAGAAATCTTTGTAAGGGATAAGTTCACCTTTGCACCTCACGTACATGTCTAATGTACGTACCTAATCATTGGTATCAATATTATCAAAATTATAAGTAAGTAGAATAATACAGTGACAATATTCACGCAGACTATTCTGCTTTTCGTAATTTAATTAAAGCGAATATACACATTTTATTACGAAAATCAGTCATCCAAAATAATGAATGCCGAGCTTAAAATAATTACTTATTATGATTGATCGAAATATTTGGCGTGTGATGTGGTGCGTTCGTAATACAGCTACATACCTAATATCGAAATAAGTAAATCTCACATCAAACGTACGTGACCATCGAGGTAAATATCCAGCAGTGGCACTGCCATACATTACTTCATTTACCTTGCTAGCAACACTTGGTCGGCATGCAGTCCACTCACACTGAAGACAACTCGGGCGGCGGGCGGCCGTTTGGGCATCGGCTTCTCATAATGCGAGAGGTCCGCGGTTCGAATCCGGTCGGCGTGTACCAATGAGGTTTTTCTGACGAAAAAATTTATGTGCATACCTACACCTGCCGCTTCACCGTTCGGAACCGGTGTAAAACTGTAGGTCCCTTCCCTTGCCCCTTACTAGGTGGTAGGCTCAAATTGTAGCCGACCGGTACCACCGTACTGGATGTAAGATGGCCGCATAGCAGCCTCGGCTGTGTTCTCCTCTAGTCCAGTATAGCCAGCAATCCAGGGAAGTCTCCGGTATGGCACCCCTTCTCGGAGGTGATATTGGCTGGTCGGAGCATGCGCTCCGCATGACCGTGTTCACATAACGTATTTTTAGGTTTCCGTATCCCGTACGGAAGCCTATTACTAAGCCTACACCGTCTTTCTGTCTGTCTGTCCGTCCGTCCGTCTGTCCGAGGGCTGTATCTCTTGAACCATAATAGATAGCCCGCTTAAATTTTCACAGAATATGTGTTATTTATTTATTAAAGCGGATATAACATCAAATAATAATAATAAAAAATAGAAAAAGTAAAAAATTAAGGGGGGTTCCCATACAAGAAACGTGTTTTCTTCGATGCTTTTTTTGTGGTGCGGAAACCTCGGTGCGCGAGTCCGTCTCGCACTTGGCCGGTTTTTTATGGAGAGAAAATAATTTAGGTAAGTAATTTAATTGCTACAGGCTAATATTGATCGTGTACAAGCCTCTTTTCACCTTCTCGACAAGTTGACTGAAGTGATTCCAGGTACTTTTTTCCATGGACGGTACGCCATTACCTACCCGTCCTTCCATTCGCTATTGTGCTGATAGGACGGGAAATTCAACACGCTTATTGATAAATACCTCAAATAGACATCTCTGTTAATTAATCCGAAATTCTGTTGATGGAGCCGATTCACGCGGCCCAGTCCGCTTGCCTGCCAGAGGGAGAGATGTAAATTCACGACTGATGCATGTTATATTTTTTATTGAACACCAATTTATACAAATTAGGCACAATAGGCGGTTTAATGCCGTGAGGCATTCTATTCTAACTAACATTTGGGATGTGGGAGAAGTATATGCAGGTGAACAAGAATAGTTTGCGGCAATGTATTAAGCAGTAAAGCATATGACAAACTACAAACGAATACTACATACATATTTGAATACGCTATTTATTTATACATATGTATATATTATATATACGTACATAATATAATATGTACATAATAGACTTGCATATTATGTGCATTAATCAGTGGTACTGTTGTTCAACACCATCAACTGAATGACAAGAGCGATAGGAGAGGGCAGTTAAAGATTTATATGCAATATAAATGTATTTACTTAAGAATAGGAAAAGATTCTTCAAATTTATCTTAAATACATTCATAGACGTAGTGGATCGTAAATGCACGGGCAGATTATTCCAGAGGCGAGCTGTTTGTACTGTGAAAGATTCCGTGTAGTACGAACTTGAGTGAGCCGATATTGCCAAGAGTAAGTTGTCGGCAGATCTTAAAGCCAAACCATGAGAAGAAAGAAATGCTAGATATTTGTAAATTCATGTTTTCAGTGTGGCCGTTGTCAATGATATTATAACATGATTCCTTCTTCCCGTTCAGTGCATTGCAGAGTCCACTGCACTCCACATTGTAAACATATTTCAATCCTCAGTAGCGCCGTTAGGTACGCCGACCCGGACGTTATTAAACATCGCACAGTGTTTCGTTTCATATAGGCTAGGCCAGATGCTAAAAATTCACAGCACACGTAGTAACTCACTGGGTGTGTGTGTTATTGGTTTATAGAGTGTTTTACAGTGTTTAATGTATTTTTAGGGTTCCGTACCTCAAAGGAGGAAAAAACGGAACCCTTATAGGATCACTTTGTTGTCCGTCTGTCTGTCTGTCTGTGTCTGTCTGGCTGGGTGTCTGTCTGTCTGTCAAGTTCCTCGGAGTTGTAAAAAATTAAACCTTCTAAGTCAACGCAATCACTAGATACGGCCATTTAAGTCACATATTTTGTTACTGACAAATGAAATCAAAACCTATAGAGTACTTCCCGTTAACCTATAATCATGAAATTTGGTAAAAAGCTAGGTCTCACAGCACAAGTAAAGGAAAAAATCCGAAAATTTTAAATTTATACTTATGTGACATAAAAAAATGTTTTGTTTGTTTTGTATGTCAAGGACTTTTTTTCTCAGGAACGGATCAAGATAACAAATTGAAATTGATATGAAAGACCTACGATCTCTTTAAGGTGAAGAGAATGCAAGCTTCTAAATCAACCCAATCAAAAGATACGGCCATCTATGTCAGATTTCATACCCGCAAACTCACTCAAATCAAATCAAAACCTATGTACACTAGTCAACCAGGAGTTTTGATGTATGGAGACCCATACATTAATTCCTCAGTCAATGAAACTTTGATAATATCTTGGAGTAATGTTCGGAATTACGACTGACAAATAATCCAACATTTTTTTTTACGGGAAGTTGGGTATATTCGAAGAAAAGTGAAAATTTAATATAACTCCTATAGACAAATTGCTCCGTCCAAAGTTACTTCGCCATAGGGTAGGTATTATTTATATGAATACGTACGTAAAAAAATCCAACATTTTTTGTATATGGAAATAGTGAATTAAAAATAAAATGTGTTTTTTTACTATATTTTTCTCGGCAAAATTGCTCAGTCGGTTCTTTAATCTGAATATACCTTAGTATTATTATGTACATCAATAAGCATAAGAATCCAACAACTTTTTTATTTGCATCATTTTTTTTCAAGGTGACGACCGAAACTCTGTTCCGCAAAATTCCTCCGTCCGTTTTTATTGTTCAATTATGATTAAGAATTTTGAAGAAAATTATTTGCAAAAGAATCCAACAAAAAATTCATCGGCAAGTTTAAAAAACAAGCGGGCCAAGACGGGCGCGGTGCGCAGAGGAGCGGCCGGCCGCGGGAGGCGAGAGACGCGGCATTTTCCCCTCCTCTGCGCCCATGCCGCGCCGCGCCGCCCCGCGCCGCCCCTGGCGCGCCGTTACCTATTTTTTTTCATTCGTGGTCATTGTGGCAAAATCTAACATTGTTTACCTTTTATTTTTTTATTTGTTAGTACTAAGCATGTACCTTGCTTTTTTATGTCTTGACTACATAAATACAAAGCCGAAAAATGAATGGAAAAGATATATCCCGACCAGGACTCGAACCTGGAACTCTGGCTTGAGCCACCATCATCATCATCATCAGTCCGTGTCGGTCCACTGCTGGACATAGGCCTATCCCAAGGCACGCCACCACACGCGGTCTTCCGCTCTTCGCATCCACCCACTCCCAGCTACCTTTTTAAGGTCGTCTGTCTACCTAGCCGGGGGCGTCCCACACTACGTTTTCTTGTACGTGGCCTCCATTCGGGCACTCGCCTACCATTGAGCCGCCAGCGCGTTGCCAATTTCGCTATAGGGTCGTGATTTATCTTTCTCCAAATCTCGAGCTGTTTCGGCTTCTATGTAGTAGGTATGACGCATTCACCTGCGTTCAACGCACGCTGTTGTCAACGCGCTGGCAGGTCAAGCCAGAGTTCCAGGTTCGAGTCCTGGTCGGGATATATCTTTTTCCATTTATTTTTCGGCTTTGTATTTATGTAGTGAAGAAATATATAAAAAGCAAGGTAAATGCTTAGTTCTAACAAATAAAAATAAAATGTTAAAAATCCCTAGTCAACTTCTAGTGTCCGATGCCAAATACGAATTTGGCGACGACAGCATAAGATTCAATATGGAATCATGCAAGTTGACTGAATGCAGGTAAATGCGTCATACCTACTACTACATAGAAGCCGAAACAGTTCGAGATTTGGAGAAAGATACATCACGACCCGACAGCGAAATTAGCAACGCGCTGGCGGCGGCTCAAGCCGGAGTTCCAGGTTCGAGTCCAAATCGAGATATTTTTTTTTATTGACAGCGCGACATATTGCGCCGAGCCACCCATAAGGTGTCTAACAACGCCCATGGATATTTGGTCGTATGCGGGGGTTGCGAATGCCATGCCGGCCTGACTGGTGCCCATTCACGGCCCTCTTGAGGACCCGAGACTGTACTTGGGGGGAAATATATGGGCAGGGAGAGGGTTCCAGAGTTTACCGGCTCTGTAGAGGAAAGATCTGCAGAATCGATTGGTACGCATCCGCGGTAAGTCCAGCGTGTAGGAATGCAATCCCTGCCACTGGGCAGGGATTGCACCATGCGCACTGGCGCATGGTGCAAAGGTGGAAAGAGGACGGCGGGATCGCAAAGAGCTCCTCCAAGCACTCCCCATGGAATAAGCGATAGAACACACTTAGGGAGCCGACATCCCTGCGGTGTTGCAGTGGTTCTAGATCGCAGGACACTTCGGGGTCACCACTAGTCGCACGGCTCGACGCTGGATTGAGTCCAGAGGCGCAAGCTAGTATTTGGCAGAGCCATCCCACAGGTGCGAGCAGTACCTGATCTGCGATTTATACAGAAGCAGCTTTTGGTCCGGCGTGAAGTACCGTCGCACCTTATTTATTGAGTACGCCCAGCTTTTTAGAAGCCAGCTTGGCCTTCCCCTCGGTATGGCGACGAAAGTTCAGGTCGTGCGACATTTGGTCTCTGAGGAACCCGAGGTGTTCGCTTAATTTAAGTGACGTGCCCTGGAATGAAGGAGCCGGTGCGAACGCCGCTCTCTTCGCACTGAACGCGCAAACTTGTGTCTTGGAAGCGTTGAACTCGACCAAATTACTACGGCCCCATTCGGAAATAGAGCCGAGTGTGTGTTCGAGCTCAGACACAATTCTTCGCCTCTTCTCATCCACAACATCCCGACTGGCTGAAGGGTGACTGGTGTCGGATCCGTGTGCCGTACTGTCACCTGCATACAATTTTATGTTGCCCAGAGACAGCATATCATTGACATGCAGAAGAAACAGCGTGGGTGACAACACAGATCCTTGTGGTACGTCGGCGTTCACTGGAAAAGGAAAGGACTTCTGTCCTGCCCTGGCACACGCTGAGCCGATTGGCCAATTTTGCATAAATTAAGAATTGTATATAAAATGTAAATAGGTTAAGTTAGTTATTATGCAAAATAAACGATTATCTTATCTTATCTTATCTTATCTTATCTTATCTTATCACTGACATGGCGTCCGACGAGCAACCGTAGTGGACGTTTACTAAATGTATGCTACGTCCATGTAGGAAGTCGGTGACCCAGTTACAGAGGCCAGAAGGAAGTCCGTAAGCCGGCAATTTGCCCAAGAGCGACTTGCGCCAAACCTGGTCAAATGCCTTGGCAATATCAAGGCCAATTGCCAAGGATTCACCATGACCTTCAAGCGATTCCCCACTAAAGGTGAGTGACGTACGCTAGGAGATCACCAGCAGATCGTTTTTTCCGGAAGCCGTAGTGCCGATCGTTGATGAGGACATTCGTCTCTAGGTACTTCATGAGCTGCGCATTGATAATGCGCTCCATCACCTTACAGAGAAGGGAGGTAATCACTATAGGTCGATAGTTTGACGGGTTTGAGCGGTCACCATTTTGGGGACACCCCTACACCACTATTTAGCGTCGACTCGACCAACGTGCGGGGTTTGCACACCAATCTTAATGCCGTCCATCACCACCTGGAGACGATGAAGCCGGCCTTGCTTTTTCGATGAAAACGCAAATATCTCGCCCTGCCGTCACTTCTTACCTGCACCACCCTGGCTACACCCTGGAAGTAGCCTTCCGCTCGCGAGCCGGAGTCTGCCTGTTTGTCAGGGTGGATATTTGTTGTCGTCGCCTGCGCTGCATTGAGGCTCTCAATACTCTGGGCCCACGTGGATCTGGGAACGGTGTCGCGGGTGCACGCCTGTCTACAGGTCGCACTCTGGCAATGCGGAGACAGCTCGGTTATTCGAGTACCTGAGTGGAGCGGTAGACAAAGTCCAAGAGCGGTTCCCCACCGCGGATTTGGTTCTTGGTTTCTACGACTTCGCCCTAACGGATGACCCGTCTCAAATGGTAGACCAGCCGACCAGGCTGCCAGATATAGCCGGTCATGAACCCTCTCTGCTGGATCTTATGCTGACAACGAACCCCACTGGATATAAGGTCGCAGTGAAAGCCCCGCTGTGTTCTTCTGATCATTGTTTAGTGGGGTACACGGTGCCATCTTCGCCTCCTCAGTCCCGTACTGGAGGAACGCGTCGAATCTGGCACTACGCGTCAGCAGATTGGGATGGGATGCGAGAACACTTCGCATCCTACCCTTGGAGAGAGATTTGCTTCAGTTCGGATGATCCGTCGCAATGTGCAAATACCGTTGCCGAGGTGGTTCTGGCGACAATGGAAATGTTTATTCCCAGCGCCTCTGTCCACCTCGGTGGTAAAAGCCAACCATGGTACAGCCGCGACTGTGCTGATGCTGTCGTAGCTAAATGCGCAGCTTATCGTGCATGATCGCGCGCTCGTGCCGGACGTGATTCAAACGTATCCGAACCGAACTTTCCGGCCCACACGCTTTCCTGACGTATAGGGAGAGAAACTCCGCCAGTACAGTCTGTTATCGAAACTGTACTTCCGGCATGGAGTTCTCACACCTAGGTATGGATGGGGGAGTGGCACCCCCATCGTCCAGGTTGAAGTTCCCCGCAAAGAGAGATACCAGTAAGTCGGCTTTCTCCTTTGCGGAGTGGGCAAGTGAGCCTCTAGGCCACTGCAGAGGTAGAAGAGAGGAGCGGCAGAAATTCGACTTGACAGATTTGGCGAGAGACCAGAACTCACAGCTCCCAGTTGGGTGCTGGTTCAGTCTGTCGCCGATGTAGTCAAATTTGGCCCTGGCAATAACCCTTTTGCAGGATCTGGAGAGGCGGTTGTATTCCTTCGTCAGTTCGGATACGTTTGATTCACGTCCGGCACGGGCGCGCGACCATGCCCGATAAGCTGTGCATTTAGCTGCGACAGCATCAGCACAGTCGCGGCTGTACGATGGTTGGCTTTTACCACCGAGGTGGACAGAGGCGCTGGGAATAAACATTTCCTTTGCCCCCAGAACCACCTCGGCAACTGTATTAGCGCATTTTGACGGATCGTCCGAACTGAATCAGATCTCTCTCCAAGGGTAGGATGCGAAGTGTTCTCGCATCTCATCTTAATCTGCTGACGCGTAGTGCCAAATTTGACGCGTTCCTCCAGTACGGGACTGAGGAGGCGAAGATGACACCGTGGACTCCACTAAACAATGATCAGAAGAACCCGGCGGGGCTCTCACTGAGACTTTATATCCAGTGGGGTTTATCGTCAGCGGAAGATCCAGCAGAGAGGGTCCATGACCGTCTATATCTGGCAGCCTGGTGGGCTGGTCCACCAGTTGAGACAGGCCATGCGTCAGGGCGAAGTCGTAGGCGGCTCTCCCCGCAAAGTCAGTTCTCCTGGAGCCTAGCCATGCATCGTGGCGGGCATTGAAGTCTCCAAGGAAACCCAAATCCGCGGTGGGGTACCGCTCTTGGACTTTGTCTACCGCTCCACTCAGGTACTCGAATAACCGAGCTGTCTCCGCATTGCCAGAGTGCGACCTATTGGGACCCGCGACGGGGTGATGCAGGTAAGAAGTGTCGGCAGGGCGAGATATTTGCGTTTTCGTCGAAAAAGCAAGGCCGGGTTCATCGTCTTCACGTGGTGATTGACGGCATTAAGATTGGTGTGCAACCCCCGCATGTTGGTCAAGTCAACGCTAAATAGTGGTGTAGCGGTGTGCACAGCTGATTGAAAGTTGTTCTTTCTTTGTACTGCCATGGTTGTAGTAAGAGGGGGGGAAAGAGCGTGAAGGGTGGCTGTGGTGATTCACGGGCAAAGCGTGGACCCTAGCTTATACGCTTACTGCTCAGGTTAGTGGTTTTTTTTTTTTTTTTTTTTATTGAAACTGACACGGTTGGCTACATCACCTACAACATCCGTGATGTCAGCCCATAACACCGGGTTGAACTTGGTGCCACGTCAGCGCTTCCCTTCAGTCGTGCCGGCTACACTGAACTGGACGGAAAACACAAACTATTTACATAGCCGTTTCGACCGACCTTTCATTCAGTGCGGTGGTACCAACCCGGGCGGGTTAAACCCTACCACCTAGTTATATAAGAAGGGAGTCACATCCCTTAGTGGTCATCCCAGTGGTTATCCCTTAGTGGTGCGCCGACACGGAAGAAGGAAGGGCCCCCGGTCCCCCCCCCCCCCCCCCTCCCCCCGGAAGTGGCCGCCGGGACCCCTACTCCGTTCACCAACCGGCACGACGGACTACTCCGGGATTATGCGCCGGTTGACCAGGGCAGCCTCTCGCGTTGGTTAGACGCGATTGGGCCCCTGTACCACCGGCGGGCGGCAGCGTAATAACCGTCTCACCGAGTCTCCCTGTCAACCGTGTCGATGCATCACGTCGGAACAGCGAATCCGCGTCGGGATTACTGACCTACTCCTCACCACAGCCATCCCCACCTGCATTTGGGTCCCCGGGAGGTGCACCGGAACACAGTGAACTGTTATGGCGGTATAATAGTACTGAGCTCGCATCGGTCGGCGACGGACGCGCACACGATGCACTCTAGACGCACCTGCGAAGTAAGCGAAAATGGCGTGCGATAAATGCAATGTGGTTGTGAACGAAGTACTAGCCTTCATAAACCATAAAGCGGACGTCTTGGATGAAGTCAGCATCATCCGGATTTGTGAGTCCGCCTTCACCGAAGATGACGTTGAGACCGCGAAAGTTCTGCTTTGTGCGTGCATTCCGTCAAGAAGGCCGACTCGCAAGGGAGAAAATCGGAAGAAGAAGACTATCCAGGACATCATCACCATCTTAAAGGAGACAGACCCCGACGACGTGCCAAGGTTCGTGGCGTACGACCTCAATAAGTTGCCGCCTGTGTCCTTCGACCACGTCGACGTTACGGCCTTCCTGAAAGATTTGGTTATCATAAAAGCGGACATAGCTCAACTGAAGGGAAACTGTGGAGCGACAGCGGCGCAGGGGCCAACATCTCTCGTCCCGGAAGTTCAACAGCTGAAACAGGCAGTTGAGAAATTGTCATGTTCCGATTCACTCCGGCCGATAACCCCGTCTCTGCAGCCTGATCGCATTCCGCAAGTGGGAACACCGAACGAAACGCTGAGTGCGTAACATCAATATGCGCAGGCGAGGTGCTCAAGTGTCGTCACCAGCGATTGCACATCGACGCCGGTATGCTACGTAAGCGCTGATGGTGCTGTTGGTGCCTCGACTTCTACACTGCGCACCCCTCCCGCTCCTCCGCCCACCCGCCCCGTTGCCGCTCGCCCGAAAAGGCGACGCGGATCTATGACGAAGCGCATCAGTAAAACAGTGGAGAAAACAACAATGGTATCCCCGCGCTTGGAACCGCGTCCCGACTGTCGGCAGGAGGCTGCACGTATGCTGAGGCCGCGCCGGAGCTGTCTACAACTGCCGTCCTGCACATTCAGGAGACGCAACCCGCGCCGACGCCGACGACGCCCGTGCCGCTGCCGACGCCCGTGCCGCGGACGCAATCTGCGGCCACTCTACGCGCACCTGATTCACCGCGTCAGCAGACTAATATGACGCATACGGGTCTCTCTTGGGACCCGTACAGACACAAGTGGAGAAAAAGTAATTTTAGTTCTTAGGTTAAGATATTTAATATGTATTTTCAATATAGCCCTAGTTGGCTGAAATAAAGAGATAAATAAAAATAAAATAAAAATAAAATAAATAATTGGTTCTCCCAGGGTGTGGTGGCGAACCCAGTCGATCCGAAGATCTCCCACACGCTAACTGCTGTTCATTTGGCACCACCCAGGAGGCACGTGTGACTTAAGGACCATGAGGTGTCACAGACGCGAACAGCTTAAACTCCCTATATAAGGTGCTTCGTTATTTATGTCAATAACTTCGGGAAGGTTACATAGGCGCTCAAACAAACAGATTCAGATTCAGATATTTATTTCGCCATAAAGAACACACAACAATAACAATATTTCATTGAGACATATGCATATTCAGTATGGTTCGTCATTATCATTATCATTATTATTATTTTTTTTTTGTCATGTCCTGCTCAGCTCAACACTTTACGCAAAAAAAAACATGTTTATATGAGCATTGTTTCTCCTAACATCTAAAAAAAAATTAAATCAAATAGCTGTAAAAACCAATCAAGGCTATAGACCCTTGCAAACAAGAAACGTAGGCACACACACCGCACACGTAGGTAGGTAGGTAGGTAGGTAGCTAGTTTTAGAGCGGCGGCGGCCTAGTGACCTTGTGACTTACTTACAACAATAGCTGTTCTGCGTTTTAACATAGTACGGTCATTGACCCCGTACAATGCAAGCTACCTACTGTTACACACAGGTCTAGTTACCTTGTGACGTACTTACAACAAACAGCTGTTCTGCGTTTGGACATACAACGGTCATTGACCCCGTACAATGCAAGCTACCTACTGTTACACACAGGTCTAGTGACCTTGTGACTTACTTGCAATAAACAGCTGTTCTGCGTTTGAAAATTTCTCGAAAAAATATGCTAAAAACATATATTTTTTTTTGCGTAACGTGTTTACTTGAGATGAATAACGAAGCACCTTATATGATGTCTTTCAAAATTAGTTAATAGTACGCTAAGAGAGGCTTCTGTATCGGAAATAGATCACTTTTGAAGAACAAATAATTTTTGTTTGCACAAAAACATTTTTTAAACGGTTTTTTATTATTATTAAACGGTTTTATTTAGCTTGACTCCGTATATTTGTTTGTTTGTTTGTTACTATCTTTGTTTCAAATCTTGCGACAACTTTTTCAACTACTTCTACTGAACCGATTTTTATGAAACTTTGCACACACATTGAGTTCTCGTGACAATACAATATTATGATAATTTCAACTTGGTAACGAGGGTCTGATGATGGAGTCAGGAGGAGGACAGTGGAACTCTTCAACCGTTACTAGTAACCCCCTCGAGTTTGGGCTCATATGGTTGGTTTGGACGAGTGTTCCATACTTCTACCAATACACTTGGTGACGAGGGTCTGACGATGGAGTCAGGAGGTGGACAGTGGAACTCTTCAACCGTTACTAGTAACCCCCTCGAGTTTGGGCTCATATGGTTGGTTTGGAAGAGTGTCCCATACTTCTACCAATACACTTGGTGACGAGGGTCTGATGATGGAGTCAGGAGGTGTACAGTGGAACTCTTCAACCGTTACTAGTAACCCCCTTGAGTTTGGGCTCATTTGGTTGGTTTGGACGAGTGTCCCATACTTCTACCAATACACTTGGTGACGAAAGTCTGATGATGAAGTCAGGAGGTGTACAGTGGAACTCTTCAACCGTTACTAGTAACATCCTCGAGTTTGGGCTCATTTGGTTGGTTTGGACGAGTGTCCCATAGTTCTACCAATATACTTGGTGACGAGGGTCTGATGATGAAGTCAGGAGGTGTACAGTGGAACTCTTCAACCGTTACTAGTAACACCCTCGAGTTTGGGCTCATAGGGTTGGTTTGGACGAGTGTCCCATACTTCTACCAATATACTTGGTGACGAGGGTCTGATGATGAAGTCAGGAGGTGTACAGTGGAACTCTTCAACCGTTACTAGTAACCCCCTCGAGTTTGGGCTCATTTGGTTGGTTTGGACGAGTGTCCCATACTTCTACCAATACACTTGGTGACGAGGGTCTGATGATGGAATCAGGAGGTGTACAGTGGAACTCTTCAACCGTTACTAGTAACCCCCTCGAGTATGGGCTCATTTGGTTTGTTTGAACGAGTGTCCTATACTTCTACCAATGCACTTGGTGACGAGGGTCTGATGATGGAATCAGGAGGTGTACAGTGGAACTCTTCAACCGTTACTAGTAACCCTCGAGTATGGGCTCATTTGGTTTGTTTGAACGAGTGTCCTATACTTCTACCAATACACTTTTTGACGAGGGTCTGATGTTGGAGTCAGGAGGTGGACAGTGGAACTCTTCAACCGTTACTAGTAACCCCCTCGAGTTTGGGCTCATTTGGTTAGTTTGGACGAGTGTTCCATACTTCTACCAATACACATGGTGACGAGGGTCTGATGATGGAGTCAGGAGGTGTACAGTGGAACTCTTCAACCGTTACTAGTAACCCCCTCGAGTTTGGGCTCATTTGGCTGGTTTGAACGAGTTTCCCATACTTCTACCAATACACTTTTTGACGAGGGTCTGATGTTGGAGTCAGGAGGTGGACAGTGGAACTCTTCAACCGTTACTAGTAACCCCCTCGAGTTTGGGCTCATTTGGTTAGTTTGGACGAGTGTTCCATACTTCTACCAATACACATGGTGACGAGGGTCTGATGATGGAGTCAGGAGGTGGACAGTGGAACTCTTCAACCGTTACTAGTAACCCCCTCGAGTTTGGGCTCATTTGGCTGGTTTGAACGAGTTTCCCATACTTCTACCAATACACTTGGTGACGAGAGTCTGGTGATGGAGTCAGGAGGTGGACGGGGAACTCTTCAACCGTTACTAGTAACCCCCTCGAGTTTGGGCTCATATGGTTGGTTTGGACGAGTGTCCCATACTACTACCAATACACTTGGTGACGAGGGTCTGATGATGGAGTCAGGAGGTGTACAGTGGAACTCTTCAACCGTTACTAGTAACCCCCTCGAGTTTGGGCTCATTTGATTGGTTTGGACGAGTGTCCCATAGTTCTACCTATATACTTGGTGACGAGGGTCTGATGATGGAGTCAGGAGGTACACAGTGGAACTCTTCAACCGTTACTAGTAACTCCCTCGAGTTTGGGCTCATATGGTTGGTTTGGACGAGTGTCCCTTACTTCTACCAATACACTTGGTGACGAGGGTCTGATGATGGAGTCAGGAGGTGTACAGTGGAACTCTTCAACCGTTACTAGTAACCCCCTCGAGTTTGGGCTCATAGGGTTGGTTTGGACGAGTGTCCCTTACTTTTACCAATACACTTGGTGACGAGGGTCTGATGATGGAGTCAGGAGGTGTACAGTGGAACTCTTCAACCGTTACTAGTAACCCCCTCGAGGTTGGGCTCATTTGGTTTGTTTGGACGAGTGTCCCATACTTTCCGAACGCAAAAGTATGAAACAGACATACCATCTGTTCAAATTGATTTTGAAAGAGACGGCGGACACCTTATCCATCCTAAAGCCATACAGTTTCCAGCAAAGTTTAATTATGGAACAGCTGAGAGACGGATGTTACCGATAATTTTGTCATGGGCCTCCACTGTCCATAAAATGCAGGGCAATACTGTTGACCGTGCTGTCGTGTATTTGGGCTCCAGACTATTTGAGGTGGGTCAAGCGTATGTTGCATTGAGTCGCGTAAAGTCTTTGGAAGGGTTATGTATTGAGGAGCTTGATTGTGAGTAATTGACAGGTAAGAAACCGAGTAACAAAGATGCAATGAGAGAGTTGGAAAGGATGACGAGTTTACGTAATGAATCATACGAGCCAAAAATCAAACTAAAAACGTGTAAATAAAAAAATAGATAAAAAAACTTTTAAGTTAAACGGTTTTATTAAAAATAAAAAACTAGAAAAAAACAGCTGTACAAAAAACTAGAAAATAATAAGGACACAAGCCTGGGCCTTCTTAAGATTTTACGTCTGGGTAAGAAATCGTGCAATACTAGCGTGCTGTCTTCTCATGTCGGATGCCAAAGGGCACATTGTGTCGCTGCGTCAGCGGAATAAGTAATAAATTGAGACTTTTAACAGACTAATATAAAAACGTGGGGCGTATAATATGAGTAATAAATAACATGCGCCCCACGTTTTTATATTAGTCTGTTAAAGTCTCAATTTATTACTTATTCCGCTGACGCAGCGACACAATGTGCCCTTTGGCATCCGACATGAGAAGACAGCACGCTAGTATTGCACGATTTCTTACCCAGACGTAAAATCTTAAGAAGGCCCAGGCTTGTGTCCTTATTATTTTCTAGTTTTTTGTACAGCTGTTTTTTTCTAGTTTTTTATTTTTAATAAAACCGTTTAACTTAAAAGTTTTTTTATCTATTTTTTCTATGTAAAATGTAAAAAAAAAAATTCTTAATCATTTCAGTTTCATGCCAGGAACAAAAAAGTCTTCCAACACATAGATCCCTTTCTTTCAGAAATTGTGATAAAACCACAATTTTAATTTTATTAGTATGGAATAGAAAGAATTTGATTTTTTTTACCAACTTACACGTGTTATGTCATAATGATAATTAAGACTTTTTTGTTACTGTTATGAAACTGAATCGATTAGGCTATAAAAATCAACCACCTATTTTTTTATTTTATTAAATACATAAAACAACAATATTTTACATTAAAAAAGAAGCCCAAAGTCCAAAAAAAATTATATAGGCTTCCACCCCATTTCGTACCCTGCTGCGAACCGGTTAATATTAGAGGTCCAAACCGGTTCTGAACCGGTTTTTAGGCTTCAGGTTCGGGTTTTTTGAACCGGTTTGCGACCAAACTGGTTCGCTCGTTAAAAAGGTTCTTCGAACCGGTTCGGAGAACCCGAACCCCATTTCGAACCGGTTTTCAGTCCCTGGTTAGCACACACCGCACGCGAACTTCAGCGGCGCGCCAGGGGCGGCGCGGCGCAGCATGGACGCAGAGGAGGGGAAAATGCCGCGTCTCTCGCCTCCCACGGCCGGCCGCTCCTCTGCGCACCGCGCCCGTCTTGGCCCGCTTGTTTTTTAAACTTGCCGATGGATTTTTTGTTGGATTCTTTTGCAAATAATTTTCTTCAAAATTCTTAATCATAATTGAACAATAAAAACGGACGGAGGAATTTTGCGGAACAGAGTTTCGGTCGTCACCTTGAAAAAAAATGATGCAAATAAAAAAGTTGTTGGATTCTTATGCTTATTGATGTACATAATAATACTAAGGTATATTCAGATTAAAGAACCGACTGAGCAATTTTGCCGAGAAAAATATAGTAAAAAAACACATTTTATTTTTAATTCACTATTTCCATATACAAAAAATGTTGGATTTTTTTACGTACGTATTCATATAAATAATACCTACCCTATGGCGAAGTAACTTTGGACGGAGCAATTTGTCTATAGGAGTTATATTAAATTTTCACTTTTCTTTGAATATACCCAACTTCCCGTAAAAAAAAATGTTGGATTATTTGTCAGTCGTAATTCCGAACATTACTCCAAGATATTATCAAAGTTTCATTGACTGAGGAATTAATGTATGGGTCCAACTCCTCGTTGCCTACATTAATGGGGTATTTCCCGTCAACCTAGAATCATAAAATTTGGTAAGAAGTAAGGTCTCATAGCACAAGTAAAGAAAAAAATCCAAAAATTTTAAACTTGTAGTTATATGATACTAATAAAAAATTTCTTGTTTTGTGTGTCAAGACCCTTTTTCTCAGTAACGAGTCAAGATATCAAATTGAAATTAATATGAAATACTAACGTCTGCGATCCCTTCGAGTTCTAGAAAATGAAAGCTTCTAAATACTTGCAAACTCACTCCAATGAAATCAAAACCTATAGGGTACGTACCGTTGACCTAGAGCAGCGGTCGGCAACCCGCGGCCCGCGGGCCGCATGCGGCCCGCGAGCGTCCTCCTGGCGGCCCGCGAATCTAACCAACGGGAAAAAAAATCCCGTTGGCCAGACTAGTCTGACCATCAGTCTGACCACTGGGAAAAACTCAGATTTTTTTGTAAATAAAGGTCTTATCATTCGGAATTAAATATTTTAAAAGTCACCATGGTGCTGACATATCCGAATACGGCTATTACGGCCCACTTGCACCAACACGAATTAAACTATAAACCAGTTTAACTCCTTAAACTAGCACCCGTTGTATGTGGGAACCGCGTTTGAACCGCGTTTAAGTCCATAACTCGCTATTTAACTCTAAACTCGTGTTGGTGCAAGACGCGCTAAGCCCTAAACTTTAAATTAAGATTAAATTTATTTTTTTTATTTCGCGTAAACTGTAACCTAAACTGAAATCTTTGACATTCACGAACGCGTTGGCTTACAAAAAATAAGCATTGTTCCTGATTAACTGATGCACGTCATTTAGATGCGATACTGAGCGTTTCTACGTCTAAGATGTAAGCAGATATTCCAAAACTTGCAAGTGAAATGCAGCCGCAAAAATCGCATGTTGAGATTTTGACAGTTTTTAACCGACTTCAAAAAAAGGAGGAGGTTCTCAATTCGACTGTATTTTTTTTTATAGTAATATTTCATTGAAATATATAATTTGAATTCAAATAAATATGATTAAAAATGCACCAATGCGTTTTATTAACCGACTTCAAAAAAAGGAGGAGGTTCTCAATTCGACTGTATTTTTTTTTATGTTTGTTACCTCAGAACTTTCGACTGGGTGAACCGCTTTTGATGATTATTTTTTTATTTGAAAGCTGGTGCTTCCCGTGTGGTCCCATTTCAATTTGGTCGAGATCGGAGTGGAAAGCGAGGCGGATTGCGCCGAGTTACTAAAAAAATTACTAAAAAAAACTGTGAAATAAAAAACTATTTATAAAAATATAAAAACTGCCTTCAAAAATGAATGAAATAAAAAAAATGGAATCCTAGAGTTGAAGGCGGTGCTAAAGCAAGCAAAAATGATGCATGAAAGAAAACATGAGTGGATGATATCCTTTGTGATTTGTGTAGCCTTCTTTAGCACCGCCTTCAACTATAGGGTTCGATTTTTTTTTATTTCATAAATTTTTGAAGGCGGCTTTCATATTTTTTTAAATAGTTTTTTTTGTTTTAAAATTGTATGTACTTATGAAGATGAGATGCGGCCCGCACTGATCCTCTGGTAACAATTATGGCCCTCCTATAGTAAAACGTTGCCGACCCCTGACCTAGAGTAATGAAATTTGGCAAGAAGCAAGGTCTCACATCACAAGTAAAGGAAAAATCCGAAAATTGTAAATATGTCGATATGTCATAAAGTCATAATATAACAAATGTATTTTTGTATATTTCAAATACACGAATGCCTCACAGTCAAACCATTGCTGTAGTGTTTATTTAGGCGGGTCGTGATTTCCCAAAACAATTTGTTTTTGTACATACATAATACAAATATATTGAGTGATGATACGGAACCCTCGGTGCGCGAGTCCAACTCGCACTTGACGACTTTTTTTAATTTACTGAGATGGGGATCGCACCTGTCACTGGTCTACTGAGAGATGGGAGTTTGATATAATTTTTCAACCTTCTATCAGCACTTACACTGAGCTTTTCTAGTCTTTTGCTTAAAATATGGTTATACGTTATGATATGATGTTAAAAATATGGTTAAGCGGCGTGTGTGACCGAGTGGTCTGAGCGTCGGCTTCTCGTGTGGAGGTCGGAAGTTCGATTCCGGTCGGCGTATACCAATGAGTTTTTTCTATCGAAAAAATGTATACCTACACCTGCTGCTTCACCGTTCGGAACTGGTGTAAAACTGTAGGTCCTTTCCCTTGCCCCTTACTAGGTGGTAGGCTCAAATTGTAGCCGACTAGGTTGGTACCACCATACTGAATGTATGATGGCCGCATAGCAACCTAGGTTGTGTTCTCCTCTAGACTAGTATAGCCAGCAATCGAAAGGTCAGTCTTCGGTATAGCACCTAACTTCTCTGAGGTGATATTGGCTGGTCTGAGCATGTGCTTTGGCCCCTCCGATCCAGCCACCCATTCCGGATTACATTAAAAAAAATACAGTCCCACCGATATTTCAAATGTAAATAAGTTTCGCCACACTTGAAAGTAGGTACTCCTGCTGGAAATCTCGTACGCATTAAGTAAAAAACTTTGCAAAATCCTGTGCTGTTTAAGTGACTACTGAAATAAGTTAAACATTATTGCTTCACGTGAAATAATTTTTTAATGCTACAAAAATATTCTCTTTATATAATATTATTCTTAATAATTATTTATTTTGTACCTACTACACTTCGCTTCGTGGCAAAATATAGTCCATAATATAGATGTTCCAGAAAACTGTATGTACTGTAGAGTTTCAATATGTAAGCGAACAATAGAATCGACGACGTTACGCGCTTAGGTCGTTCGTTACAGTTTTGGGGCTATAATAGTTACGATAAAATTTTCAGAATATACGAATTTGAAGAAAAAAAATGTTTTTATTAAATCACTTTTCTTTCGTCAACTATCTGAACCCTCTCGCAAATCAAACGCGTAATGAATCTGTGATTCTTACTAACTAAAGAGTATTAACGAGACGGGTTAGCAATCATCAATTCATCACATAGGCACGTTTACAATACAAACGAACCATTTAAATATAACGCTAGCAAATCTTGAATTCAACGTTTGCACATCAAATTTCACTGAAACCTGTATCAACAATCAGAAACTGCTAACATTCTCAAACTGTGTGCATTCGGATGTCTGTCATAATAAGTGGATGTCATGGTCCGCTGCGTCTCAAACACGTTCCGTCAAATTTACCGGAACGTCGCCGTTCTCGGTCCGTCCCACGCCCGGACCGTGTTCCCATCGGGGCGCACAACGTAGGACGGCTCCCGGTATTTGCACAGCCGCTTGGCACAGCGCAGTGCTTATTAAACCGGTTTGAGCCGGTTTGAGGCTGCATTGTTCAGTTTGTGAACCTTCGTTCGCCCGGCAGCCCATTCGTATATTCTCCCGCAAATCGCCAGACAATCGCCATCAATGAGGGTTCGCCTCTGGACAGAGAGAAACACGAAACGACCTATTAGTGACGCACTATTAGTGAGTAGGTACGGGTATTTGTCGTTAGCATTAACCGCTAGCCTAGCTTATATAAATTCGACCTTAAACAAAGTATTATCACCATACGCCGTTATCGCGGGGGCACGAACAAACCAAGGTTATGTTCAAATAGGGCGGAGAGTCCCCGCCAACACTAATATATTTAGAAGGTCACATTCGTGCCCCCGCGATAACGGCGTATGATTATCACTCGTAACTACCTGCTGCATTCGCTTCTCAATTGCATAGGAAACGGCCATTTTATTTTATTCCAGATCTATATGCAAATTCTGCTCTGGCGTTCATAACGATATTACTGGAAGGGGCCTACAATAGTTAAAAACGAAACAAATTATGAAAGAAGGCGTACAGATTTTAATAAAAATATTTCCTTCATATCCGACAGAAGAAAGCTGCGCCGCCGCAAAAAGAAAGGTAGACTTAAATTAAAATAATGGAGAGTGTTGGACGGTTGGAGTTAAATTTAGTTAAAATACTTTAGATGTTGCAGCTCGGAGGCTTAACTGAATTACAAGCCTCGGAAAACAAATACTCACCTGAGCCGGCCGCCCAGGCTCCGCGCCGCCCCGCCCCGCGCCACCGCTGCTGCAGTCTCGGTGCTCTCCGGAACTCCGGAAGAGTAAATAAACAAAAACAGAAAGCCGCACCCTTAGCTACTTTGTGATGGATTCGTTTCATTCGCATCTTTTAACTTGACCATTTTTAGGGTTCTGTATCCATCGTACGGGACCCTATTACTAAGCCTGCGCCGTCTGTCTGTCTGGTGAATTGCAGATAAAGTTAAATCCAGTTAGGTGCAATGTTCGTTATGGTCAGTCAGTCATATGGACACACTTGTGAAATTCGGAATAATTCTTAAACTTCTCATCCCCACTGCGCCAAGACGAGAGACACCCGTTGTCGTTAAGCGTTCAAGTTATGCTAACACGTGAGTTAATTCCCTTAAATGCCCTCCAGCCAGGATAATTTATTTCCTCTCTAGGAGTACCTATTAAAGTATCTCTACATATTCGTATGTACCCGATGTACGTAACATCGCCTTCTAATATTTTGGACAACAATTTAGTTCGTCGAAGCCCACGACATTTGAAAATCTTATCTACATTTTATCGTCCATATGATATAGAATGTATTAAATAAATACAAAATAACAACAATAAAAACAGATCAAATCATAATTTACTAAAAACTATAACGAAATTTAGACGGAAAGAAAAAACATCTGAAATCCTAATAAAAAAACCGGTCAAGTGCGAGTCGAACTCGCGCACCCGGGGTTCCGTACCGCCATGTCATGGTCACCGCCACTCACGCCATCTATGGCGTCTTTATGAAATGCTTCATATTAGTTAAAATTCATGATTAGTTAAAATGCTTCATACTCCTTTCGGTAGATGGTGCGCGCGCTTCTATGGGAACCCCGTGATTTTTTTACTTTTTCTTATTTTTATTATTTGTTTTTATATCCGCCATAATAACACATTTTCTGTGAAAATTTCAACGCGCTACCTATTACGGTTCAAGAGATACAGCCCTCGGACAGACGGACGGACAACCTCCTTTACTATCATTTGTTGTTTGATTTACGTTTTCTTTATAGACGTCCAGAGATACCAGCCAGCCAGACGGACGGACAGACAGACAGACGGCGTAAGCTTAGTAATAGGGTCCAGTACCGGATACGGAACCCTAAAAATTTATCGCAATATCTACGGTCGACCGCCGACCGACCGTACATCAATAAATGAATATCCTTATGACTCGAGAACCACTTTATCGATTTACATACGGGTTTCACTTTTACATTCTGTCACTTCTCAAATATGTATCATAATCATAACGCTACGTCATCGGCGGCCTGAGCTGTCAGCGAAAAGGTAAAACCCTACACGCGAAGCGAAACCGCGGGCAAAAGCTAGTAAATGTATAAACACAAATATTACTCCTTTTTTGTGGGAAGTTAAGATTGATAGTGTTGTCTGTTCAGACATTATGTGTTCTCTGACTCACTGAATGCGTCAACTCTTTCTTTCTTTACTGTCATGTCTCATCTCATCACTTATTCATACAATTTACACACAAGCACACACGCATATACGGACACATAGATAATTGTCAAGTGTATATCACAGAAGAAGCAACGAAAGAATCGAAGTGTACGTTACTATTAATAACACAACGTACGGCCACACGTAAGGCTTCTTAGCTAGAAAAAAAAATTAAGGTGCCATACATACATACCGCACGCTGTATCCCGACAATCGGGGTAAACAGAGTAATCGGTGTTGTGCTGCAAGAACTCTTGTAAATTACAGCACAATACCGACCACCACGTTTAGCAAAGTGCTCGGACAAGATAACTATCAATCAGCCAGTAAGGCACAAACACCCACCTGCTGCATGACTCGGTGGAAAATTAAGGTCCCATCCATCCGGAAAAAAGACATAGGTACATATTGCTTTAATGTATGACCACTTCCACACTCACGCCCGATAGTTGTGTGTGTTATATATATTTTTTTTTTCATAAAATGGTTGAAAAAAGCTTTATTAGTTCAATTTGTTTATTAGTTCAACGCTATACTCCTCTAGTCATTCGGAATAGGTACGATGAAATTAACGTACGACCGAAGGGTAGCACTGACATGGCACCTAGTTCACCAAGGTGTTATGGGCTGACATCACCATCAGCCAAACGTGTCTGTTTCCATAAAAAAACATTAAGTTCGACTAAAAATATTTTGATGAAATCGGGCCTCCTGCTCACATAAATCGTACGCATACGAACTTAGTACAAAGCCAACATACAGAGGAAGTCTGTATCGAAAATGTATTCTGACAATAATACGAAGTGAAGAAGTGTGTAAAGGCATCGATCGATGTGTAAAGGGAATTCACTCTCTGTGACTGCAGAAGCGATTTCACAATTTTCGGTTGCCTGTCAAACTGTCCCCTCTATTGTCGTGCGAATTAAGTTCGAAATATACGAGTAATATGTTGACATATTCGATACAGAAGTTTAAGGATTTATTATTTCTAGTAACTAAAATTAAAAATAATTCATTATCTTTTATGACGTACATGTAACCTCTATTACCTTGCCGAACCTGAGAGCACCAATCACCAAAGCCCTTTACCAGTCGCAATATCATCTCATGTAACAATTGTTTTCTTAAGACTCACCATTTTCTTCCTGCGGCGAAGGTGCCAAGAGACTGCTAGAGACACAGACATACCAAGTTTGTGGTAGTGAATGGCTCACGAGGGAGAACTGAATAGATAGTCCGATACGTACTTACAACAGGTGATATTTCGGAACGCATCCAATCGCCCATGTGTGCGGAAATCACATTTTCTAGTGATATGTTAGGTTAGTTAGTAGGTCGGAAAAGAAAAGAGGAAATGTCTCCGCCAATAAGAGCGTAAAGAAAGAAAGAAAGAAAAGCGTTTATTCAGCTAAAACTATAAAATAACAAGAAAGATAATAAAAATTTAGAAAATACCTTTTTTTAGCTGAAAGGGAGCAGACACAGCATGATGCAAAACCTAACCCTAAAATTTATTGATTTATCGTCAGAGTGTTATAAAATTTTAACAAAATCGCTTTCGAAATTCTTGAAGTAGGTACTGACTGACATCGTAAATGTTAGAAATGAAAAAATTTAAGCTAGACTAGGTTAAATCGGCGTAGAACTATGTAGGTCCGTTAAGGAACAGTTTGGAGTTAGAGAAGCAACGTTAGTAGAATACTAAACGGTTGGCTCTAAGGCCCACTTGCACCAACACGAATTTAACTATAAACCAGTTTAACTCGTTAAGCTAGCACCCTTTGACTGTGGGAACCGCATTTAAACCGCGTTTAAATCCATAACTCGCTACTTAACTCTAAACTCGTGTTGGTGCAAGTGGGCCTAAGCCGGCCTGTCCGTGGTGTATTGGATGCACCACGGAAAATTCGTAACATTGATATGTCTAAAAAATATTATATCTACAGAGAATTCGGTTGTTGCAACGGGCAAAGATCTTGAGAGTTCAACCAGAACAATTAAATAGTTTGGAGCAGCCCAGCGTAAGATGTAAAATGTTCAGACCCTCCTACTAGGTCAAGGATAGTAAGTCACTGTCGAAATGTGAGTCACGCGAAACAGAAGCATGAGAACGAGGTAGAAAGTTACATTATTGAAATGTATGATTTATTTTAACGATGTAGGTATGAACCATACGTTCATTCTCTAAGTCGAACACTTCCAATGCATTTCTTTGTCAGATTATAGACATTCTTCTAATAACTCCATATTTCAAGTCGTGGACGTATCAGATAAGATATCTTTCTCTCACGCCAACTAAAATAACTAGAATGTGGCAATGCTAAGCCTGCGTGAGTACCCTACATATTAAACGATGGTATTATTTTTAAAATCGTAGAAATTTTAATAAATAGCATATGGAGCCAGGTTACTACTAGATATCAAACATTGCCAAAGCCTTGTTTTTCAAACGGTAAACATGTATCGCTTTGCAGGCGTAGTGTTAGTATAGATAATACAGCCTGTCTGAACTGTCCGTGTATCGCCGAAGAGCAACCTCTAATTATTACATACGACATTTTGGCTCTCCCGCATCGGGAATAGTTGGGAAGGGAAGCGCGCGGTCAAACGAAAACGAATAGCTGGTGTGTGTAGGACGCACGCTGCAAATTACTTCGCAGGTAAATAGAGTACCTGCAGCTGAATTCAGTAGAGGGGAAATAGAGAATCGATTATGTCTACATACATAGATCACGTCACGCCTCACGCTCAATGGGGTAGGCAGAGACAAATGATCTGCACGTAACACAGATTCAAATTAAGATATTTATTTCTACATATGTTATTATTATTTTGGGAATGCTCGGAGGAGCTGTTTGACGCGATCCCGCCGTCCCCTTTCCACCTCCACACAATGCGCAATGGGCAGGGATTGCATCCCTATACGCTGGACTTACCGCGGATGCGTACCAATCTGTTCTGCAGATCTATCCTCCACAGGACTGGTAAACTCTGGAACGCTCTTCCTGCCCACGCATATTTCCCCTTAAGTATAGTCTCGCAAGAGAGGCGTGAATAGGCACCTTTCAGGCCGGCATGGCATTCGCAACCCCCGCGTACGCCCGAACACACCTTATTGGTATAAATAATAAATAATTTCACTATAAAGACCGCACTATCTACGTTAACAATATTTGATTGAGCAGGCTTTCCACTCCGACCAATTGAACTGACCAATTCAAGACATATGCACATTCAGTATGGTTCTTTATAGTTTTTGTCCGCACGATCCATGATCCTGACATATCTGCCTAGTCTCATCTAACTATCATAATGTAATTCGTATTTAGACTAAAATGTTATTTCATCCCTTACCGGCATTTATGTACGAGTACTTCGGGTAAAAGTTCTTATTTTTTATGGAAATAATTTTTGGTTTCCACGAATAGGGTTTTTTTTTCAATGTAATCTGATATTATTAACTGATGAAAGTGTTATAATATCAATCTATACGAGACGTACGATTTAGCTGGTAGTGAATTGGACCGCTGAACGCTCCATACGACATAGCATAACATGTGTTTGCAGTGTTGCAGTGCGGTTTCTCTGCAAATAGAGGTATTGGTCACATGTTGTTACCGCTATTTGAAGAGAGGTTTATTTGAGCACGCAACATATTATGTCAACAGTGCCCGGTTTGATAATAATGTGATAGCGCTCTAAGTGCATTTTCAAATGAATTGCTGAGGTCTGATTGGCTGAGCAACGTACGCGTACTCAAAGTTTACCAGAATTATGATGCCCGGATATCCATTCTTTCTGAGAGATGTAACTTAAATATTGCTGTCCTTACATATTATTCGGTATTAAATATATGTAAAACCTCTTCTATCACGCCTGCAGCTTATTAAAAACAAAATTTTCGAACGAATAATATCATGAAATGACACAGAATTTACTTATAAAAACTGCTTTGGACGTAACGTGGCCAAAGCAAGATTTTGGAAAAAATTATTACATTCGTTGATTAAATACCTATGCATAGATAGGTATTTAGCTTTTTACTTTTTATTGTTCCAATTCGTAGTTTTGCATTAAAAATATAAAAACCGAATTTTCGCCTACGCTAAAAATTTCCGATGCATTCTACTTACACCAACCCGAAAAAGCTGCGTGTCTACTTGCACTCGCGGAATTCGAATTGTGCTTGCTTACATTGGAGGTTTTGGATGGAGCTTACTATGTGGTTGAAAGTTTTGCTGTTGAGTTCATGGTTTCTTTATTGCATTATTTTATTAGATTTCTTTACTTATAGATGTTATAAATAGATCTTTTACTGTGAAATTACACGAAGAAAGAAAACAATTTAATTGCAATAGCTTATATTACTTAAAGAAACCCATATATCTAAGTATCATTCATACTGTGTAAACTACTATTCATTTATAAAATGTTCGCTCAATTTGATAGGAACCACATTCGACTCCGCAACTTCTATTCTGGACCCGTACGTTACCGATCGGTATAAAATTAACTCGAGAACATATCACACAGATTACTGACGTCGCCGTTGGCCGGTCGACAATGGACCCGAAATAGAAACAGCTGCGCGAGAGCGTCTTCTCCCGGACGAATCTGGGTCAGAGATCCGAGGACGAGCGTGTTATACTCGTGGACGCATACCCGGTGCACTTTTGACTCGTATATTGGATATGTGCTCCAGCTCCTCACACCCAGTGCATTAGGCCAAGCGATGAACCCATACAACATAAAATAAAACTGACCGAGTCCGAGTCGAACTCGCGCGTCGAGGTTTATGTAGGTACCACGAATGTATTACTTTTTTGTGTATTTCATGTATTACTTATATCTTATGCCCCTTATTTTTTACTTGTTTTTTTATTATTATTTGTTGTTTTATCCGCCATAATAACACATATCCTGCTAAAATTTCAACCTGCTAGATATACGGTTCAAAAGATCGGACAGACAGACGGACGGCGGCGGCGACGGCGGTAGGCTTCTCGTACTGGTACCGGAATAACTTATACATCAAGCTCTAGAAAAAGACAATCCGGTTGTATAGAGCGTCGTCCCTGTCGCACGAACTCGCACGCTCTGTGCGGCAGGGACGACGCTCTACAAACGAATCGTCTCTTTCTAAAGCTCCATGTATATTATTTACTACTATGGGTACTGTAGCGCACTGAGTCCTTGACCCCTTATCAGTATGTTTGTCAGTACTGTCATGGAAACATTCAAGCCAAAAATACCTTATGCCAGCCTTTCCCAAAGTATGGGTCGCGACCCACTGGTTATTTTATATCTTTTATATTTTCACATTTTTGCAAGACATTTATATTAATTTAACAAAAATTATACTAAAAGAAATAAAAATACACAAAATTCACACAAATAAATAATAACGGTAGATTTCCGCCGGCGGCGGCGGCGCTGCGGCGCAGCGGAGGCGGGAGGCAGGCCTCCAACCAAGCGCGCCGGGGCGAAGGCGGCGGCGCCGGCGGGTACAGGCCGTGGCTACGGAGCTCTCCGAGACGACGACGCGAGGCAATCTACGAGCGATAGGTCCCCCATCCCGGAGAGCTCCGTATCCGCCGGCTGCGGGGCAATGAAATAAAAATAAATAAATCTCAAAAAAAATTATAAAGTAGGTAGTAAATTTTGTCCTTACGGCATTCAAACTATTTTGAAGTATTTATCTTAAACGGCTATAGATACAGAAATAGCATTCTTATAAGCAAATTTCCCGGGTTTTATGGGCTGCGAGGGGAGACGACGACGACGCAAGGCCCCGCCGAGCGCCGGCGGGGCGGCGGCGCCGCGCCGCCGGTGCGCAGGGCGATGAGCGGGAAGCGCGGAGTAAGCAGCGGTCGCTGATACGGGACTCGAAGCAACTTGAGTGCAAAAATAGAATGACTAAGGAACCCTCTGTCTGCGTGCGATCAACGCGTGCATTTTATGTTTTGTGGATTCAACCCTTGGCCTAACCCACTTGTGTGAGAATTTGGATCGTGATCCAAGAACAACAGTTAACAAAATGCCATCGATCGAGCTATACCGCTTCTATAAAACTCTAGTTCAGTGGTACACATGACCTAATTATTACGGGTACACGAATTGCGGGAACGGGACGGGAACTCTGCTTATGCAGAGATTTCACATGCCGGAGGGCGCGGGAGCGGACCGAATACTACGGTCTGCAACATCCATTACAAGTCAGTGATAGATCGTTTCAACAACAAAAACTATTGCGAGTTTTGCTCCTCATCCTCACCAGGACCTGGTACCCAATAACCCGAATACGAAGTTGCTCCTCTTCGAGACTTTTCGGACAAACTTTACTTCTAGCTTATTTTACTGTTCTCAAAAAAAAATGTGGTTGCACTTTTCGGTATTTTCACCCCGTACAATAAAAAAAAAACATTTCCAATGTTTAAACGTTTTAAGCATAAATTTGTTACGATTTGGAACGGATAAAGAACCGATTTTGTGGAAACCTTTATCTAAGATTCAACGATAACTGTAGAATATTGCTCTGATATTCCCACAGAGCAAAAGAAAGTCCGGTCTTGTCGCCCTCCTGGCGCGGGCGGTGTGGCCCGATCGTTGTTCTGTGGATATTCCATTTATAAAAAAACATAATATTAACCATAACAAAATTGTAATTAGTTCCAAACTAGTGAGACCTACACCACATTACTTTAAGCTTATTCATGTTATCAGAAATTATACGAATAATAATAAAAAAAAAACTTTTATTTGCTATAAGAGTGTAAGTTAATACACTAATAGTTTTAATGTATTTTATCCCTCTTAGAAGCTTATAATAACGAAACACAGCTCAAAGTAAACTATAGTACCTAAATGTCTTGAACTAATTCCAACGCCCGTCTAGTCTGAATGGAGCCGAAGCCTGTATTGCTTATTGCTTTAAATGAAAGTAACTTCTATGGCTTCAGTGCCTGGAATTTAATTTCAGCAGTGCAAATAACTTCTCCCTATCCACTCCTTGCAGGGATCCGGGCGCAAGTTGGTTCGCAACTTTCATCTCCAATTGAAGCCTTACAATTGCTTACTGTAATTGTTTTTACTAGATGAACAGTCGCTTTTATCGAAAAATCTTTTATTAAGATGCGTATACTCGTAACGTTATATCCAGCTGTAAAACCATCAAAGCGATGATGATTGCTGGAAACTATATGACGTTAAGCTTTAACTTTATTTAATCTATATTTTTATAAGTAGGTACCTAGGTGCAGTGCTAACCTAAGAATAGTACCATGGAAATCATACTAATGACAATTCACCTCATAACCCCCCAGACAATTTTACAACATTTTATGCTTCCATAACCAAAAAGAAAGACCGTTAGGATGCCTTTAGGTAATTAACATATCACCCTCTTTCGCCATTATCGAGTACAAATGGTGAAAATCATTCAAATTAACAATAATTTATGAAATAAATTTATAATAATAAATGGATATGCATTCATGGCAAGGAGTTTACCTAATCTATTTATTACTAGCTTTTGCCCCCGGGCTTCGCTCGCGTAAAACTCGTATTTAAAAAGAAGAAAGTAAGTAAGCGCGCTACCGTACCTTTATTTCGGCGGGCGGAACAATATGGTTTGTATGAGAGCCACTTCTTAGCGTAACCGGAAGTCAATTTTATCCTGTGTCCCACATATGTGCTTGTACAAAGTTTAATCGAATTCGGATGATCGGTTTAAGAGTTATGGAGAAACATACATACATACAGAAATCATTAAAAAAATCATCAATTTAGTTTTAGTATCATACATAGAGTCTACAAACGCCAGTATCTCATAAAACAAAGTAACTTACTCCATCCCTTACAGATTTATTATTAGTATATATATATATATATATTGATTGATTATGATGATAATAATGTTGACTAAATTAGTCAAAACTACATTCTAAAGAACGCGCAAACTGTTGTTATATTCCTGTAAACATATTATATTGAATTCCCCTTCCATTTAGTTACCACGTCTATTACCCCCGAGATCCTTGCCAACACTGAACGCATTCTTCACTCATGTCTGCACCGTTCTCCATTCCAGATCTCCGCGTCTCTCAAGCGCCTGCGCGCCAACAAGAAAAGCTCCCGCTTCACCGAGGACCTGGACTTCGACTCGAGCCTGGCGAGCATGGAGAGCCGCAGCAGACTGTCGGACAAGTTGCTCGAGAGCGTCGGCATCGGCTCCTCGGAGATCAGCGGCGCGCGCCGCGCGCTCATAGAGAACGAGGAGCGCACAGAGAAACGCATCGCGCGCAGGCTCAAGGACGAGGACAACTCTATCACTAGGTGGACGGCGCTGAAAGGTACGCCTATACTTACCGATACGGTGTTCATTTATTTATTTATCCTTACCTATAATAAAATCCAACGTCTGCTTTCTGTATGTCTGAGTGTCTGTCTGTCCGCTTATAACTCGAGAACCACTGAACCGATTTTAATAAAACAAAATTCTACGCATAGCTTGATTCTTCCCATCAACTATAGGCTACTTACTATCACGCTAAATGGCTTATGAGGTTAGCAGTGAAGTGAAATATGAGAGCACTTGGCAATATTTGTATGTAACGGACACGGAATCATTCACCCGAGTAAGAACCGATGACATTACAATATCCTGAAGGGGGAGGGGAGAGGGGGGGGGGGGGGGTAAGTAGAGGCATATAGGGAGGGGGGTGAGGGGGGGTGAGGGAGGGGCGGGAGGGGAGGTGGAGGTAGAGCGATGGAATCCCCCTTATCCTTATCCTTTCCTTTCTTCCTTACCTTTAATAAAATCCAACCTCTGCTTTCTGCCTGTCTGTATGTATGTCTGTATGTCTGTCTGTTTACCATCTTTGGGGTTGCCATATTTACTCCAAGTGTCGATGATGGCCAGACTCAACGGAAGGGAGGGAGAGGCAGAGAGATGGAGGGAGAGGGAGGGGGAGAGGGAGAGGGAGAGGGAGAGGGAGAGGGAGAGGGAGAGGGAGAGGGAGAGGGAGAGGGAGAGGGAGAGGGAGAGGGAGAGGGAGGAGAGGGAGAGGGAGAGGGAGAGGGAGAGGGAGAGGGAGAGGGAGAGGGAGAGGGAGAGGGAGAGGGAGAGGGAGAGGGAGAGGGAGAGGGAGAGGGAGAGGGAGAGGGAGAGGGAGAGGGAGAGGAGAGGGAGAGGGAGAGGGAGAGGGAGAGGAGAAA